>OX463854.1:7075532-7675532 GCA_949825065.1 Odontocerum albicorne | reverse complement strand
TGGCCATTTTTATATTCACATTTTGTTGTAAGATAAAGGCTTAACTTGGTAAAAACGTTAATCAATATTCTTTTAACATTTTTAATACAATTTTAAAAGAAAAAGTTAAGTTTAATTTAGAATACCTCGAGTAAAGAATCCTCTCGCTGGGAAGTTTGGGTACAACAGAGATAGCTTAGGACTGTTGAAACTTGGCTAGCGCCGTACGCTGGCGGAGTGAACTGCGCCCCGATCATTCGTTACATTTCTTGACATATTTCGGAAATATTTCACAGAGCTTAGAAAATTTGATAAGGTTGGTCTCAATGTTATTTTAAGTAATAATTCATTTATTTAAGATGTCAACATTACGAAAGAGAGTATTTTAATTCTGCCTCTGAAGTTTCTCATTACAAAGTTGTTTCTCGAAATGTATCTACTGCATTAAGCGAGGTAATACTGTATTTGTTGAATGTACTTTGAATATTGATTATGGTTATGAATTACTGACATATTGAAATTTGACTTTTATATTTTATTTATGATACAAATTTTAAGTTTAAAAAAAGTATAATAAAATGCTAGTATTTCATCATTAAGAAAAGTCATAACACACCATTTAAAAGCTTTATAACTAAATATCCCTCCAATCTTATTATCATAGACATTTTTATAAAAATATTGTTGTAATGGATTGCATGTTTCTTCACTTATCGATAAATATGTATGAATATAAATAAAAGCTAAAAACTAGGAAATAACATAATTGAGGGCAAAGCAATACATCTTATCCATCGGGGATGGTCAATTATTGTCAATTTCTAATTGTATTTTTCATTCTTATAATATTCTAATCAGTTCAAAGACAGATTGATGAAACATTTTAACTTGAGTGTCTTTTTTTTCTTAAAGCTTGGCTGAAAAACAACTTAGTAATATATATGTATATGAATCAGGGTGTGACATTTAATATTTTTTATTTTGTCCTATATTGTTGACTTGTATTTATTAAAAAAAAAGTTTTCTTAGATTATTATGTAAGAATATGATTAATTTAATGCAGTCATTTATTAACTAAAAGAATTTGATTATTATAAACTGTTTAAACATGATACAAAAATTTAATGCCAAATTTAAATAATTTTTAGAGCAAACTAATATCATTTATTGCAATCAATTGATGAAATTGAAGCTGTTATAAAGTAATTTCACGTTTCATTGGTTTAAACTGTCAAGCCAGTCAAATAACATGTTGGATTCAGTCCCAACCATTACGCAATCTCACTCTTTTTTGTCAATTCATGTCAACAAATCTGACATTTTACCATGTTAACATTTAACCATCAAAAATATTATATGTATCAAATTGGTACTTCAACACCCGTCGTAGCTGTCAAAGAGAGTTGTGTAGAATAATAGATTTTTTTATTCACATGGAAACATTTTTTGTGAATACAAACAAACTAAAGTGGCAGGATGACTATCGGTGGGACAGGATGACGTTTTCACTGGAGCTTTGCAAATCTTTTTTTTCGTGTTGCGTGGTTGATTTTTTTTACAGAGGCACCGTCTGTATCTTCTCACTGAAAGAAGTTATTGTTAAAGCAGTAAAAAGTTATCTGGTGCGATGCGCAAGAATTTTTGAAGTTGTCGTGGTGAGGTTGTTTTTCCCGCCAAGAGGGCTCATCACAATGCTGTAGAAAAAAGTAAACTCTCCATAATGCAAGAAAAATACAAACAAGGATTATTTATTATAAAAAATGCATAAACAAACAATAGTGAAAACTACCATAGAGCATAGAGTTTAATCTAAAGTTAGAAAATTGTTTTTTTTTATGGCTAGTGATTATCATCGCCATTCTTCTTGCACCGAAAATAATGATGGTGTGTAACTCCATTTCGGACATTGTTTGGAATTAATAATGAATACATTTTTTCCTGTCTAATGGGCTTACATTACGTCTCCAAATTCACAAATCTTGTCCTAACTATCAATCTGTCTCTGAACCAAGTTAGCTAATGAATGCTTAAATATATTAGAAATAATTTATCAAATTATTGAGAAAAGATAACTAGACACATAAATATTATAAGCATAATATATAGATTAGTTAAAAATTGTATTTGTTTTACTTGCACATGTTTACCTTTTTTTTTTCTTTAAAAAAAAAATAATTCAAAGACTAATCTAATATTAATAAAAAAATATATATATTAAAGGTATTTTGTATCCAATTAAAATTATATTATTTTTTAAGTTTTAACATACTATGTTTAGAAAAAGGTAGCCAAAATGTGATTTGTGAAAATGTTGTGTTTCTTATTTGCATCTTCAGTAATATATTTATAACTTATTTTCCATAATTATATGTCAATACAAAATTCCACAAGAATTATGACTTATGAAATGTAACTTTTTTAATATTGTAAATTATACTAAAATACTTAAGTTTAGTACACATTTTAGAAATGTATCTTTTACTACAAAAACAAATATTCCAATAATTATTCATATTAAATAATCATTCATACTACTATAATAAATATTATAATAGACAATAAAAAATTAAGTCATTTTTTATATTCTTTTTGCATTTTTGTGGTATCCAAATGGTGCCAAAACAAGAGTATAATATTAATTTAATAACATAATTTAACTTTCTTTAAAAAAAACCACTGTAAAACTCTTTCAATTTTAAAATAAATATCCTCATGTTTAAAAACTCACCACTTCCAATGCTAGAACAAGTTTGACTAGCACGAGGTGTGTCTTCTCTAATCTGAATGACACCATTTTCATAATTTCCACAGATCCAGTAACAAAATTAGGATATAAGCTCACCAAATTTGTATGGTTGCCTTGTAAAATCATAATTTTACAAGGCAACCATGCATATTGATTTCTGCTGTGTTAAAAGTTTTTTTATCCATAAAAAGTAAAAATCAAGCAGTGGTCGATAACTAGCAATTTATATAGCGCCTTATCAAAAAGGGGACTTCGTTCTGCATTATTTAGATGACAGCTGATGGTGTGGTGAATTATGATGACGATTTTGTTGATAAATCTACTTTAAGTGAGTTTCGGATACGGAAGAATTATTTCACTTAAGTTACAATTATACTAGATTTGCACTTGACTACGTCAACTCGCTACAAATTTGTGCCAACTTCATTTTGGTCAACTAATGTTCAATAATGAATATCAGCAGACATGTTTATGATAGGTAAAATTGTATATGCAATCCCTGCCGTCCCATAGGCACACTTCAATCAACCCAAATGAAGCCAATGGGTTGACCACCATTAAGTTAAATCCAGTCATAGGCTGTGTCAGGTAATTTAAAAATTGTTATGCAATTGAATATGTTATTTTTCTTGCTGTAGAAAGTCTTTTTCGCTCCTCGTGTCTTGCAAACACCTTGTATCATCTTGATTTATTAAATCTGATGTTTTATACAAAATATTTCGATTTAACTTTTAACCACGTAAACGCTCTGTGCACATGGGAGATTTTTGTTAGTGAAAATTTGCATTGATGTCACATTCAGCAGAGATTCAAAGTAATCTTAAAAATGTACCAAATACTCGAGAAAAAAAACATAATTTAAGCAAACTCGCTTATTATAATTTATTTTATTTATGATTGAAAAGAATGTTTAATTTTTCTCTTGAATGAATAATGGTACAGATGTAAACCTGGAAAAAGCCAAGAATGATTGGGAAATTATTCAAGTACACAAAAGTCCAAAACCACTAATCGACCGTAAATATTTGAGATTATTCAACTTTTTTATTTACGATTTTGTGTATTCTGTTACACGAGTTATAATTATAAATATATAAAGGTATGAATTCTTCTTCTCAGTGTCATGTCAGGTCCCCCCAACGTTGAATATCACTTGAGAGTAGATATCTTTGTCCCCGGCAGCCCGAAAAAAATCTCCAATCACGTATATTGCGGAGCCAGGAGATTTGCCTCCTGCCAGGAGATCGGCCTTCTATTTTGCCTTGCATGATCAGGTGCAGTAATTTGTACTTTGCTCCTCTAAGTACATGACCCAAGTAGGACACCTTTCGGATTTTAATATTAGTCAGCAACTCTCTATCAACTTTGGCTCTTTGAAGAACCCTTGTGTTGCTGACCATATCCGTCCAGGGTATCCGTAGCATTCTCCTGTGCATCCACATTTCGAATGCTTCCAGTCGGTTCATACTTCTTTGAGGGTCCATGATTCTACTCCATGCAATAACACTGACCAAACGTAGCATTTGACTAACCATTGTCGAAGTTTCAAGTTCAGATTATCATCGCAGAATACGCTTCTCATTTTATTAAAAGTCGCACGAGATGATTCAATTCTGCACTTGACTTCGGTTTCTGGGTCGAGTGAATGAATATGATAATCAAATCAGTTTTTATTATTTCGTTATTAACTTATGAATTTTATATCGTAGGAAAAAATATATATTTGTGGACGTTGAATACATGAGTGAACTTAAAGACTTTCCTTCAAAAATTTAACTCTTCTTTTTTTCTTTTGTATAGTATCCTTCAACATATCCGAAATTGTGATTTGGATATATTGGAGTGAGTGATCGGGAGATAATATTGTCTTCAGCGCCAATAAATGAACCTTCGGGTTTAGAGCTACTGGAGTAGGCACGAAACTCACAATTCATCAATGCACATGTTTGCAACACTACCGGTCGTGAAAAAGTAACGACATTCACACACATACTCAGCACATCTAAATATTTTTACCAGACTGGGTTCTCTTTTTTAATTTTTTTTGCACCATTTGAAATGAAACCCAAAATTCCGAGATGAAAGTCAAACATCCCTAGGTAAGTCTTATCGACTAACCCATAATGGTTGTCTTCTAATTCAATTGTAGTATTATTGATTATTTAATATGTCATCAAAAAATCATTAAGGTTGTGCATGTCCAAACTTAACTTAATAATTCTTTGATTGCACATAGAAAATAGACCATCCCTGGAATGTATTGTTAAAATTATGCATTAATTTTTACAAGCCTTCTAGCAAAAAAAATATATTAATGAAATTGTAATATATATATTTTTAGAATAACAATTTTCAAAATATAATATAACAGTGAATCTTATATGAAGAACAATTATAGATTAAAAAGTAAATTGCCAGGGAAATAAATATAAAAAAAAAGTAAATTTTAGAAATACTGATCATGTGTGAATTTCTATCACTTTTCATTCATATTTTAGCTTAGTTTTATTTAGAAATATTTTATAATCTTAAATTAAACATACGCAAAAAAAAATGTAACCAAATTAGTTATTTTAAAGTGAGATATTTGCAAAGTTTAGAAAGGGAATATGAGTAACTTATTAACCCTTCTTTGTGCTACAATGTTTTATAACTTTTCTCGGAAATTAAATACTCGTAAAATACAGGTATCCCACATTATACGCGATTTCGCACGTTAGTTTTTTTTTTTTTTTAAGAAGCTGATTTTGAATTTACCCGATTTAGAAGAATAAGGTCTATAAGTCTTCTAACTGTAAATAAATGGAATAATTGTTTTATTTTTATAATTAATATCAATTCACTTTGCTCATTTTTCCTAGAATCAATAAATCGCGTATAGTGAGGGATGCCTGTTATACAAAGCAGGGCTAACCGGTTCCAATTTGTCTGTCTCCATGTCGAAATAACAGATATGTATATTTTTATTTCCGAATGGTATATAAGTCACTGTTTAAACATTATGATTTTGATTTTTGATGATTATGTAGTAGACAATTTGGAAATAAATATTTTTTTATTTGTATTGTGCATTATACGAGTATATACGAGGCATATCCAGAAAGTAAGTGTACTGAATTTTTGTAGGTTACAATTTTTTTTATTTAAACAAAAAAATTACGTGGTTACCGTAGTACATATGTAAGCTATTTTTCGACATAGTCGCCATTCCTCTCAATGCAGGTGGTGAAGCGGGGTATCAACTTTTTGATGCCTTCCTCGAAGTAGTTTCCCGCCAACCCCTCCGTCCACTTCTCCACCTCCTCCTTTACCTCCTCGTCGGTTGAAAACCTTTTTCCACCCATGTGCAGCTTCAGGGAGGTAAAGAGATAGTAATCTGAAGGTGCTAGTTCAGGGGAATGCGCGGGATGGTTCAGGACATCCCATTTAAACGAGGCGAGCAGTTCCTTCGTGGCATTGGCCGTGTGTGGTCTGGCATTGTCGTGCAGCAGGCAGACTCCCTTTGTCAGCATGCCTCTCCTCTTGTTTTGAATCGCCCTCCGCAATTTTTTTAGGGTCTCACAGTATCTTGCAGAGTTTATGGTCTCCCCTTGAGGCATATATTCAATTAAAATTATGCCTTGACAGTCCCAAAACATGGGTCAGGCTACACGGAAGTGTAGCCAACATGTCGAAAATAAAATCCATCCGGTCGTGAGAGCCTCAGTACACTTACTTTCTGGATACGCCTCGTATATAGGATCGAATTTTAATGCAACTATTTCTTTAAATTTATTTGTCAAGTTGTTCGATATATTTATACTGTAGTGTTATTTTAATAACATTTTCCGTTAAAATATTTGAAATAAATTCAGATGGACTAAAATTTCTATAGGATCAAAACTTGGTTGCTACAATGAAATTATTAGCCTTCAGTGCGTCTTTTGTTGAATAATGTACAAAAGAGTGCTTTTGAGGTGACATTTTATTGTGTAACAACACTATATTAATCTATTTCTTATTATTAAAGAAGATAGTGAAGCATGAAAAAGGGCTAATTGATTTCTCATACATCACCTTCAAACTGATATTAATTACCACTAATACCACTAAATCCAATCTTAAGGTGTTCACTATAATCATTTGCTTTTATTTTCATTTATGAAGTATTTTTACAATTGTATAATATTAAATATTAATAATCATTTTTGCGTATTCATGGCACTAAATAATTACCACCAACAATGCTGTCATCTGGACAGCATTGGGTATTTCACATATACAGTAGGTCCCGTCCATAAGGGTTAAATATCACACCTCTACTGAAAAGCAAAGCACACTCTTTTTTTTCATTTGCCTGTTCTTATAAAAAAACCTAAAAACACTATATGTATTAAGTGCCTAATATAACACAATTTTCCTTACCTTGACAAGCATTCCTTACCTAAGATACTCTTTGTTCCATCAGGAACACAAGGATGCCTCTATCCTGGTTGTTCTGTAATCTGAAACTTCGCATGCTCCCACACTAGGCCAAACATAGTACCAGTGAATATTTTAAAATAGTTATCCGATTAAACGGCTCAGCTATAAGGCGGCATTCTTTATATATAACCCAACCACCTTATTGCCTCACTTGTATGGTAGTGGCTGCCGCTGAATCTGAAGACGAACTGTCTGGTTTGTCACATGGTCATAATTCATGACACCCATTATCCTCCTAAGGCACCTGTCCTCAAAATCAATAAGTTTTTTGGCCTTGCATGCCAAGATTCAAAGCCGTTCAGCATCACAGGTGAGATGCAGGCGCCAAATAGTTGAAACTAAATCTTCAGACTAATGGTCAAGTCATACATAAAGAGTCGTGACCAACGAATGCAAGCTTAAAAAAATGCATATTTATTGGAGAAAGTGGAGTTTCATCATTCGATCATTCTGCGAATCTGATTCTTACATAAATAGCTGTTAATTGAAGTGTTGTATGAGAGAAGCAACGAAAAGTAAAGCCCTATTAATAATTTATTCGATATGCCAGTAACAATTAGTCAAATATGTTTAATCATAAAGCAATAGAAAAAGGTGATAGATCTTCTAATAATAAATTCTTCATATCAAGCTGATGGACAAAAAGTCTCGAGTTTATAGTTCCTATTGTATTATGAAATTTATTTCTTAATTTTTCGCCTTGAAACTGTTTTGAAAATTATACATCCATTAATATTTATTCAAAACCTCAATCAATTGCGGTTAAATCAATGTTACTTAATATATTTCATCAATAAATTAATCATTGTACTTTCTTGACATTCCCACACGAAATGGCAAATGTTGTAGTTCAAATTTTTTTTAGAAGTTACTATAAACTAAATTTTCAATAAAGAAAATAGTTTTTTTTAACAAAATAGACATTTTTAAATGAAATACTTGAAATTTATAAAAATTTAAATAAGTAATGTAATTTAATTCGAGTTAAAAGGAAAAAAAATATTTCATCGATATTGAAAACTTAAAAAATGAATACAAACTACTTTTCGTTGATTTTTATTATATTACCACGTTAGCAAATCTATAAGAAATATCAGATCTGACAATCTTTACTATCATCAGCCTTCGTAAATGTTTATTCAGATTTAAAAAATGAATACAAACTACTTTTCATTGATTTTTATTATATTACCACGTTAGCAAATCTATATGAAATATCAGATCTGACAATCTTTACTATCAACAGCCTTCGTAAATGTTTATTCAGATTTAAATATGCATTTATGGGTGATCCTCGAGTTACAATGTTTTGACTTATGAAGTTTTAATTTACATTTTGTTATTTGACACAATCCCTCGAACTACAACAGAAATTTTGGGAATTTTATACATTTGCTTGACTCACGTCACCGCTTCCACCAACTTTTATATACGTAATTTTAAAAAGAGTGGACATTGATTATTTTTCTTATCTTATTAAGGGAAATAAATTATTTATTTGAATCAGTTACCCACATAGAGGATGATAGCAGTGCAATAATGAATGGGTAAATGAAAAAAAAAATGTTTTGGGATATGACCGGTTTTTGAGCTAAGACAACACCTAGTCAGAAACCAAAATGTGGTAAGTCCAAGGATCACCTGTATTAAGCTACGGTTTCCTAAGAAGCGAGTTCCTTATATAGCGCACGTTACATGACGTGATGCTGGCGCGCCACCAGACGGCAGAAATGAGAACCCACAACTGTCAGTTGGAAACTTTATTCCACATATTTTGTTTCAACTGGGCTTTTCTATAGTATTTGCTCTTCACATTATATAAAGCTTCACTGTTTCTTACAAAATCAATTAATATTTCGTCATTTTCGCTGGTCCAAATTACGTTTACACTCATTTTTTATTGTAAAACGTTGTCTGCTACACTTGAAAAATCGTTCCACGACTGTTTGCTCCGCTATCACGGCCATCATGTAAATGGCAGCATTGCTATTTGACATTACACTCACAACCAACGCACTCTAGGAAACCAACGCCATTGATTTGCATAGACAATGTTTTGTTATGTGCGCTATATAACGACACCACTTTCTTAGGAAACCAATGCTTTACTCTAGACAAAATTTAAAATCTTGATTTATGATATGAGTTTTGTTTCACTATGCAATTTTTTCGTGCAACTATTGAATATCAAATGTGATTTACTATGAACGATTTGAATAAAAAAATATATTTGTTACCAAAAACTTTGTAACAGAATTACTTGTTATTTTTTTTTCAATAATAAATTAATATTCTATAAATCTCTATTGTATCTGACTAAGTTTCAATTAGACTTTTAATTTATAGAATATTTTGGTATTTAAGTATTAGGTCAAGTGACGATTCTAATTTGTCTATTTCTACACTCGGCAGTTTATGTGAGTAGCTTATAGAACTATGAAATTATTAACATGAGACATCTGTTAATACTTGTGTTAATTATTAGTCTGTCTTATATTATAAAAAAAAAATTCCAAAGAATTGAAGAATTAATTGTAAGCTCATTGTGGGCATAATATTTTATACAGACATAAGAAACTACTTATTAAAATTGTTTATAATTTTTTTAGAGCATTGACATATTGACACAAGCACGGATAAATATTCTGAATCTCAGTCCAACAAGAGGACACGTTACTCCGTAATCCTTATTCCCTCAATGCACCGATCTATCAGCGCACCTTTACTATACTAAAAGATCCATGGTGTTGATTCATTGTGTTGTCACCTGTAATTTTTTTCGTTAATATAACTTTATAGACACATTGTTTTTTAAATATACACTATTTTTAAAAACATTGTCAAATTTGTATCAATTGCAAATGGTACAATTAGAGGAAAGCGGAAATGAGTATTTTTTACATGAATATTAAAATAGTATTTTACAGAAATTTTTAGGTGAATAGTAAATTTAACGATCAATAAAATATCGACTGCTATTGAAAAAATTTATTTGTTACTATTTTTAAATAACTTATGGAAAAGTGTTGATTCATTGTGTTGTCACCTGTCATTTTTTTCATTAGTGTAACTTTATAGACACATTGTTTTTAAATATACACTATTTTTCACAAAAAACATGTGGATCTTTTAATATATGTTGCGGTGAGGTTAAAAAGATTGATTGAGCTATTATAAATTAACTTTCGGACATTCTGTGACAGTTTGGCAGAAAATATAAAACTTATAAATCTCTCTAAAAATATACATCAACAAGTAGAAATGAAAATTATAATTATTACGTTGATAAATTCTAATTATATTTATGGTTTAATTTTCTTCAAACAATAAATCCTTTATCTATCTTCAGGATATTGAAATATTAAACTAGGGAAAAATAAACAAAAGTCATGGAAAATAAGTAAATAAAAAACTAATTTTATATTTTTGTATTCACCACAGGTTTGTGGTGAAGACAAAAATATAAAATAAGCTTTTTATTTACTTATTTTTCCTTTTACATAAAACATGGCACCACAAAGTGAAACTATAGTCGTTTTGAAGATTCAAGAAAGAACAAAAAAAGCCACGAAATTGAAATAATTTAATAAATAAAATAATTCACAAATAAACCATAATAGACAACCTTAGTCTTTTCTTATGCTCATTAAAATATATTTCTTTTATGAATTGTTTTTAATCACTTATTAAATGTAAAATAATCTGTTTCAAAAGTATTTTTGTCCTTTTAATCATTTAGTTCTGCAACAGTTTTATGTATTTTTTTCTGAGATCTGTTTTATTTTGTCATTTATTTTTTACTGTGTATTTTAATTTCAGTTGGTTCTTGTATATTTTATACTGTATAAATAATTTATAAGTTCTCTAAATGACAATTAGTGATATTATTTATTTCTACCAAAGCTATATAAAATAGGTGATAATTATTTGGTCCAATATATTATATAGAACAAGCTAACTGCAATAGAAACTAAATGCTTAATTAGGGCATCACTATGAGCTCAGTGCTGAGTGAGGGCCTTCTTAAATGATTTCTCCATATTTGCAGTTCTCATTTTTATACATATAATGTATAAAGACAATATCCAGTCAGTTTTGTCATTTAAAGTGTTAGCTTACCTCAATGTGCAACCTTGAAAGTACCTAGTGATTTGGTCTCAGTATTGAGTGCTTGGATACTGATAAATTACTAGGATAAATTGGTCTTAAGGAAAATCTGAAATATCAAATCTGAAATTTTATTTAATATCAGTGAAAGTATAAAAGGAAATAAATAAATGTAACATTTTAATGGTATCTGAATTGAAATAGTGAGAAATGACAATTATTACTGATTGAATATTTAGTTTGAGTTTTTTTATCATGAGATTATTTAGAATTGAACATTTAAATAATATTAACAAAGGTTGTGCACATTTATTTTTACCTAGTCATTCGATTGCTTGGCAGTTCAATTGTTTATTGCTTTTGTTTTTTTATATCAAATGTAATCATAAATTTTGGTAATTTGATACAACATTTTGAAATGAAATTTATATAATAATGGCAATTGATAAATTTTTGTTTTTTTTTTTAAATTCAAATTGAAACAAGCTCTTTCATATTTTAATACTTTATCAATGAAATGTGTCCATGAAATTATTTTGAGATTGATTATACTTATACCGACTTTATTGCGGAATTTTTACATGTAATATATTGCAACTCCGCACAAAGAAGTGGCATAACTTAAACTGGCAAATTTTACCAAAGAATCAAATGAAAATTTGGCCACAATGTAGAAACTTTTTCTACCATGGTTCTATGAACTCATATTCGGTGCTCTTTAAATAAATAAAATAATTATGTTACATTTATTTCGCAAAAAGCACTCGAAAATCTTAGGTAGCTACTAAGCGCTAATTCAAAAACCAGTCCACATTCATGTGAATCGGAATGTACCGGTAATAATAATCTGACAATGGGTCTAAATATCAGCAATGTAGTACTGCTGATATTTAGACCCATTGTCAGATTATTATTACATAAGAGCGAAATGATAATCCAATGAGGCTGGTTAAGAAAAAACCTGAAGCAATTCTTAAACACTGTTTCATCAAATGGTGCAATCTGGTTGTCCATGTCTGTACTAAATTGTTCCTGTTGGTAATCTAGCATATGTCACATTGTTCCTGTTGTTTTTAGCCTAAGGGCCACACTGACTCCTCCACTAAGTCCCAAGGGCCAAGACCTAGCTAGCTCATCATACCAACATACTGTAGTTTTGAATTATGCGCAAATTTTCATATTGGGACTAGCCGGCGGGTGAGATATCTATGGTACAGGGTGGACTCCGCTCCGTTCGCAATTTCGGTTGGTACTTACGGGCAAGTGTCAAGGACATTTCATTGCGCCAAAGATAGCCGATGCGCGAAAAGTGAAATATAGTACGACTAGTGTGTTTTGTGACTAGTCGTTAAATAAAAACATCTGATTTTTTTTAATGATTTACTTACATTGTAAATTTTACAATGTAATCAAAATAAACTATGACGGGCCAGATACCGGGCATATCCGGCCCGCGGGCCATAGTTTGGAGACCCCTGATCTAGTGTATGTCCGAGAGAATAATTTTACTAAAATTGAGAAGCCAAAGAATTTAAATTATTCATTTGTGCCACTTTTCTTGCAGAGCTGCGATATATTTTTTTTAGTCGCTTATTGTCAATTCAACACATGATTGTGAAATAATGATTTTTGATTATATTACATTTTGCAACTTTTTGTCATGTTTATTTACTTGTAAGCTGACAGTCAATTAAATCTTTTTATTTACTAAATATCTGTGATATTATTTTGGCTCGTATATTAATATTAAAATTACCATTAAAATATTCGATTGAAAGTACAGTGATTGCAAATCAAATGGTTTTTCTTTTATTGTTTTGTTGAATATTTGGAAAACATTTTTTTTTAGATAAGTTTAAATAAAAAATGCATTATCAAGTATTAATTAAATTTATTCTTTAAAATTTTCATACCAGAAATAATCAACATAACTCAGAAAACCCCTAAATTACTATTTTTATGGGATCGACAAAATATTAATAAATGATGAGTTAAATTTCAATGGGAAGTTAAGGCTTTTTTTTATAAAATTGACGTTTTTATTCTCAAAATGAAAGCTTTATCTATTAATAAAAAATAAAAAAATCCATCCGTAAGTTTTCAAATAATTAACAGTATTAAAAAAATAATTATAATAGCAATGTTTTTACCTAAATTTTAAAGGTACCAACGGTAGAAAACTCCATACAAATAGTATAATTAAAAACATTGTCAAATTTGTATCAATTGCAAAGGGTACAATTTGAGGAAAGCGGAAATTTGTATTTTTTACATGAATATTAAAATAGTATTTTACAGAAATTTTTAGGTGAATAGTAAATTTAATGAGCATTAAAATATCGACTGCTATTGAAAAAAATTATTTGTTACTATTTTTAAATAACTTATGAAAAAATACAACATATCAACGACAATTTATATGGCTATTTTGTACCAAATATTGAAAAATGAAATGGAACAATGAAATAAAATCATAATAAACAATGAAATGTAACGTAATTTCAAGGGGTTTATGCTGCGTTTTCAAATCAAGCTATGAGCATTGTAACATTCACTATTTTTTATAAATGACATTTCGTTTAAAAAAAAATCCTAGTGTTTAATTTTCTATTCTGCAATTTCTTATATTTCCAATCTTCCCCATTATGTACTTAGACAATTCAACATAAAAATATAAAAGTTTTCATCGCATCTTCTTCATTAAGATGTAAAATAAACAATTGTGATTATCTATTATTTTTTGTATAATTTAGGTTACCTAAGCAAGTCAAAAATTGCCATGTTGATTGAAGAATTACCATCAATCAGTTAAGAAAAGAGTAAGTTATGTAGGTTATCTAGTAACCGTCACATGGTTTTTTCTGTATAAAATACCATCCAATTCTACAAAATTATCAATGACATGAAATTCATATGTTGAAATATTATCTTCACATATAAAATTTCCCTCATGAATCATCCTCATTTGGTAACTTCATATGTCCATTTACGCTTTCCATTTCTCCGAGAACTTCTCGACTTAAAGATCTAATTAATCTGAGTTGGTTTTGTTGACATTTTCGAGAAAGTCAGCCCATGTAGTATTTTAATGTGGCCCTCAAGCTATAATTTTTATTTAAATTGACTTTTTTGTGTTGTTTATTTTTTAATTATAATCTGCATCTTGTAGTTTTAGCCCCGATTCACATAAATGTGAGTATGGCTTGTGTAACTTTATATCATGCACAACTGTCTATGAATTTTTATATACATACCAATTTATTATTATCACAACCTCTACGTTCACACTTTTTTATTTTAATTAAGTAATTTTCTTTTTTATGATAAAAAAATCATAGTTTATTTAACTGCCCAGATCTGATCTATAAAACGGTTGCATTATGAATCAAAACTCGAGCCGGTTAGTGTCATTTTTTTTCACTGTGTAATCTTCGCCAAAATACTGCCCATTATTATTATCAATGATGCCGTATCAAAGAATATGTGTGTGAACATTCAAGCAAACATTCCGTCAAGTTATTAAAAAATAGTTTTAAAATCTGCATTATGAATTTTCACTTATTTACTTACATTATTTAATTTTACTATTAATTCAATGATTCATTACATAAAAATATTTTTTTCCAAAATTAAGAAACATCAAATATACAATACCACCTTTTAAATTTTTAAACCATTTCAAGTTTTCATTGCCTTTCATTTTAAGCACATTTGTGAATCTCAAATAACAACTTCTGTAGCATAATTTCTCTGTTAGTTTTGTTTTCATTTAATGTTTATATATTGGGTTGATGCAAAAGTAATGATCGTTTTTTACATGTACAATTAAACATTTTTTTTTTAGATTTGTAATATTTATTTAATCAATTTTATAATTTCCATCAGTTCTTATAACCTTCTCCCATCTTTCTATCAACTTATTAATACCATTAGTGTAAAATTCCGTGGATTTTGATGCGAAAAATGTAGTAAGGGATGTTTTTACCTGCTCTATTGTATCAAATTTTTTATCATTTAAAATTTTTTGCAGCGATCGTAATAAATGAAAATCGGAAGGAGCAAGATCTGGACAATACGGTGGATGCTTGATAACATCCCAATTCAACTCATTTAGCTTGTATTGGGTCATCAAAGCCACATGTGGTCACGCGTTGTCGGGATGAAACACTACCCCTTTTCTGTTTACCAATTCTGGTCTATCATTTTGAAGGGCGATGTTCAATTTGGATAATTGCTGACAATATCGTTCTGTTGTAATTGTCTGATTGCGTTCCAAGAGTTCAAAATACACAATACTCTTACAATTACACCAAACACAAAGCATTACTTTTTTTTATGGATTTCGGCCTTCGAAGTTGTTAATGGGGCTTGTCCAGGTATAGCCCAATGTCTTTTTCTTGTCACGTTGTTGTACACGACCCATTTCTCATCTCCTGTTACCAAACGATGCAAAAAAGATTCATGTTTTTGTCTCGCACTCAAAGCAAAGCACGTTGAAACATGATCCAATAAATTGGCAGCCGACAATTGATGAGGTATCCGAACGTTGTACCGCGAAACCATCCCCATACGCTTCAAATGTCTTAATACGGTTGTTTGGTTGACTCCCATCATCGACGCGATCTCCCTGGTGGTTGGACGTGGATTTGTGTCAATTATGACTTTTAACTTGTTGTCATCAGACTTCAATGGCCGCCCGGTACGTGGTTTATCAAATAGTGAAAAATCCTCAGATCGGAATTTTGTAAACCATCTTCGTACCTGTCGAACTTTGATGACATCTGCTCCATACACGTCGCAAATGTTTTTGGTTGCCACACTCGCGGTATTGTCTTTACGGAATTCATAAAGTAAACAATGACGTAAATGCACTTTATCGACCGACATTTTGAAAAAATACAAGGGCTTTTCACTGTACTCTGGCCAGGCCAAAACTGAATAGAAAGTAGAGGGAAAGCATCCTTTATACAATGGAATCATTTAAAAGAAGATACTATTCATCATTTCTTACCTGGGATTTTTTTTACCTGGGATCATAAAAAACGATCATTACTTTTGCATCAACCCAATATAATTTTAATATTACTGATGCTTTGTGATATTTAATTATTCTTTAATATTAAATACATTATACTTACCATAATAATGAATATTTTAATTAATACGTTTTTTTTATGATTTTTGAAATTACAAGAGTTTTCAAGAACACCGTTGAAAATATTTGCAACTAGATTTAATTTTATCAAACGGTGAGCAGAGCAGAAAGTATACAATATGGATATTTACAATATTATGTTATAGGTTTGTTCAAATCTTTAAATAATATAATTTTCTACTATGAATATCAACATGGTGAAATTTGGCTTTTTTTATTTTTATTTTGTACCTTGCTAATGTTCTCGAATAATTTGTGATTTAATGTAACGTAATGCCAAACACATTAAGTATTTTATATATATAATTAAAGTTTAAGTTGTATATGCATATATATATATTTTGGCAGCGGAAATAAATGCTGTTCTTTTTAATTCTAATTAACATTGAAACGAAAAAAATATTTTTACAAGGGATAATCTTGTGTAGTAGGTTAATTGATTCTTTGTATTTCTGCAAGTAAATGCTCATTTATATGTTCCATTAGGGACAACTTTGGATATAACTAATGTATGGGAATTTATTTTATATTATTTCGTGATAAATTTTATTTATAATTTCTTTGTAATTTGACCTTTGTATTTTAATTGTATTATATATAAGTGGACTTGGTAACTATTCAGTTGGAGTGATCAGTAAAGAAAAATTAATGCATATTATGGTTTTATTTAATTTCCTGAATTGATTTACAGTTATTTCCCGTATTTCGTCCATCCTGTTGAATGACTGGGCATGACATAGCCATGACATAGCCCATGACTGGGCATCGTGAATCATATGATAGTTCTTGATGACTCTTCTCTATCCATCCCTGCACTTTGCAGCTCAAATAGCAGTTATTAAGGGTAGTCCTCTTGCGTCTCACATTTAGTCAGTTCAACGAATTGGGACTCTTCCTCTTGTGTGTCATGTTTCCACATTTCCAGTGCCTCTGCAAACTGTTACCTTGGTCACAAGCAATGTGTCCAAAGAATTAAAGGATTCGACGTAGTTCACCTTCTCGTATTGACTAGTTAATTTTTTACTAACTTTTTCTCGAAAGTGGTAGTTTGTAAAATGAGAAATAATTTCCTAGATCTGGTCAAAATAGTGACACAAAACTCACTAGAAAATGGTCCATGGATGCTGAGGACTGCACAAAATGTAAACAATTATACCAACTTACAGGACGAATATCATGGCTAAACACTCAGTCACGCGTGGTATAGAGATATGGAACCAACTGAATGACACGGTTGATATATTCTCGGTACTGACTAGCAGTATGAGAAGAATCCTGGCTGATATTATTCCTAACGAATAAGCTAACGCTAGAAGCAGACCCTCTTTGTGTAACAGGAGAAATCCATGCAAAGTGGATAAAAAATAAAAAAAATTAGAGTAGTATTGGATACTTAGGCAAGAATGAAACGAGCAACAAGAATAAATAACTAGAAACTGCAGTCAATGTTATGTATGAAACCAAATGTAGTAATCGCTATGATTTACCTTACTAACGAAAGTAAAGAAAATATTAGCCATTTTTGAAACAGGGTCCTCTTGACTCTTAAATCTGATTCACAACATTTAATGTTTGAAATTTGTATCCATTTTTATTTATTCATATGATACCCCTAAATCCATTCTGAATTAATGTTGCAGACAAATTGAACGGTGTGATCGGGAGACAATATTATCTATGACCCCATTAGTTGAGCCTTCAGGGAGCAGTTCATTATGACACGTATTTGGTAATCCTACAACACGTGAAAAGGCAACAACACTATCACATGTCCAGCACATGCGACTATTACTAGACAAACTTTTTTCCCAGACTGGGACCCTTCTGTTTATTTTTTTAGGTTCCATTGGGAATTAAACCCAAAAGTCCCAGGAGGAAGTTTAGTGTTTTATCACGGAGGTCATCCAATAGTATTATTTAATGCTTTCACACTATCTGATATTCAGATCTTTGGTAAGACAAATACTTATACAAAGTGGCCTAGAAGTTCATTTTCAAAAACTTCATAATAAAACAATGGTTTATTTTAATCAATTTAAATTACTGCAAACATGTAACAAAATGTTAGGAATTTATTATTTTAAAATAATGTCGATATATAATAACCCCTATTGCATCGACGGCATTTGCCTAATCTGGCTCAAATTTTTTGGATTATGCACCTGCATATTTCCTGAGATATCGCTTAGATATCTTGACGAATGTTTTGTTTCAATTGCAGCTTAGTCGCTGGATTATTTGCATATACTCCACATTTTAGGTGCCCATATAATGTCACCCCTTCGCAAAATCAGGGAACATCCCTTGAACCACTACCAAATTGTTATTGGATGTGTAAGAAGGACCTCACCCTATTGAAACCACGTCCTCGAATATACCCTGGAAATTCTAACATTTCCATCATCAAAAATCTCAGCATTTGAATGTAATGCTCAGAATTAATTGTTATTGGTTGGCCTCGAGTGTCTTAAAAAAAAAGGACCATTTATTCCCGACACTGACATGACTATCCAAACTGTTACTCGTACACAATGGAGCTATCTCTAGTATTTCAGTTTTGGGTTTTCATCACTTCAGTAGCGACAATTTCACTTATTAACGAAGCCATTCATATGGAAATATGTTCACACACGTTTCCCCACTCATTTACTTATCTACATATACTATATTCATTCTTATAATTTATTCACCATCATTATTTTTTTTTTATTTTTTTCACCCATTCAATATAAAACAGTGTGTGACGACACAAATTTATGTATATTTGTATTTAATATTATGTATATATCATCATATTTATATATGTATTTAATCGTTTATAATTTCTCATAATCATTCATAAAATCTAAACATTTACCACAAACCTATCCTTTCCCGATTCCCAAAAAGATCCAAAAATTTCCAATAAATATCTTAACAGTCAGAACTTATCCGATGAAGGAGTAAGGTGTCCTACCATCGGACCGAAACTCCGAACAAGCTATCCATCACTTGTAATGGAAATATGTTTCATCTGAAAAGAGTGTGTTGTTAAACCTAAACTTTGTAACAAAGTCTACTTCATTCAAATCCTAAACAAATTGAATTTATAGGGATGGAATTTTAAGTCAAACGATAAAATTCGCTGCAAGGTCGTACGCGACATCGCTAATGCTGACGAACGCTTGCGGGTTGCTAGTGTTAGATCGGCGCGCACAGACTCATTGACTTGCTCAATATTTTGTTATATTGGAGAAGTTTGCGGGTGACCTTGGGGTCGAGATTTTAGCGTGAATCCAGTCTTCAAATATTTCAACCTACTACTTAATTAGACACTATCTAACACTGTGTAGTTGGTACTTAACTATAAATAATTGTCTAACAGTTACATATGAACTATTGTTTTCATAAAACTTGGCGCAAAACGCATGCTGTCGTCTCATGAAGTCACTCATGGCTACTAAAATTACCATTACCTATCTAATGAATGACGCCTTACGCGTAATTCCCTCTAAATACTTTCTCAAGTAATAAAGGAAACAAAAGTGCACTTTATACTCAGTTACTCCTTGGTTGGAAATATTCATTATCATTATTCTTTACAAAAATATCGAACAATTCAGTTTTCGAACACAAGGTTTCAATTCGGTTTCAGAACATACATTTTTTCAATGGCAATGCCATATCTAACTTCAGTTTTTTTTAAACGCAGGCAAAAACAAATCACATTGGACAGATTTTTAAACCAAAAAGAAAACCTGACGTTTTTAAGACTCCCTTTCGTTTCTTCTCTCCATCTGCCTCATCACCTTCCATTTGAGCCATCCCTCAGTACAGGTAAAGTACAGTTAATTTTTAATATATTTATTGTGTGGTACCGCGCTGTGGTATGTAAGGAATCAATTCAATTTACATTACTTCTTATGGTAAAAAAATATTCGGTTTTTGAACATTTTTTGGAACGAGTTAAGTTTGAAAATCGAGGTAAATAAAAAAAATAACTTACTAAATACTTAAAATAACTTACTTTTAATATGATTCTTTTAGGTATCAGGAAACTTAAACTATTACTTTTGTAGCATGATTTTACGTACTAGGAACGCAAATGTGACGTTTTCGGGAACTAGGAACTTAAAAGTAACAGATACTTTATATATGATACGTATTTTTTTTTTGAACAACGCTTTCACATTTTATCAGATTAGTCTCTGAGCCGTAAGGAAAAAATATATGTATATTAAAGTTTGAGAAACTTTATTTTTACGTTGATTTTAGCTGGAACCGAAATAATCAAGTTACTGCAATAACTTTATTTTAATGTCGCCACAACTGGCAACTTTTCTTGTACAAAAAATGTGCGGTGACAGTCCATGAGTGACATTTTCATTACGTACGGTCGTATTTAGGGCAAGTGAATCGGCTTATCTAATTAAAGTGATATTATAACTGAAAATGTGGCTGGAAGATGCGGACAGTTTTGCGGAATTATTCCGCGGTTATTTGCCATATTATCTTTTAGTGGCTTTACCAATTTTCATCATCATTTCGCCGATAAATCCTGTGGCTGCATCTCACGAGTTTCCAGTCTACCGAATGCGACAATACGATTTACACGGGGTTATGCACGGTAATTTCACTGGTTTATTTGATTACTTATCGATTTAAATTGTTATTTTACCACGTAACTATATTTATGACTGTGATGTATTTATTTATTTGATAATAATGGTGATAGAAAATCATGAAAGATGAAGTAAATGCGATATATGGGTGAGTAATGAAAGATTAGTTGAAGGATTTCTTCTATTTTCTCTGTTGATGGAAGAGTTACAAGGGATATCAAACGGCGTGTAGCGATAGGAAACAAAGTCAATGGGACACAAACATATATACTCGAACCGAACAGTATCAAAATCTACCAAGATTGTACAGTATTTTAGTCAACAACAGTATTTTAGTACTAACTTAGATTTATGGGAGTGAACGTGGAACAAGACTGAAAAGAGTTGAATAAACGCTGTAGAAATGCATGCACTGAGAAGAATGCACGAGGTGACAATGTATGACAGAATACAGAATAAAGTGATCAGGGATGAATGTGAACTTAAGGCTGATGTGTTGAATAAGATGAACAAGAGCACTCTGAGAGGATTTGGGCACGTGGAACGAATTAACGAAGAAATATTAACAAAATAAATATATAGTACAAATGGGAGTGGAAGGTGTTGTAGAGAAAAACTAGGGAAAGTATGGTTGGATCAACTGTATGATATTTTGAAAGAAGGAAATGTAAAAAGTCAGAGAAATTGTAGGATTTGTATGAAAAGGTGTGTGGATGTAGAAAAAGCGAGAGATATATATCGCGATAGGAAAGTATGGAGCTATGTTCTCTTTGCCTACCCTAATAGGGAAACGGAGTGATGGTATGCATCAGTGGCGTGGATGCATCGTTCCCTAATTGTTGAATATTTTTTGTACAAAAAAAAAACAATATTCTGTCAATTTTTTTATTTTATTTGCATACAAAATGATATTATAAAGCCTAACTTTAGCTAATGTATTATTATTTCAATATCATAACTTTTAACAAGCGCATGTGTTTTCTGAATATCAACAGTATCCCTCAACTCGGAAATCGTACCATGCCACTGGCATTTTTTACCAAGTGACATTTATGAACTGTGGTATATTTATTTTTCCTTATATTTGTTCAAAGGCTGCAGAAGCGCTTCTGTGAACTTGGAAGGCCGTTCCCTGGCTGGATGGAGCACTTCCCGCCACTGCATTGTGGCACGGCTTCAAGATATTTATGTAGATCAGTTCTTAGATATCAAGTCCAGAGCAGGAGCCCTACTTATACTTTTACCGAATGATTTAAATAGTCTTACAGAATTGGAGAGAGAGGTGAGATCATATTTTTTACTATTTCTCTTTCAACACCTTCCCTTATTTATTTAAAACATTTTATATGGTAGCACTAACCACAGCGGTCGTGATCTAATATGATATTTACGATAAACAAGTAGGCACCTCATGTAATGGATTTACTGTTGGATTGGTTTCATTCTGAGGCCATTTAAACATTGAATTTATATTTTCCTATAGCTTATATGCTGCATATCATTAATTACTATAGCGCTATTAAGACATACAATAAATAACACTACCGATCAAATTCCAATGCAGGAAAATCTCGTTGAAAGTGATTAATTCGCCTGTAATTACGTAAATCGAATGCAATAAACAATAGGAATGATTCTTATGAATTTTATTTACTAAATGAGTACGTAATTAAATGATACTACTTTTTTTGCAAAATCTTTTTACATAATTATTCTTTAACGTAATCATTCTTTTAACATAATCATTCTTTTAACGTAATCATTCTTTTAACATAAT
The DNA here is from genome assembly GCA_949825065.1 of Odontocerum albicorne. Classification (NCBI taxonomy): domain Eukaryota; kingdom Metazoa; phylum Arthropoda; class Insecta; order Trichoptera; family Odontoceridae; genus Odontocerum; species Odontocerum albicorne. The sequence goes on along the minus strand of OX463854.1, from coordinate 7,652,703 downwards.
CATTCTTTTAACGTAATTTTCTTTATCTTTTTATTACTACTGTTCTCTTTATTATTCTTTCATTTATTGTAAAAAAGCAATAACTATTTTATTTATTCAGTTTTGACTAAATATCATAACAGCAATTTGACAAGTATTTACTACTTTAATGTTATTAATACTTGATTTCAGTATAAGAGTAGTTGAAAAAGAATTTTACTTGACACTTTGACATATGCACTTAGTTCTTTTTTTGTCAGAATATCTTTACAACAGTTAAAATATTCGTATGTTTTTTTCACATTTTGTTATTTTACTCTCTTGTATAGTATTTTTCCGTTCATCTCGGCGCAAGTGATGTAGATATGACCCTTTTTAATGCCCTGGTGTATGACCTATATAAAGATTTTTTTTTGTGAAGCCAGACAACATAGAATTAGGATACCTTATAATCATGTCTGATCACAGGGTATTAAAACCTTTCTGAAAACTGTGACATTGTGTTACAGTAATAAGATTAACTCACTTTCAGTATTATGTTTCTTAGTTGACGCAATAAAAATCAATATGGATAAATATGTTTGAAGATATTCATGGCTTTTTTTTTACTAGTATTTATTCCAGGTATCAATGATATTTTAGTAAAGAAATTATTTTTTTATACGAGTGTAAAAAAATGTTTTAATTTTACAGATTTTTTATATTCATGTCACTCGATCCATTATGGTTTTTGATGTAAGGAAGGCAAACCATACAGTGCGAATCTATGTTTCTTAAAAATAGTGATTTAATGTGCTTTTTAAATTGTTTATGGAGTACAATCAGGGATATGTCAAAAACAATATTAACCCTTCCTTCCCTGTGATGTGCAACTAGTACACATTGCTTCTAAAAACTTTAATATCTCTATAAATATAATAAATACTGGGTTCAAATTTTAGGTATTCCTCCATAATACATTTACGCATTGAATGAAAAGAATAATATTATTAATAATTAGCACTTATCGGCCACATCAGAGATTTTTTTACACATGTTTCTACATCCTATCCCGAAGCTCTCTTGAGGCATTTCCGCCTGAAGTCTCAGTCTATAACAAAGTAATTTATTGTTATTTTATTTATTTTTATTTATTTATTTATTTTTTCCAAACAGGCTTAGCCCAATTACTTTGAAAAATACAAGACATTAAAAAAGAAGAAAAATTACATAGAAAAATAAATTTAAAAATTATATAAAATAAAAAATAATGCATATGCATACAAACGAATATATACACACATATGATACACATATATTCAGTCACTTAAGTATGTTGAGTGCTTTCTAACGCGCTCAATCTAAGAAGAAAATTTGCTTTTGCTTTTGGTAATGTGATATGAAATATGTCAATATCCGAAGCAGTCCCGTTCAGAAGAGTTAAGGCCCTTCCAACAGGCATAGCAGCTGGAAGACCCATTCTTGCGTATGTTATTGAGAACAGTTCTTGCCGGCGTAGTCTAGTGTAATTGTTAGGAACATTTAACGCTAATCTTTGTAGTAATGCTGGACATCTCACAACTGCTCGAACGAGTTTGACAACGTATACCAGGAGACGCAGATCTCTTCTTACGCTCAAGTTGTTATACCCGAGCATGCCCAGCAGGAACTGAGTAGGATAAATCCATGGATAGACACCGAACTCTCTCATATAGAGATATCGTAGATATTTTTTTTGTACTTTCTCTACCATGAGCGAGTTCTGCGCCCCCACCGGGCTCCAAATGCAAGCATTGCTTTCTAGTTTATATTCTAATATGGAGTTCCACTATGTTTAAGATGAAATTTTTTATAAGTTCAATCACAATTTATTTTTTGACAGCGTATGTATATTTTGGAAAGTGCAATGGCTGTCCTAGATATTTCTATCCCTGTGTACTTTGTGCCCTGGTCTCACGAAATGTATGGAATCGTAGAAGACTTGGCATCAAGTTTTACTAAGGACGACAAGACGGGAAGTGCAGCCGATGCTCTTTTCAATCTGGTCTCTGCAAATGGATATCAAATAGGTAAAGAAACTTATTATTGATTTTATATTGTTTTTTTAATATTAAATAAATAAATATAGGTTTTTGATAGCAACATAGTATGTACATAATACATTTAAATATACTTCAAGAACACATAAATTGCAGAGAATTCATTAAAGACAGAAGCTATCAAAAGGTCTGGGCTCATCTAATAACATCCCCCCGGCCAAGATACACCCCACCAATCTAGGGCGAGCCCAGCCACGGGGACACCAGATGTTTTTCAGTCCACACCCATTAATTGTGAACTTATGCTTTATGTGTTGAGTAAGATGAAGAAGAGCACTTTGATATGTTTTGGGCATGTGGAACGAATGAATGAAGAAAGGATGACAAAATATTCAGTACAAATGTGAGTGGAAAGCGTGGTAGAGGAAGACTAAGAAAAGAATCATTGGATCAAGTGTATGATAATTTGAAAAAAAGTCAGAGAAATCGTAGTTATATGAGAAGGTGTATAGATGTAAAAGAAGTGAAAGATGCGTGTTGTGATAGGAAAGTCTGTCTACTCTGCGTACCCCAATAGAGAAATAACGTAATGGTATGTATGTATGTATTAATTGTATAGAATGAATTTTTTTTATTTTTATTTTATTAGGAAAACATACAGTGTTTATGTCGGTATTATTACTGTTATCTATGGGTTTCGAAACACCATTTAACATTTTTCGCATATGGTTTCAATATGTACACTTAATTATGTTAGGAGATTGGTAAGAAGGTAGTAGGTAGGCTTTAAGTAATGCTAAAAATTGTTAACCAGGAGACAGTCAGGGATGAGACAGTCAGAGATCCACACCAAACCAGTTGCCGCATATGCGCAATCTAATCGAGTTCGTAGAAGAGTTAAATAAATCGAATTCCGTGAAGTCTTCCAGGTTGTTTACGAAGTTAGATGTTCTTACAAAGAATGAATTTTGTCTGCATTTGGTCGCACTAAAGGGGATGTTCAGCCATTTAGTATGTCTTGCGGAGATTCTGGGGACGTTAAGGTTTATGTTTGAGAGTAATTCTGGGGTATCAATGTGATATTGTGCTATTTTCGTTAATAATATAATATCGGCTAATTTCCGTCTTTCGCGAAGTGGTAGGAGGTGTTGTCGCTTGCATCTGGCCTCGTAATCGTTGTCGTATTCTTTGCATTTAAATTGAAGATACTTGACAAATCTACGTTGGATTGATTCTAGCCTGTTAATATATATAGTATATCGTACTGGGGGTTCCAGATTTGTGAGCCATATTCGAGTATGCTACGGACGTAAGTGCAGTACAATGTTTTGATCACTTTAATGCTGAATACTGGAATGAGGACATTAGGAAAGAATGGATTGAAAAAAGATGCGGTTCTTAAGATGAAGAATGGAGCATTGAGATGGTTCGGCCATGTAGAAAGAATGAATGATGAAAGATGTACAAAAATAATCTATGAAATAGTAAAAAAGGAACAATTAGTTTGGAAAAATCTAATAAAATGTATCATGACCATATTAATAAAATTTTGTGAAAGGGAAGAATGAAAAGTCTTAATAATAGGAGAGTATGCATTATGAGGTTTTTGCACGTGGTAGAAGCGAAACATATATGCCAGGATAGAATATAGAGATCTGTTATAGAGCAAGTGCAATCAGTAATAGTATTATAAATTCTATGTTTCAGTGATTTCAAGTGCCTCTAACCAGAAACAAGATTCTAAGGTGACAACATTGCACGGACATTTGATGGGCCAGGAGTTGATTGGGAAGGCCACAAAGGAGAGTGTGAAGGTCCCTACTATTGCAATTGTGGCACATTATGACTCCGCAGCTGCAGCTCCGGTAAATGTCTTGTTTTATTAAGAAGTTCTTGTTATATTAAGAAGTTCTTATTATATTAAGAAGTTCTTATTATATTAAGAAAATAAATACATTTTAAGTTATTATTAATAGTTAAGGCATTAACATTATGGAGGTTTAAAGACATTGTAATTTTGTTTTATCAAACACTGTTTATTCCACTTTTTTTGTAACGGTATAACCCTACCGGTTTCAAGGTGGAACACAAATCTGCCTTAACAAATCCTCTAATTTATTTTGAAATGGCTAATCATTGTCACCGTGAAAACCACACATTTTCTATCAATGATGCCAAATTCTTACATATAGTAACGGAAATAAATTGGACAGATTAGAGGCCCTAGAAATTTCAAAGTCAGTGCATCGAGGTGAACATCTGGCAAACACATATATCCCAAGAATCTCTCCGCTGCTAACCGAGATTGTCTCACCCCTTCCTCCACCGAATGTTTACCGTTAGAAGCGTGTATCTCGGTACCAGTTTGAACAGAATTCAGTTTTGTTTGTGCTCGTTGAAAGCCTTGAAACCGGTTACAAAAAAGTGGAATAAACAGTGTTTGATAAAACAAAATTACATTTTAAGTTCATGGAATCAAACAATTTTTACCTATCATTAAGTTATACAAAATATAACAATATAGATCAACAGTGTTTTTATATTAAATAAATAAATACTAGATTTATTGTTAGCAACATAGCATATACATATATATCCTGAAATTACACATATATGTTAAGGCAATGGAAAGAAAATACATTTGAAAGAAAAGCTATCAAACGGTCTGGACTCGTCTCATAACATTTTCCTAATCGATATACATACCCACCGATAGAAAGGGCTACCCCTTGTCACTTCATTCCATATGCTGTCACACATTGTCACCCTGTGTATTCTTCTCAGTGCATATATTTCTATAGGTTTTTTTAATCCACTTTGCACAAATTTTTCCTTTTACACAAATAGTGTCTGTTTCTAGAGTTAGCTTATTCGTAAGGAAGAATATCTATCAGGATTCTTCTCATACTGCTAGGCGGTGCCGAGAATTTAGTTAGTTCTATATCTCTATACCATTTATGACTGAGTGTTTAGCCATGATATTCGTTCTGTAAGTTGGTATGTAGAACAGTAGGTGATTCCTTGAACGTCTATATTTATTAGGTACATGTAAACTTAGTGCTTCTAGTATCGGGGGACAGTTAAAGCAACCTTGAAAAACCTTTAGTAGGAATATCTCAATGGATTCTTGCCTTCTTGTTTCGAGGCTTCTATAGTTACACACCGTGAGAAGTTCGACGTGGTGAGCATATTTTGGGTAATCGCCCTTTGTTCTGTACCATAGATATCTGAGGATTTTTTTTTTATTTGTTCTATATTGTTTTTATATTTGAGCTGATGAAGAGCCCAAACTGCAGATGCATTTGTCTTCATTCACCTCCATAAATTCAAGCTGCTACTAGAATACTATTGTGGACTTAGTATATTTGAATCTTAGTATATTTGAATATTTATTTACTTAACACTTTTATTGCAAATACAATCTGGCGGGTTTATACTGTCCAGTTGGAGTATATATGTTTTATTGGCCCATTTCATCACATTAAAATATGATGAAAATTAGATATCTAATTAGCAAGTAAATGATTTTGCTTTTAAATAGTGATCATCGGTGACTTAATCAAGTCTATGTTAGAATATTGAATAATAAATTAATCCACTAATTACATTAATCCCTGCTGCATGTGTTTCTACCTCCTATCTGAGGGTCTCTTCAGGTGTCTGAAGTAAGTCTCGAGATAGGAGTTAAAAACACATTTTTTAATCTACTTTGCACGGATTTCTCCTGTTACACAAAGAGGGTCTTTGTAAATATTGAATATCAGCCAGGATTCTTCTCATACTGCTAGGCAGGGCCGAGAATATATCCATAGTGGTATTCAGTTGGTTCAATATCTCTATACCACGCGTGGCTCAGTACTTAGCCATGATTTTAGTTGCGGGGATTAATGTTAATAGTGGAATATCAACATAATTGTTAAATATCCTAATATAGAGTTCCAAAAACTTAAAACCGAAATTTTTGATAAGTTTGTATGTTTTCGTCTTTGTTGCATATTTATTTGAATCATATATCAAAATAGAAAACATGGATTCTTGTCTGAATTTTATTTTGTTGTAGGAACTGGCAAGTGGAGCGGACTCCAATGCATCAGGTGTAGCAGTGCTGCTGGAATTAGCGAGAATATTCTCCCAGCTGTACGCCTCGGCCAGCACTCGGGGACCCGTCAACCTGGTATTTCTCCTCACAGGGGCTGCACGCATGAACTATTACTCCACCAAAAAATGGATAGAAGATCAACTGGATTCGGTCGATGGCTCTATCATTCAGGTGCTTATTACTATGTTTTACGTGGATTTGTATCATCATGCCATTTGCTTGTCAAAAGTTTTTTTTAGCTTTTTTGACATTTTTGTAAAAAGTCACAATTTTTTGTATAAAGAATCTAATTATCTTTAACCTTTATCATGGCATTGTAACACAGGTGTTACACTAATTTAGGGATTTTTTTAAGAATCCAGAAACTGTTACGTAATTTCAAATATGGCAACACGTTCAAATAATATACATGCACTATTGTATGCAGCGGTGTCACCTGGTGATAAATATTGACAACGCTATAACCTTTCAAACAACATCGGGTCAACATGTCTGGACAGCGTGGGTGCGTTTTGAAAATTGGAGTAAATAATCTAAATATCTTATTAATCACTACATGTAGAGAAAAATTATTCAAACCTTTTTATTTGTTGATAATTCAGCTATGTAAATGTTGGTCTTGTTTTAGATTATAGAATCATTTTATAGCCCCTTTTGTGTTTTATAAAAATTGATATATTGGCAATGTAACGTGGGTATTACGTATATATAAAAAAACTATAAGGAAAATAATGATTTTTTACCTCAATTTTCCTTCATAACTTACCATATAACAAGGAATCACCAAAGAAAAACGTTAATATTTGGATAAATTGAACTTTGCCAAGATAAGGGTTAATTTAAAAATAGTTTTATTCCAATTATGTGAGAGCACATTGAAAATGATTTATTTACTGTCGATTTTGACCATTAACAATTCTTACAAAATATCATACAATTGAAATTCGTAGTGCGCAAGAATATTCAAATACAAGATGTTGTATTTGACTGACGGTCAAAAAGAAGTTCTTAGAATTATGTGCCGGGGTTCAAAAGAGCCATTGCTGTATGCTGCGCAAGAAAAAAGTGTGTATAGAAAAACATGACATTATATACTTCATTTGAGTTTGAGTACTTGGTCTTTCAGGATGAATGACGTGTGGAAAGGATTTGTGTGGGCTCTTGAGTGTGGGTTTCTTTTTGTTGTTTTATATTTGTATTTCTGTATATTTGTATTATGGGATGAACATTTTTGGTCTTTCTGGAGTGATGATGTGTGAGGAGTTTGATTTCGCATGATGTCTCCAGTTGTAATTGAGTGTCACTGTTTGTCAGGTTGATGAGAATGTGCAACAGGGTTTTGTTTTTGTGTAATCGAAAATCGGAAAAAAGTATCGATATATTTTTTCATCCTAAATATCCTCAGTGAGTTACAGGCAAAAGCCTAGTTTACTGGGGACACGACAAATGAAAGGCAACAAACCCAGATCCATTAAAATTGTATGTCCAAATTATATTACCTGTTGTTTTTTCACAAATTATGTATATTTCTTGTCACGTGTAATAAATAAATAAAAAATAAATAAAAATGTGTACAAAAATATAAAATAAGTTTTTTATTTTACTTATTTTTCCTTTTACATAAAACATGGCACCACAAAGTGAAACAATAGTCTTTTCGAAGATTCAAGAGAGAATTAGTTTATTTATTAATTTAATTATATTTTTAGGATGCGGCATTTGTATTATGCTTGGATTCACTGTCCACCGGAGATTCAATAATAATGCACGTTTCCAAACCTCCTAAAGACGGCAGCCCGATGAACCTCTTTTACAAGCAACTCAAGCAGGCGGCCACTCTGCAAGGCTCTACCAGTGTTGATGGAATGCACAAGAAGATAAATCTTGCCGATGAAAACTTGGCGTGGGAACACGAAAGATTTAGTATTCGTAGATTACCTGCTTTCACACTCAGCGCATTGAAGGTCAGTTCAAATTCAATTATTTCTTTGTTCAAAATTTTAAAAGTAAATTTTCTTAGAAGAAAATTTATAAATCTAAAATGTGATTTTAACTATCGTCAAGATTTTTTGCATTATTTAAATTATTGAAATGTCTTTCTCAATAAGATGGTGAAATATGGAATAATTATTCATACGAGGGTCATCTAGAAAGTAAGGTTACAAGGGCTCCTGAGGCCGGTGGAATTTTTTTGTTTCGAAGTTAGCGCACCTGGCGTATAGGGGGGATCCTAAAGGTCAGTTTGTTTGGTCCCGCGTGTTTGTCGGCCATTTTGTTCAGTCACAGTAAATTCTTCCGATGGAGAGATCGTCGCGCGCTCCCACCACAAAACGTCCATGCGAGATCCGCGCGGTCATCCGTTTTTTGACATTGCAGAACAATACCGCCGCGAATATCCATCGGAAGCTCGTGGAAGTTTATGGTAGTTATGTGATGAGTCGACAACATGTCACGAAGTGGGTTAGGTTGTTCAGAGAAGGCCGTACTGATACTCACGACGAGGCAAGGCAGTGATTTCTGACGAACTTGTGCAAAAAATTGAAGAACAAGTGCGAAATGACCGCCGTGTGACGCTTGACGACCTTCACAAAAATTTCCTAACATTTCTCGAAGTTTCCTTGGTGATATTGAGTCGGAAAACTTGGTTACAAGAAGTTGTGAAGGAGAGAACGAGATGGGTGCCCAGAATGCTCACACCGGAGCTCCGTCAAAAACGTGTGACCGCCGCGCGTGAATTTTTGGATCGTTTTGCACAGGAGGGAGAAGCTTTTCTGGACTCTATCGTGACGGGAGATGAGACGTGGGTGTGTCACTACACCCCAACAATTTTCCAACGATCAGGAGGTCGAGGAAGCTGTGAAGAAGTGGCTGAAAGAGCTGGCGGCGGAGGTCTATGACACTGGCATACAAAAGCTGGTGCCCCGACCACAGAAATGTCTCGATCTCGACGGCGATTATGTTGAAAAATAGTTTAATATATTTGAGAATTTCAATTAAATATAAGCATTTTTCAATCCTACATAAATGTTTTAACCTTACTTTCTGGATAACCCTCGTATTTGTAGAATTTACAAAAAACGTATTTTTTTATTTTTCGCATTATGTATATTTTTTCCATTACATAATGTGGGTCTGATTAATTATTATTCATAAGGAGAAATACTAAAGAGGATTTTTCTTATACTACTAAGCAGTTTAATAAGAAATCAAAAATTTTCGAATCCAACAACATGGACCTAAAGCTCCGCAAGCAGTTAGTCAAAACATATGTGTGGAGTATTTCGATGTATGGTTGCTAGACATGGTGCATAGGCGAAAGAGATCGAAAAAGATTGGAGGCCTTCGAGATGTGGACCTATAGACAAATCCTAAGGATTTCCTGGAGAGACCACATTATAAATGACGAGGTTCTCAGCAAGATCGAAGAAACCAGGCACCTGTCAAATACCATATCGGAAAGGCATGCAGAATGGATGGGTCGTTTGCTGCGACTTGAAAATCTCCTGCACAATATACTGGAGGGAATGATTGAGGGATTGATTGGCAGAGGTCGTCCTCGCCGAGAGTATCTGGAGAAAATATGCCACGATATGGACTCCACCTCCTATACAGAGCTCAACAAGATCGATGAAGACCGAGCGGAGTGGAGGAGGAGATGCAGAGCTTTGCTGCTAACCAATCCCCAGGATTGAAACTGAAGAAGAAAAAGTCTAAGCAGTGTTGCTCACATGCTGTCACATTGGTTTAATATCTTGAAACAGTGCATCACTGAATGTTTAGCCATGACATTAGTTCTGCAAGTTGGTACATAGGGCAGAGGATGATTACAAGCAAGGTTGTCATTATCAGGAATATTATAGGACAGGCGAAATTACATCGCAGTACTTCTAATAAGAATATTGCGATGGACCCATGATTTCTTGTTTCAAGGCTTCTATAATTGCATACTGTCAAAAGTTCAACACCTTCGTTGTATACAGTACAACCTGGCGGGCTTATTGCCATGTGGCAATATCTTCTAACCAACCAGAAAGATGTTGAAGAGACTTTAAGTGAAAACCAGACTGGAATCCTTTTTTTTTTTTTTTATCTGGATTCCAACCCGTAACCTCCAGGTTGATAGACAACACGTCTTACCAACTAGGCCACAGAGGTCACCAATGTAATGTGTATATTTTAAATAATCAGCCTCTGTTCTTTACTATAAATATCTCAGAAGCTTTTTTTTTATTCGTATCAGCGTAATTTTGTATTTTACTTGATGGGGAGCCCAGATTTCTATGCCATATTCAAGTTCAGAATGAATTAAACTATCAAAGTCTCTAGATATTCTAATCATAAAATCCCAAAGTTTGTATCAGACCAATATCAAACAAATCCTTGAATTTGGTTACTTGATTTAATACTTTACTGTTCATAGGGGATCGGTGAAAAAACTCTTTACTATTCATAGTGGATCGGTGAAAAAACTCTTTACTATTCATAGTGGATCGGTGAAAAAACTCTTTACTATTCATAGTGGATCGATGAAAAAAGTCTACTATTCATAGTGGATCGGTGAAAATGTTCGACAGTAGAATAGCCATACACACTTTTTTGATATTGAAATAGAGGTGATTGCATTCAAACCAGCAAACAAGAGAATATGTATCGTGTTGTAATTTTGCATAATCCTAAACAGTCGTTATTTTCTTGAAAATCTTAAAGTTATCAGTGAACAATGTAATTACCATTATAGAATTCCACAAAAGAAAGCTAAATACATTTAATAAGATTTAAAGTTTAAAAACTGCAATCTTCAAGAAAATGTCCATGAAGAATGTATAATGGTGGTGTGAAATCTTTTTTATGTTAAATTTTCAATTGTGATATTAAGGGTAGTTTATTTTCTTTAGAGCCACAAGTCGTTCAGGAGCTCGATACTGGACACAAGAGACAATGTGAGTTTGAAGACACTCACAGCCAACACGCAGGCAATTGCAGAGGCCCTGGCTGGCTATCTGTACAATGTCTCCGTGTCTGACTATAGTGCAATCTTCAGTGAATCACTGGTAAGATTTTTCTTTAATAACCTTGTGTAGTTATTATTTTAGTTTAAGAATGGAGTATTCTTGTCTTATCGCCTGGTGTTGCTGCAGAAATCTGGAGGCATAGAAATAACATGGAAAACCTTATTCAATCAACCCTACCTTACAAGAACCATCAGAGGCCATTTGACTAGTATGGTTTGGTCATATATGCAAAGTAAATACATAAGGCAAAACCAAATGGAACAGTGCCCTTGGGAAAGACTCAGATTTCACTACATCGACGTATGCTGGCCCATCTTTAGAAACTAAAAAAAATGGAAGAGTGGGAGCAAAAGATTATCCAAGGCGGAGAGGCATCGTTTTAGAGTCTTGAGCATTGCCCTTATCGTAGCCGAGTCTCATAGTTGAGAATGACTTAGCCATTCCTACATCAGTTCTACTGATTAGTAGATTTTTTCAATAGTTACCACAATCTTGGTACTCTTCAATATTTTAAGGATTTAGACTAAGAGACAAATCCATAGGGTAGAAAAGGAAATAAGTTGCAATGGAATAAAATATGAGAATGAGAATTTAAACCACAGTAAAAATACATTATATAATATGTACTGTTTTTTTTTTCAGAAAGTGGACAGTTCCGCATTAGAGTCGTGGATAAAATTCATGACTGCGCAACCTCGTGCCACAGAATTTGTGTCTCAGCCAAACAGTCCTGTTGTAGCGGCCCTCTCTGACGCACTGGGAAGGTTCCTGCCTGATGTGACCATTTCAAATTATGTACCAGACAAAAGGGATCCAGAGTTTTCCACTTATACACCCACATCGGCTATCCTCAATGTTTACAAGTAAGTAGAATTAGGATTCTATACTAATTACAATTATCATTAGACAATTGAATGCGTGCCGCTAATAAGGTGGTAACTAAGATTTTTTCAAAATCCAGTTTTTTTTGTGAAATAACGTGCTATGTGGCCATGGTACGCCCTTCGTCCCCTCTATAAAAATATTTTATATCTCTTTAGTTTCTACTGATAAGCCAATATTGGCGTTGGATTTTTGCGCGCCTTCAGTGGAATAACGTGGTTTTAAGTATCAACATGTCTGGAAAGGCGTCGTTCACTCTGCTAGTGTAGAAAATAAACTTAATTTTGGTAAAAAACGACAAGCAAGGGTTGCAGAATGGTCAGATAATAAACGGAAGAAACTAAGAAATAACAGACTCCTATATAAGCAGAAAAGGCAAAGAAGTAACGAGTAAAAGAAGGTCAGAAGAGGTTAGTGGAATAACGTGGCAACTAACGTACATGATTGATTTTTCATATAAAAGTTGTAACAACACAAGAGTTGTGGAATAACGTTGTAACTGCATTCGCGGACCACGTTATTCCACATATTTATAGTGTTTTTCAAGTTTTTTTTGTTGTTTTGAATATAGTTTGGTAATTTTTAATTTTTAAATAAAGTGTGTATATGAAAATATATCTTTTGATTTAAAAAAAAAAACTATTAAAATATCGACACTTAATAAAAAAAAAGTATATTTCTTGAATACTGTAAAATACAAGTTTTGTTAGTTACCACCTTATTCGCGGCAACGATTCAATTATCAACAGACAATTCAATGGCGTTTTGGTAAAGAGGTACAAGTCATCTATTACTTGTTTGAAGTTTTGCAACACTTGTATTCCTGAAATACAGACCTCGGGTAAATTTTAAAGGTAAACTTTGAATACATAAATAATTTATGTATTCAAAGTTTACCTGAGGTCTGAATTTCAGCAATACAAGTGTTGCAAAACTTCAAACTGACAAATAAGTAATTGATGACTTGTACCTCTTTACCAAAACGCCATAGAATTATCAATTAGTGTCAATAGTGTGTTAACTCTCACATTTTTCTATATAACAATTAGCCTAACATGTACCATGTAAGTCCACAATTCTTTTTCCATAATTTCTGACATTTTACTGGCAGTTGGTCACCCTGAACAGTCGTCATGTTGACACTCGACTGGCCTTAATATGCACATACCACTCAAAAATCAGTGTTTGAAAGATTTTCCGAGCTTCGCGCAAAATTGGATGTAAACACGTTTCTCTAATTTGTCAGACATCGTAAAGATCACAAAGCGGTCCTAACAAAGATCACAAAATCGCATATTAACAGTACGAGGGTAAGTGTCAGACTGACTCAACAGGCTTGGGAACAATGACCATCAATCTTTCACGTGTGTTAGTCGTAGGTTATAGTCATTGCAAGTACAGTTCGGGATCTTTCTGATACCACCTCGTATAACCATGTACACAAATGAATAAATAAATAATGATTTTCACCACAACGTCCAAAAGTTTGCTCAATTAACTTAGAGTGTGTGGGAGGCCAGTTTTGCTTTGTGAAATCATTTCAAACTGAAAAAGAGAATTTTTTTCTTAGATCTATGTCGGGTCGGCTTTTCAAGTCATTATTACCAAGAGTTCTATTGCGGGCCAAGTCTTGCCTGATCCCCACAACCCAAATCTACCTTAGTACGGACATATGGCTAGTTAAACAATAGATTGATTTGCATATTTCATTGTAAAAATCAAAAAGTATAAATTAAACTTAAAAAAAGATCTTGTAATGTAGTGTAGTTTCGGAGTCTCCTAGTCATTATTGAAGAAACTGCATTGAAATTTATCAAAAATATATAGAAGTTTATTGTCTTTGATTAGGTATTTGTCTATATAATTCATCATAATACATTTTTTTTGTTTCAGTGTGAAGCCAGCCGTGTTTGATCTCATCCTAACGGTGGCAATAATGGCCTACCTCGGAGTTGTATATCTTCTTATCTTCAAGTTCCCCTCAATCTACACACAAGTGTGTAAATTCTCTGTGGACAGCAACATTAAAGCATACAAAATGCAATAGTGTCCTTATGTTAAAGTACTGACAATATGTAGATAAATCTTAAATGCAATAATTAGAAAATTTCTAATATGAATAGCTTCAAATTCACATTTTTGTAATTGATTAGGTAATTTATTACTCGTTTGATGCAGAATTTTAGACAATTGGATGTAGTTAATAGTAAATGCTGTTGATATGTGAATTTTTACTTCTGAATATTTTTGTAATTTCATAAACCAATATTTTTTTGTTTAAATGTAAAATATTACTGAATATTTGCAACACTGTATGTGAGAGAATCGTGAAGTTTGTATCAAATTTGAAAAGCTCTATGAATACGAGGAAAATATAAAAGATATTTTACCTGTTTTTGAAAATATATTATTTGTCATTTTAATTAATAGTATTGGGTTGTTCGAATAGTAATTTTGTATTTTGAGGCCAAATCTAAACGCTAAATTACAACAAATGCTCGTGGACAGTGGTTTTCAATATTTTCAGTATCTCATCTGTCTCTCATTTTGTAGAATGCTGGTTATTCTGATTTGACCTTCCAGAGCGGACACCATCTTCGAGTGTCATATACACACACAATGTCAACACACACAATCCCTTGCTACATCATTGCCATACACTGTACATACCTTTTTTTTGGTTTGTGTTGGATTTTTTATTTTTTGGTAGTAAAAAAGTGCAAGCACCGAAAAAAGTAATTATTTTGTTCCATCTTCAAAACGAATTATTTTGTTCCATCTTCAAAACTAATTATTTTGTTCCATCTTCAAAACTAATTAATTGGTTCCGTCTTCAAAACTAATTATTTTGTTCCATCTTCAAAACTAATTAATTGGTTCCATCTTCAAATATAATTATTTTGTTCCATCTTCAAAAGTAATTAATTTGTTCCATCTTCAAAACTAATTAATTTGTTCCATCTTCAAATCTAATTATTTTGTTCCATCTTCAAAAAACCGCTCGAGTAATTTGGGTAAACAATTGCCGAAAAAATGCACTAAATTATTACTTTTCATAATAGTATACATTCAGTACGTTTGGAATAAAGTTAGCGGTGAAAATTTTATTCTAACGACATCTATCCGAGAAATACTTAACTATTTTTCTGAACAACCCGATATAAACATATGTCATTTTCATTAGCATTTTCTTCATATGTGTATTATGTAATTGATACATACAACTTTTAATCAAGACCCTTATTAATGCGACTCCTTTTTTATGGAGCAATATTTGGAAGATAAGCTTTTCTTTAGTTAACATTAATTTGTTTTTTTTTTTAACTATTAATTTTCAGGTACTATTGTAAATATTGTAAAATATCTATATATTTTGACCCTTTCCTTGTATTATTTAAATTATGCATATTCCTAGAATTTATGCAATTATTTTAACATCAACAAAAAAAAAAAATACAATGTATAGCTAATATTCCTATATCTGTTGTTATCAAAATGGTTGTTACAAATAGGGAAAATAATATTTATTCATCTTTATTGAGGATATTTCCATTAGACCCGTGTCAATTTCTATATTTATAGTACCCGTAATATATTTATAGTGCCTGGCGGTAAGCAATACACATCGTTTGTAGAGCGTCATCTCTGCCATTCATACACGTGTTCTGTACCGGACTGGACTTTAAGCGCATCATGCGACAGAGACGACGCTCTACAAACAATGTGTATTACTTACCGCCGGGTACTGTACTTCTATATGGGACTCTTACTCAATTCACCATCACTTAGTTTATAAGTAAAATCAGTAGAGTATACAACGCAGAGAATCTTTTATATCATATTTAATTAACTACACAAGAAATAATATGGAAATGTATTTTTCAAGTTTTGATTCGCATATTACATTTTCAAAAAAATAATATGCACACACAGATTTAAAAAAGTTTGTACAGGTATCCCTCGTACGCAATACCACTTTAAGTAATTTCGCTATAGCGCGTTGAAGAATTAAAGATGTTTTTAAAAAAGCCGATTTGAATTTATTTGATTAAAAAGAAGCTATTAAGGTCTTATAATTGAGAATACAGACTGCTTTTTAGTTCAGAACTAATCTAACTCAGATTAACCTTTCCCTTCCGGTGCTAAAAAAAAATTGCGCGTTCCGGTGCTGTGTATTCAATACACAAGTAAAAATGAGCGATTTAAAATCGTAAAAATTAAAATATTCATAGCCAATCGCTTAAATTAATTAAATTTGAAGTCAAAAGTGATAATAATTTAAATTTAATTGCTGAAAACATAAAAAAACATCGGCCGACATTCACAAAACGGGCACAGAGACCACCTTGTATGAATGCCCGCGAGCTACTAAGACGGGACTCGGAACACTAACACTGTGTATGTTATACCTCGAAGGAAAAAACAACTCTGAACTCAGATTCTATTTCTTGCGTTCCCATATACCGAAGTAAAGTGAGAGTGAGACGTGAATAGCGTCGCTTCCTCACCCATAGCGGTTTTTAGAATGAATATACCTATGTCACACGTTTGATTGTATTGGTGAATTTATTCCCAATTTTCACCAAATATCTCTGATCTGGCCGATAAGTGCTAATTATTATTAATATTATTTTTTTCATTCAATGCGTAAATGTATTACGTAGGAATACCTAAAATCTGAACCCAATATTTATGGAGATATTAAATTTTTTAGAAGCAACGTGTACTAGTTACACATGACAAGGAAGGAAGGGTTAAAATCAATTCATGGTATGCATTTTTTAGCTATCCAATTTTTCTTAGAACCTTTTAATTTTTCAGTATAAAAATTACTGATCAATCTCACCCCCAAATTTAAAAACAATCATTTTAAATTGTTTTCAATATAAAGGATTTTTAAGTCCTTTATGTCCTAGGATTAAGAATTTAAAAAGTTTAAATTTTAACAAAGAAATCTTTTCTCTGTATAAAGTGCATGAATTTTGTCGTGAAACATTTAAAATATACCTGTCTTTATCTTGTTCATAAGAATTTGAATGCCACCTAACTTTTTCATTAAACTTAAATTTATGTCAGATTTCTGATTGACCGTGGTCCTACCACAATTCACCTTATGGTCTATCAGATGTTAAACGTAGCATGCCCACAGTATGACAGGGTTAGTATACAAATTTTTCTTTTTTTGTTGATTCTTAGGTTGCCTGCTCGCGATTTTTTTACCATTGGTTGATATTTGTGAAGTTCGCTCAATTAAGTTTACTTATGACGGTAATCAAGTGGAAATCTGGTCTTATATCATATATACAGTTTTATTTATTTCTTGTTATTTTTTTTCATATGAAATGTTTTGTTTATACAGGTAGCCCATAATTCACACTCCAATACTCATATTCAAGGTTTTGTTGTGGGTCTTTTGTCTTCAATTCTTGCACCAACTGAATTTTATACGCAAAGAGGTGCAAATTGTTTCTTAAGATTCGTACAGTGTTGATAGAGACATTCTGAGCTAAGCTTTACATCGTCTGATTGAATTGGTTTTGCTCATCAGCAACAGTCTCTTGTACCCTTTGAATATTCTCATTAGATCGGATACTGCTCGTTCTTCTGGCTCGAGACATGTCAACTACTGATCGCTGCTTAAAAACATGAAATTAATCTCCTAATCTTCGATCTTGCTGGACAATCGCTATCAGTAAAATGACCTCGATATGCACGTTTTGTTAGAATATTTAACTCTTGATATGCATCATAAAACTTAAGGATGCCTTTTAAATTATCGTAAAAGAAAATTATAAAAATAATCAAACTAAAATAAAAATAATGTTTGAAACTGGAGCGCTACTGATGGGCCACCTGTTTGTATTACAGACTAAAATGTATGTAAACACATTTGTTACTAATTTTTATTTTCATTTTACTTAAGTTTCCTTAATTTTTATTTTCATTTTACTTTAGTTTCTCTAATTTTTATTTTTATTTTACTTTAGTTTCCCTAAATTTATATTTTCATTTGACTTTAGTTTCCTTAATTTTTATTTTCATTTTACTTTAGTTTCCTTAATTTTTATTTTCATTTTACTTAAGTTTCTTTAATTTTTATTTTCACTTTACTTTAGTATCCTTGATTTTTATTTTCATTTTACTTTAGTTTCCTTAATTTTTTTTATCCATAAATGTTATGTACTAAATTTTTTTACCTTTCTTTACTAATATGGATATAATTAAAAATACATTGATCGTTCGAATATTTGTAAAATGTTTTGTTTTGCATGGATTTTAATATATTTTGTTTTATATTACTTGCATTTTATTTTTAAGTTTTATTTTTTATTTTTGAGAGTAATTATCATATGTTTATACCTTATACATGTTCCTTTAATTTATTTCATTAAGGGTGAATCAAGATGATAGTGGAGAAAAATCCATTGTTGATAAATTTTTAACTTTCTATTTTTATTTTATATTAAACATATATATGTATATCAGTCTAAGGGAATGTGTTTTTTTTTTGCTTAAGGTGTTTGTATTTTAATTTCATTTCAAAGTATATAAATATTAACATTTTTATCATATAAGTGCCAAACCACCGTATGAAAACCACATAAGTCTTTCGTAATTAAGTTACGTTGATTTTTTACATTTGAATATTTGAAATATAAGTATACATGTGACCAACGTTCCCCCTAATATTTGCGTTGTGTGTGCGGCCCATCAACTTATATGTGCAAGAAAAAAAGAGGGAAGTGCGCAAATATGCATATTCATGCATAGATAAAACTAAGTAGTCAACATAATGTACCACAAAATCATAAACTACATTTTTCAAATATGTAGGTTATATAAAAAAAAAATTCTATACAAGCAAAAATTTTAAAACACCAATAAAATAACACGAATACCTTTGAACAAGGGATAATTCATGAAGTCTTTATTCGAAATACGTAACATAATAAGAGTAGGTATATGGTGGTTCCATGTTCCGCACACATCTCAAAGAAAGGAACCTGAGAATCCATCATAAAATATTAAATAAAATATATAATTGCGCAAAACAAAATATGGTTCCAATTTACTTTCTTTGAGATGTGTGCGGAAGATGGAAACATGTGTGCGGACAATTTTTAACAGATGTGCGGCCGCACATGCGCACTTCTTAGAGGGAACGTTGCATGTGACACATAAATATATATGAAATAAATATGTGTCACCGATATCGAACAATTTTAGTCTAGTTTTTTGAATACTTAATTATACATTATATGGTATAAGGCACTTGCTATTTTGGAGGTTTTTGCATATAATGGTTAAATCAGAGCCGTCATTTTTCTTTTAATGCCTATAAAAATGAGAAGTTTCGTAGTGTATTTTCATTCTCATTTAAGAACCACGTGGATTTCTTTATATTTTTAAATTAATTGATTTATACCTGTTATTGCAAGATAAAATGATAGTTCTAATTTTTCTGTATATTTTTTGTTTAATTTTAATCTAGTCTTAGTTGACCAAATCAATCATTTATATTTTGAAGGTAGAAAAATAGAAATTTGAAAAGATCGCTCAGATATTGAGTCCTGCACATATTTAGAGAATTTGTGCTTATCCAGTGTTGGACTGTTCAGTTGCCTTAGAATACATAGGATGTACTGACAATCATACTGTCTGCAAGGAATTGCTTATTAGCATTATACAGGCCATGCAATTGTACAAGTAAATGTCGCCAGGGGCCGGGTAATTTTTTCAAGAATTACTAAAAAAAACCTTCATATGTATATTTGTTAAATAACTTAACCCTTTGCACTCGAGAGCTTTTTGTTATTTGCCTACCGCCAACTCGAAGCATTTTTAAAGAAAAAAAAAACATTTACGTTGAAATATAATTAAATTTATAAAAATAAAAAAACTAAATTTTTTTTATTTTGTTTTGGTAAAATATGTATGCAAGGAATATAATGGACATGAAGAAGTCCATGTTTACTTTCGCAGGTTTCGCAATATAATCGTGTTTCTTTTCTTCCACCCGGAATTTTTCTATTGGAACATACTGCGCAGTCCTTCTTAGTTCCAGAACGTCGAATATGCAATTTATTTATAAGTCGGTCTTCTGTAGGGAGAGTAGCAGAGCGTCGTCGAAATCGAGTATCTCCTCGATAATCCCCTACTAATTGATCAAACAATAATTTTACAAATTCTGTAACTTTTTATTATTTAATTGTACTACTATAATATGATCTCTCTCTCCCTGGCTCCATCCCAACTCATTGTCTGCGAAGACTGTTGGGGTCAGCTCTCCTTGTCCTCAGGTTGTATGCTCTTCTGTCCCGGACTACGTCCCCCAGGCCGTGCCTCTGCATCAGGTTATCTTTTTGCACCACCCATGAATTCTTTGGTCTTCCTCTGGTTGTTATTTGAGGCAGATCCATGGAGATTGCCTGGTTCACAATGTGATCGGGTGCTCTGCGTCGAACGTGCCCATACCATCTCAATCGCCTCTCCTCCATCTTACTGTTGATGTCTGTAACACCCAGGCTTCCACGAATGCGTGAGCTTCTTATTTTGTCTCTTAGGGACACACCTGCTGACCATCTTAGCATGCGCATTTCAGCAGTTTCTAGTTGCCTAGAGTAAGAGTTATACATTGTCCAGCATTCGGAGCCATAGAGGAGTGCAGGTCTGACAATCGTTTGGTATACTTTTCCTTTTAACTTTACTGGCATTTTCGGATCACATAGAACTCCCGTCATTGATCTAAACTTCATCCATCCCACACTAATTCTATGTGTTACATCTGCTGCACATCCTCCATCGCTATGGATGAGTGACCCAAGATACTTAAAGGAGTCACAATTTGGTAATTTTTCTCCATCCATTGGCATTACGGGAGTGACAGCATTTGTGTTCTCGAATGGTAGGTACAGATACTCTGTTTTCTTTCTGCTCACTGTCAATCCATTGTCCTCCAAGATTCTTCTCCACCTTTCCAGACTATTTTGCAGGTCTTCGTGTTTTTCACTTATTAATACGATATCTGCAAATAGTAGGATCTTTAGGAGACTGTTCATTTCCTGGTTAGTTAAATAGACCATGACTAAGATAAACAGTAGCGGACTGAGTACCAATCCTTGATTGTACTAATATGATCGAACTGTACTAATATGATCGATAACTGAAATGTACTTATATGATCCTTGGTTAAATAATATTGAAAACTGAAAAATCCAATATACTAAAAATATTGAGAAATAAGACTTTATTTTCTTGGCGCCATAGCGGTGACACTCGAGTAATATGGCATACCATGCATGCCGCCTCTATGGCGGCATTTGAGTGCAAAGGGTTAATTACCGGTGGCTTCTTTCGAACGCACTCCGTAAAAATAATTGTGGTTGCCCACGAAATACAATCGGAACAATCGAAACTTTTGAAAGTACTTACTTATGAGAACAAATACGAATATATATAAAATCGAAATATCGATGAAGAATAATGGATAAACATTTGCAAGATTATTTAACAATAGGTAACTTAAAGCGTAAAACTTTCGTGTCGAAAAATAAAATAACACAATGGTTGTGCCTTCGGCCAATAATGGTTGACAAAAACATAGTCCAAGTGTTGTATCACCAGACAGTAACCATTGGCGAAATCATGATGCACATGTGGTACCATCGGCTAGTAATGATTGGCAAGAACATGGTAATCATGTTGTATCATTGGCCATTATAGTGTTAATATTATTTTTAAGGTTTTCATATTTTAAATAATTACAACACTGTCATATTCAATCAGAGAATGCTATATTCAAGTATACTTGCGTTTCGCTGATCTTTTTGAAATAGATAATATTAATTATGATAAATTTTTAAACAATCTCAGTCATCAATGGTTGTCCCTCGTGTTTGATGAAGTCAGTCAAAGAAATTAATCAGCAGTTAGGCGGTTGCTTCAGCACGTCCCGTCCTATTCCCTTCTGCAGTATGTTCTCAATGCTTTGTTCTATTTTGACTTATTATGGATCTTGGCTATTCAACCGAGACTTAACATTACATTCATCACAATTATGGTTAAACTTTACTACATTCATCACAATTATGGTTAGACTTTATTACATACATCACAATTATGGTTAGACTTTATTACATTCATCACAATTCTGGACTTCTGTAAGATGACACTTTGTTGCATTGTTTGTAACATTTTCTGATTATTTTCATATTGTTCTATAGTATTAGTAGATCTACTCCTATGTTATATATTGAACACTTCATTTTAATTCATCTCCACACCCAATTTCATCTGTTCTTCCTTTTAGGCTTCTTATTCAGTTCACCATACCCAGTCTCAACCAGTTCACCATACATAATTATATGTAGCTCATTCAATTCAGGTTTCCCCAACTTGTGATAAAATTAGGGAATCTGCAATAAAATTATTAATAGTTTACAATATGTATGAAACATCTATTTAATCTTCCCGTACCTGAGAAAAAAAAGTGCGAAATTATGTATGTTCCAAAACGGGTTATTGTAGCACCTAATCATTAGACACAGAGAACTACTTTTTGAGTTTAAAGTGATGAGTATTTAGTAAGTAATAAATGACTTATTTACAATAATTGAAATTATGCGTAAAACATCAATTCATTTTATGAGACAATCTACGAGATGTACGTACATTAAAGGAGGTCGCCGATCATCAATATACCATACAATTACAATAGAGCACTGATTATCCATGGTAATTGAGGAACACTTGACCCCGGATATGTGAAAAACATGGTTAATCCACATTATGTTTTTATTAAATTAAACATTTTATATGTTGAAATGGTAAATGAATTATGGGGGACACTCGAGCCCGGATAATTGAATAACATGGTAAATCCAAATTAAGTTTTTATCGAGTTCAACATTTTACGAGTTGAAATGCTAGATAAATTTTATTACACAAGATAAGTACAAACAACCTTTTATGTAATGGTTGAGATACATAATGTATAAGTTGAGGTACATTTGTCAGTATTATAAAGGTCATAAAGTATATGATTGCAATAATTAATGAATTTGTTGGAACATAAATTTTATAGGCACCCTTAATGATAATATTCAGTGTTCATTCTTATAATTGATGATAATATTCAGTGTTCGTTCGTTATTATTGCATGTTATGTAGTAAATAGATCTTCAATTATCCAATTTGGACAAAATAAATTAATAAACAGAAAATTGTGAATTACATGAATGTTGCGTAACATGTTGCAGTATAGTTTAGTCTATTGACGAGTACATTTATTTTATCGCAGGTTCAAAACTTCACTAGTCCCACGCCATTTCCTGAAACATAGTTCTCTAAGCGGTTTTGCAGTGTATATAAATACCTAGACTCAAGTATACACTTGGAACTATAATAGTTGTAGCTATTTTATATATTATTTATAGTTAAGACATTACCATTACGGAGGTTTAAAGACATTGTAATTTGTTTTTATCAAACACTGTTTATTCCATTTTATGTAACAGTATAACCCTACCGGTTTCAAGGTTTTCACCTCATCATCAGGGGAGTATAAATAGGACTCAAACTCAAGAACACAAACAGTCTCGTTTGCGCTCCCCTGATGTTGAGGTGAAAGCTTTGAAACCGGTAGGGTTATACCGTTACATAAAGTGAAATAAACAGTGTTTGATAAAACAAATTACAAAGTTGTAGCTATGACGTCAGCCTGTAGCAATTTAGATCCTAATGCATATTCTTGATCGCGATTTAAGTATTTATTCTTAATAATATCGACATTACACCGAAGAGAAAATGTTAAAAATAAATTGCTGTATGTATGTTTTGAATTTATACTCATTGTTTGAAGATGTTAATTATTATTTCCATAAAAATTCTACATAGCTACTAGATAATACTATATTATGTGATAAACATTTTTTTTCTCTTCTTGATTATCCGGATTTTTGTTATCGGACCACCTTTGTCCCCATTTTACCCGGATAATCAAGGTTCTACTGAAAATGTACTATATACTCCCAAACGCCTTGTATAAAATGATTATATTTGTTCTGGAGTGAGAAATTACAAACATTTTTTAAATCAAATTATTTTTTCCAATATACAATAATGCAATTTTCATATCTATACAATAAAACAAGGTTTTAAAACCAAGTTAACCCTTTAACAGTCCGTGACGTACAGTATACGTTATACAAATAATTGCTCCACATGTCCGTGACATATATACATCATAGTTTTTATCAGTTTCAATATTAGTACTAGAGTAGACTGCAAACCAAGTTTTGTTGATGATTAAAATTGAAAAACAGATTATTCAAATATGTTATTAAGGGTTTATGACAATTTAGATTGAGCAGTGTCATTTTAATAATATGACATTTTTCAATAGCATTTGTTTATTTACACTTGTCACACCTTAAATATTGGCAGTTTGAAAGAAAAAACTGTGAGCAATTTTATAACTAAATATGACAACTCTTGACTTTTTCAAAATTTCCTGTCATTATTTACTCTTAATTGTCGAATAAAAACAATATTTTTTAAAGTACGAGGCGTATCCAGAAAGTAAGTGTACTGAGGCTCTCACGACCGGATGGATTTTATTTTCGACATGTTGGCTACACTTCCGTGTAGCCTGACCCTTCCCCTCCGCAACGAGACCGTTTTGAGGTCAGTACGTTGAGAAGTGTCGACGCGACAACACGTTTCGTGAAAAATGTCAACCCAATCTCCCGCCAAGTTGAATCGAGTGGAGGCCGGGCAAGAGTTTTTGAGGCGCTGCAAACTCCATGGAGATGAATTTCTCCGCTCCATCGTTACTGGAGATGAAACTTGGGTTGCAAACTACACGCCTGAAACCAAAAGGCAGTCTCAACAGTGGCGTCACACCTCTTCACCCTCCGCCAAAAAGTTCAAAACCACAATTTCAGCCAAGAAAATCATGGCATCCGTGTTTTGGGACTGTCAAGGCATAATTTTAATTGAATATATGCCTCAAGAGGCGACCATCAACTCTGCAAGATACTGTGAGACCCTAAAAAAATTGCGGAGGGCAATTCAGAACAAGAGGAGAGGCATGCTGACAAAGGGAGTCTGCCTTCTGCACGACAATGCCAGACGGAACTGCTCGCCTCGTTTAAATGGGATGTCCTGAACCATCCCGCGCATTCCTCTGACCTAGCACCTTCAGATTACTATCTCTTTACCTCCCTGAAGCTGCACATGGGTGGAAAAAGGTTTTCAACCGACGAGGAGGTAAAGGAGGAGGTGGAGAAGTGGACGGAGGGGTTGGCGGGAAACTACTTCGAGGAAGGCATCAAAAAGTTGATACCCCGCTTCACCACCTGCATTGAGAGGAATGGCGACTATGTCGAAAAATAGCTTACATATGTACTACGGTAACCACGTAATTTTTTTGTTTAAATAAAAAAAATTGTAACCTACAAAAATTCAGTACACTTAGTTTCTGGATATGCCTCGTAGATAATATTTTAAATCAAGTCTGGTTATGGGGGTTATTATTGCTTTTGCAAAACAGCCGTCAAAGGGTTAATAATAAGTGCATACAAGAACCATTTTAAATAATTAAAAATCGAAATGCACCATGAAATCATTGTAAATCTTAAATAAAGTAACAATTTCATTGTTTTATATGTATCAAATGAAAAAGCCTTAAATTATAGTACACGTATACATAATATTTTTTATGTTATAATTCTTTCAATGTTTATTAAAAAAAAATTTAACTTTCATAGTTTATAAATAAATGTTTTACAAGTATTCTTTTTTTAGTATTTTCTCAAATGTTTTATTTGGTTAACTCCTATTATATCTGTATTGGTACTTCTACTTTGTAGGTCTAAAATCAACATGTAGGTCTAAAATCAAATTAAAAACAACTCTCCACTCAGCATCATCCTGGGCTACATCACTCCAATTGGAAACACCAACGCTCTATATGTCTATTGTATCTAATTCTCTGCATGGGTTTTCCTTTAGGCTAAGGCCACACCAAAGTGCTTCACTTAGTGCTAAGCTAGGTGGTACATGACTAATAGACTAGGTGACTTCAGGCTTGGCCACACCAAAGTGCTTCGCACAAATTCATTTAACATTTGGGAGCGGTTAAGTCAACAAACCATGCCACTCCCAAAACTAACCAGAAAGCTACTTCTCTCAGAGAATTTAAGTTTAAAATTTCGAACATTTCAAATTCGAATTCGTTGGGTGCATAATGTTAATTTATCTAGAAGTACTCGTGGAGAGTTTCAATTTCTCTACAAATAATTTGCGGAATAAAACTTCCTCCATCTTGTAAAATCACTTGGTGACACAGTAAAATTAACCAACACGTCTGTTCGCTAGGAGACTCAGGTGACTAATAGTCATGTAGCGTGGCGCGAAGCGTGCAGTGTGGCCATTGCGATAGTATGGCGTGCGTTAGTTCGCTAGGATATGTCACCTAGCTCGTAGCGTAGCTCTAAGCACCAAGCGAGACTCCTACCTGTGTGGCCGCGGCCTTAGTGTTTTGACAAATATTTCTATACCAAATGGATTAACAGCTATTTACCCTTTGCACTCCAAGTAATTTTTTATACTGTTCTACTCCTCTCAAATGACACAGGTATTTTTTCTGCCTAGTATTCGAGGCTGTAAGGATACCTATAACTTTCGTCATATATTTTCTTTCGAAAAAGATAAGAAAATATGCCGATGTACTCCGATTGTCTCACTTCGGTGTGCCATCGAATCCAGTACATCGGTGTGGCTGGTAAGTTTGCTGGTGTGCAACGGCCCATTTACTTAAAGGAGAAAAAAAAACCTCCATGGCACAGCTTCACTGTTAAACTGAATTGACTTTGGAATGACGAGGGGATCCTCAACTATGAGACCCAGCAGTGACGAATTTTTAATACAATCGTCCAACAACTCGAAAGACTTTTTTTGTAGTGCCTCTGGTGAAAATTTTAAAAATTAAACTCAAAAAAAGATTATAAATGTTTTTTTATAATTTAACTTTTATTAATTTTTTCGCTGACTTACTTTGTGTATGGATGGTATCTTTAGGAGCAATCTCCCATGTGCATTCTTGGCTTAACAGAACAAGTGTCGCAATATTTACTCATTTTGAGTCTTACGCCATTCTTCTGTATGTTAGAACGTACAGCACAATCCGTCCTTTTACCTCTACAAATTACGTGAAGTTTCCTATTTAACCTACTTTCTGAGATGAAGATGGAAATTCTCGCTCGTTCTTGGCTAAATGCCTATATAAATCAAATTCATCTTCACTTTTAGTAAATTAAAAATATTTCATGTTAACGTTTTTCTTCTATTTTTATCAGTTAAAAAACACTAAGTAATAATTTATACCCAATCAACACTAAATTACCGTAGCAGCGCCTGTGAAGTACTGACATACACTACACATGCCTCGCTCAAAGTTGTGATATGTCAATTACGCATGTCGCCGAAACTTCACCAACATATGATATGCCAATTACGCATGTTGCCGTAGCTTCACCAACATATGATATGCCAATTAGGCATGTCGCCGTAGCTTCATTAACATATGATATGACAATTACGCATGTCACCGTAGCTTCACAAACATATAATATGCCAATTAGGCATGTCGCCGAAGCTTCATTAACATATGATATGACAATTACGCATATCGCCGAAACTTCATCAACATATGATATGCCAATTACGCATGTCGCTATAGCTTCACCAACATATGATATGCCAATTACGCATATCGCTATAGCTTCACAAACATATGATATGCCAATTAGGCATGTCGCCGAAGCTTCACTAACGTATGATATGACAATTACGCATGTCGCCGAAGCTTTACCAACATATGATATGCCAATTACGCATGTCGCCGTAATTTCACCAGTGGAATTTTGATTCATGTTATTAACCTTTTTACGGCGATGGCTCGAGTATCTTTCGTGTGTCCCACAGGCGGCGGTGTTTTACCTCAATAAATTTATATTGTATCTACATAAAAATATGACTCACCATTATCCCGAATCTGATTACTGTGGAACTGTGCGCGGATGCATTTTTTAGCTGACACTATACACACGTAATATTATCCAAATCAAAGCTATAAATAAAGTGCGACAATATAAGAAGCAATAATCGAAGAAAACAATAATCCATAAACAATGAAAAAGGCAATTAATTCAATACGCAATACGCGTACTTACAAAAAAAATATCGACGCAAAATACGTCATATTGATCGGGAGCAATCGTCATTAGAAACATGACCTTCAACACACCCGAACGTGTGGCGCTAATATTTAAAATGCTTTAAATTTCGACGGCCTCGAATCGGTCTGTTTAAATCCTTCTTATGGATCAAGTACTTGAAGTTTTGATGATTTTAAAAGAGATGTCACTAGAGGACACGTTTTGTCTTATATTCAGGTTAAAAATTTTAAAGAAGATTTAATTTTGACTGAGATATCAACACGCAAAGTTAGTGGCCACTTAAATGGCCGCTCGCCAGGACGGCACGTATTATGTATGGGCCAGTTAAGTGGTCCCCCGCCGTGAAAGAGTTAATGTTTCAATAGCGGAACCAGTGGAGTTTGAAAGCTTAATTGAAATCACTCAAATTCCTATATGAATTGATTCACGATACCAAAATGATAATAAAAATGAATAAGCCTGCTTATCACTAATAACTTTCTTATGGTGCTTCCAATCTATTACAGAAGATAAGTAATATTTGATAGGTTATTTTAGTCACATTAGGTTTAGATAATATTGGAGTAGGCAGAGAGTACAGAGCATCAAACTTTCCCACCATGATATATTCTCCTTTCACCTTCTCCACATCCATACCTTCTCATACAGTTCCTTCTGTTTCTCTTACTCCTTGTCTTTCAAAATTTCATTCATTTGATCCAACCATACTCGCAGTCTTTCTCTATCAAAACTCCTAATAATGTTGACAATGTAAATTTGTTTAGCTAGTATTTCATCACTCATCTAATCGGCACGTTGTTTAACAACTTTTTAATAAAATTAGTTGTATTTTTTTTATCTAGTTGCTTTTTTTCTTGGTAATAATACGACCAATAAGTACCAGATTGTATATCATTCAACATGTCCAAATCACCTCAATGTGCTATTTTTCACTCTACTTAACACTATTTATTAGTATTTAGCTATGGTCAAGAAAATGTAGCATGGTCCCTGTGACGTTTGAAATGTCATGTCTCAAAGGGATGGGGTAAAATAGTTTTTTTTTTATAAATCGAATCGTATTTTATAAATCGAAAAATTGTTTTTCTCTAAACTGACGTTTTAATTCCTAATTTTCATTATACTGACTTTCTAATGTATTGTATGATCTGTATCTATCTTTAAATAGGCCAAGATCCACTATTAATTAATACTAATTACGAACATTTAATTTTTTGTATAAAAAAAAATCAAAAATCCAATTATCGTATACCCCATCCCTAGCCAATGCAGACTAACGTAGTGACTTTTGACAAACGTCGTCAAATATTATTTGAATTTTAACAAACTGACATAATTTTGCTAATTTGTAATAAGATGTATTAATTTGTCATTATTGTTAGTTTTATGTAATGTATTTACTTAAATAACTTGCTATTTATTAGAATCGGGGCTTATTTTAAAGTTGATAAAATCATTAAAATTACTGAATGTCGTTACAAGATTGTATTGGGGCAAATTTGTGAAACGTCACAGGGAAAATGCTACATTTTCTTTAGTATAACATTCACCTTTGATAATTACATTTCTTATTGTATTATATTACACTTTCATTGTATACAGTACAATCTGGTGGTTTATTGCCATTCGGCAATCTCTTTCAACACCCCACATATTCTCAGTGCACGCTATCCCACTGCATTCGGCATCTTTCATAAATTTTTCACATCCATTTCTTATTATGTTTGTAAAATTCAATAATTACTATAGCTCATATCAACTTAATTTTTCAATTATTGATTTAAGAAACATTGTTGAAACCACATTTTGTAGAACATCTATTATTTTAGTAAGAAATCATTTGTTACCTCAATTGTTTTTTATTATACCCAAATCCTTACCTCAGCAGGATATGTATAGGTCTGTGAATGTGAACAATTCAACCTTTTATGTATTTTCATTGGCAAGGATTCATAAATACATAACAATGATAACAAATTACTTGTATAGTATTTGTATAAAATGTCACATCAAGAACCCTTAGTTTATGAATTTATTTAAAAGGCGGCTTGGCTTATAAGCACCACTAAATTCATTCACATTGAATGATATTTTATTGTAACTTTGCACTTGGTTGTTTTTATAAGTATTACTAATTGCTGCGAGTAGTTTTAATTTTCATATTGCAAGATAGTTCCTTCCTTATCCGTGAATTCAGTTACCGTCGGTTACCACCACACAATGACCAATAGATGCCTATCAAGTTCTAATTTTTCACTCAATAGGAAATATATGGCCGCCACTTTCAGACAGACTATCTGCTAGTTTCTGTATTCAGATAAGTGCTTATTTTAATACTTGCTATTTTTTTATAACCATCATAGATTAGTAGCCCACAGGTTGGAAGTCATGCATCTTACCAACTAAACCATGGATGTTGTCATAATGAACAACATGTCTTCTTTCAGCGGATCATTAGCTTTAGTTTCAGCAGATAATATCAGGTGTACAAATAAGCCGCCACCGTTTGACAAAAGTTGGCGCCACCATTAAGTTATGGTTAAAATTGTCAGATGTAAAACATCATTGTCGTAAGGTTGGATATCTGTCAACAACATAACCTTGAAATATTAGTGAATTTTTATCAGTATAATATATAGTATTCTTTTGTGTGCAAAAATGTCAAGTTTTGAGCCGAATAAGCGTCATTTGCGGGAACTGTTGATTTAATTCTTCAATTTGAAGAAATCTGCAGCTGAGGCGCATCGATTGCTTGTAGAAGCATATGGTGAGGCTGCCTTAAGTAAGAGAAGTTGTCGTGAGTGGTTTCAAAAGTTTAAGAACGGTGAATTTGACATCGAAGACAAAGAACGTAGCGGAAGGCCGAAAGTGTACGAAGATGCGGAATTGGAAGTAATATTGGATCAAGATTCGTGCCAAACGCAAGAAGAACTTGCACTTACATTAGGAGTGACTCAACAAGCAATTTCACATCGGTTGAAATCATTGGGAATGATTCAAAAACAAGGAAATTGGATTCCATATGAACTGACACCGAGAAACGTTGAACGCCGATTTTCCACATGTGAAATGCTGCTTGCCAGGCATAAACGAAAGGGTTTTCTGCACCGTATAGTCACTGGTGATGGAAAATAGATCCACTATAATAATCCAAAAAGGAAGAAATCATGGGGACCCCCTGGCCATGCTTCAACATCTACGGCTAAGCCAAATATTCATGGATAAAAACTCTTGTGTATTTGGTGGGATCAGCTTGGTCCCGTGTATTATGAGTTGCTCAAACCGAACGAAACCATTGCTGAGGCTGTCTACCGAACACAATCGATGAGATTGAGTCGAGCACTCAAGGAAAAGCGCGCCCACTACTACTCCAGACACGACAAAATTATTCTCCTGCATGATAATGCTCGTCCACATGTTGCGGCGCCGATCAAAACCTATTTGGAAACACTCAATTGGGAAGTTTTACCCCACCCACCGTATTCACCAGACATTGCTCCTGATTTCCACTTGTTTCGATCAATGACGCATGACCTGTCTGAGTGGCACTTTACATCATATGAAGATACCAAAAATTGGGTCGATTCGTGGATAGCCTCAAAAGATGAAGCATTCTTCCGACGCGGTATCCGTATGCTGCCAGAAAGATAGAAAGATGGGAAAAAGTAGTGGCAAGCGATGGGCAATAAAACATGAGGTTCCGTTCTTTCACAATAAATGCCCAATTTTTCATAAAAAAACAGCGGAAACTTATTTGTACACCTAATACTCAAGTACATATGTTAATGTTGACATTGGATGATGGTTTAAAAAAAGCCATGACAATTTTATGCCCCTGTCTGTTGTAAGTAATATTGAAATTACCAAGGGATAGAACATAACACATCGATCAATAAGTCCCGGGACTAACTACTAAAACAACATTTGTTTGCCAAAATTCTTCTTTATTCATCAACATAGTCTCCTTCAAGAGCGATACATTCGTTCCAACGCTTTCCTAACTTTTCTATGCCAGCCGTGTAGAACGATTTATCTTTGGTTTCAAAATAGGCATTAGTTTCGGCAATCACTTCTTCATTGGAGCCAAATTTCTTTCCCTGTAACATCTTTTTGAGATCTGCGAACAGCCAATAGTCGCTGGGGGCCAAATCTGGAGAATACGGTGAGTGCGAAAGCAATTCAAAATTCAACTCATGCAATTTGGCTATCGTTACCATCATCGATGCGTTGTTTCTGTTCCATTGTGAGCAAACGCAGCACCCATTTCGAAAAAAGCTTTTTCATGACCAAATGTTCATGCAAAATAGTGTAAACACTACCAAATGATATCTTCAGGATGTCAGCTATCTCACGCAACTTTACTTTGCGATTTTCCATTACGATTTTGAGGCTTTTTTTTATGTTTTCTGGTGCAACAACCTCATTTGGACGACCAGAGCGTTCAGCGTCATTTGTGTCTGTACGACCGTGTTTGAAATCAGCATACCACCGACAAATGGTTGTTTTCGACGGAGCAGAGCCCGGATAACACTTTTCAAGCCATCGCTGAGTTTGAACAGTATATTTTCCCATTAAAAAGCAATGTTTTATTAACACACGAAATTCGGTTTTTACCATTGTTTTGAAAATAGCGAAAGTACCGTCACTAAAACCACTGTAACTCAATGACGCAATGTCGGAATGTCATGAAAGTTTGACACGTAACTTCTAAAGGTTGGTACTAACTGAAAATGGTATGGATTTGTTATAAGAGGCGCCATCTGTTGGTTAGTCCCGGGACTTATTGATCGATGTGTTACGTGGAATAAAAAGCGAACAATATATATTATAAGATTTATTATAAAACATGATATAACATATAGATATAGTTTCCTTAATTATAATTTGATCACTGACACATAAAAATATTAAGAATATAATGGCACAATAAGTACATAATAAAAATAGTAAATATGCATTAAAACATTCAGGAAAACTTAATATATCTCTAATGATGCACTTCCCGTAACATCCACAAGCTCCTTGGAACAGAACGTGACTATCATCTTTAGGGATCCCGCAGCCTGAAAAATTAAAAGAAAATGAATTATTCTGAATACATTTTGATTTTACTAGGCGCGTCCAGAAAGTAAAGAACGATTGCACACCACGCCCTGCGCCGATCTCCCACCACCGCAATCGTATGCGCGCCAGTTAGCTCCTTCCCTCGCTTCAGTGTGAGCCGAGTTTTGTTGCTGAATGGTCGTGCATTTTTGTTCTGTAACCTTTCAAAATGGCTGCGCCCATCGAAAATCCCGCCAAATGTGAAGTGCGTAGTGTCATTCGTTTTCTGAATGCACAAAATGTTCGGCCTATCGAAATTTAAAGGCAACTATAAGCACAGTACATGGATCTTTCCCACAAATTTCACGATCGCTCCTACATGAAATAGTGACAGAGCACCTTGGCTACAAAAAAATGTGTTCTCGGAAAAGAAAAACCGAATCTCAACACCAGAAAAGTAATGGCAACAGTTTTTTGGGAGTTTATGCCAAGAGGACACACAATAAACTCAGAGGCCTATTGTGAAACTCTTCAACGACTTAGACGCGCCATCCAAAACAAGAGACGTGGAATGTTGTCAGGAAAGGTGGTTTTGATTCATGACAATGCGCGGCCTCATGCATCAGCACAAACACAGCGAGAACTTCAATGTCTTAAGTGGGAATTTTTTTGGACATCCTCCTTACAGCCCTGACTTGGGACCAAGTGATTTTCACTTATTCTCGAAACTAAAAGAATTTTTGGGTGGAACAGTTCGCAAACGATGAAGACCTCAAACAAGAAGTGACATCCTGGCTCAAATCTTTGGCAGGAGAAGAGTATAACATTGGAATTGAAAAATTGGTTCCACATTACAATAAGTGCCTTGACAACTATGGCGACTACATTGAAAAATAGAGTAAGGTACTGTGACTTTGTAAATAAAGTTTTGTCTTGATATATTTCGTTTTTATTTAGTTATGTCAAAACGTTCTTTAAATTCTGGACGACCCACGTAATATCGCTCATACACTCTCAACATTCTGTCAGGAACACGGGAATGGCTCAAAACGTCTTCAATTTGTTTCACAGCCCAGCACTTCATGTTCTCACTTATTAGGCCAGGACTGTCTATCATACATTGTGTATGACGGATGTCTTGATTTATCATATCCCAAATTGCCGATAAAACAATACAGCTCTTGCAGCGTTGATTTTAATACACTCGTATACTATTGTATACATTCATCAGATACCTATACGAGTACAATAAACTTATTTATTTATCTTGTTTCAAGTTTTTCAATTGTTCTTTGCTT
Organism: Odontocerum albicorne; assembly: GCA_949825065.1. Classification (NCBI taxonomy): domain Eukaryota; kingdom Metazoa; phylum Arthropoda; class Insecta; order Trichoptera; family Odontoceridae; genus Odontocerum; species Odontocerum albicorne. The sequence goes on along the minus strand of OX463854.1, from coordinate 7,618,131 downwards.
ATAAATATTAGCAATTGAGAGACCATAAAAATGTGACAAATCAGACAACCTTTGGGTTATCTATTTTTTCTACATCTATCGCCGGCCTGCAGATTGCCTACCACCGTATCACAGACTTACACAATTCCGCAAACCACCAATTGAGTAGCACTGAAATAATGGAAGCAAATTTACTTCTATACCAAGTGTGATTGCAATACTGTGTTATTGTATTCCTCTTTCCTTTTATACAATACAACCTAGCAGGCTACTTTATCCTTGCTACTTATATGTGGCAATCCTTCTTATCTACCAGAAAAATGTTAAAGAGGCCTTAATTGAAAACCAAATTGGAACCATATTTGGGAAAAAAATAGGTACAAAGGGAAATCCCCAGGCCAATTAATAGACATCTTACTAAGTAAACCACAGTGGTCGTCATTTTGTCAAGTGTTGTCAGATATTCATCTACTCTCAAGTATTGAAATAGAAGCATTTTATGGTTTATGTATTTAGAAAAGTATATTTTCTTACCGTTGGAACAAATGGCACATCAGCCCACAGGATAGCATTAGGGGCTACATCATGGTGGGGTACTTCCAGATCTCTCTTTATCAGTCCAGGACCGGCGACATGGAATTTACAGGCAGTTAACACTTTGTCCAGTGGATTCCTGAAGGTCAGACTTGCTACACTCCGTTGGTTCATTGCAGGTTCATTGTCAAACTATATGAAAGAAAAAATACAAGACATTGATAATTCATAGTTTTTTTATCTTATTACGAATGCCATAAATATTGCTATATTGATCCGCTTCTAAAAAGTAGATACTGGCTTAATTTGATTTCAAACTTTATCTCTTTGTATTCAAGTCCCTTAATGGGATGTCTCCATTGTATCTTTCGAATCTGAGGGATGTTTCTTTGGAAAGAAGTAGAACTTTGAGATCAGTTTCTTCCTTACCTAATGTATTGGTTGTTCCAAATCAATCTAATAGGGTGGAATATTATAATTTTGTCATTGCTGGTCGTATGGGTGGCATGGGCAGTTTTAGAAAGCACATAAAGACAATCTTTTTTGGGGGGTTTTATCAAACTTTATGAGTGGGTACGAATCCTGAGTTGGAGCGCCTTTGAGGAGAGTTTGCTCTTTAAATGGTGCTATGTAAATTATCATTTTATTATTATAATTATAAAAAGAAGGAACGAGTAAATCTGCCCAGGAGCTGGAGAAAGCAGATGGAGCTGTTGTTTAAGTAGAGAACATGACTGAACTAGTTTGGAACTATAGATTATGATAAATGAAGATCTACTCGCAATCCGTCACCTCACGTATTGACAATACTCTCACACATGAGGAAACAGGCATAATTCATTTTCCTTCATCCACAATTCATTACCGTATCCGTACTGTAAGGCTACTCAGGATTTACTTATTTTTTAATTTAATTTATTTATTATTACACATGACAAGAAATATACATAATTTGCGAACAAACAACAGGTAATTTAATTTGGACATACAATTTTAATGGATCTGGGTTTGTTGCCTTTCATTTGTCGTATCCCCAGTAAACTAGACTTTTGCCTGTATCTCACTGAGGATATTTAGCATGAAAAAATAAATCGATACTTCTTTCCGATTTTCGATTACACAAGAACAAAACCCCATTGCACATTCTCATCAACCTGACAAACAGTGACACTCAATTACAACTGGAAACATCATGCGAAATCAAACTCCTCACACATCCTCACTCCAGAAAGACCAAAAATGTTCATCCCATAATACACCACACACAATCATAAAAATGAAAACAAAAATATACAGAAATACAAATATAAAACAACAAAAAGAAGCCCACACAGATCTTTTCCACACGTCATTCATCCTGGAAGCCCAAGTACTCAAACTCCTGTCGCAATAACAACCACGCTCCGATTGACTGTCTAAATGGTTTTCCTCCCTTTACCTTTATTGAATTTGGCACGCCATTGTATGTCATGGGAGCTAAATAGGTGTATTGTCTTTGGACAAAAGAGATTCATCTAAAGAAATTCGGAATGGAACGGCAGTGAGCTTTTTGAGTATTCAACAAAATACTATACAAACGCCTAAAGGTGTATTTAGCATTAAATGTGCTAACTACCAAACTCAATAGGTAAACAATTTTTTTCTGGCATAAGATTGGTACAATAGATAAGCAATAGTCACACAGCAAAAGGTTCAACATCCTCTCATAAGGGTGTTTATTATAATCAAAATATATTGAATACTCTTTGATTTATTAAAAACTCACCTTGATTTCAATAGTTGGTTTCAGCACTTGGAAGTCATCTTCCTCAGCCCAGGTCTGGCTGGTTTCTTGCACCGTGCATATTGCGTATATCTTCATATTGCAGTACTCCACCAACTTTGGAATGTAATCTTCAGCGCTTACATTTAAATTGATTTGTTCACCTGAAATTGAAAACCTTTTGTTGACAAACTTAATACTTTGTACAGATTCAGAAATGGTTATGTGGGTCAACAAAATAATTTTTATTTCCATTACTACATTATACGACTACTATCAAAAGTTTTTGACTCCAAACTTTGGACATTTGTAGTTTAAATTGGTTATTGTCTCCATATTCCATAATGTTTGACTTGTAAAAGTTTGAAGACTTTCGAATGTTGACAAAACGGAATTTTAGGCACTTTAGGATGTTGATGGAATATCTTAAGTGCTTTTTTTTATTTTCGTTGAAGTTAACGCACTTTCCTTCGACCGACCTTCATACCCTAGAAGGTAAGATGCCTGTCTTCCGAGCTAGGGATTGCAGGTTTGATTCTCGTTGATACCCAGATTTAAAAAAAATCTTTTCCAGTCTGATTTTGATTTAAGGTTTGTTTAACACCTTTTTTTAATTATCAGAAGAGATTGCCACATCCACCAAATTGTACTGTAGACAGCAAAAGTGAAATACAATACAATATACAATACAATAATCAAGAAATTGTAAAAATTATAAATTATTAAAACTTTCTAGTAGTAATCAATCAGTTGCGATGGAAATCTCAAGTGGTTTGCAAGAATATAATTTATGGCTAAGAAATAAACAAGTCGAATTTAAAGCAGCAATATATCATGGATATATTTCTGATAATTAAAATCTTTTGTGAGTAATTTCACGATACATTATAATTTTAATTAAGAAAGTATTATATTACAAACATTCTGATACATTTACATGTTTTTCTAAGGTTTTTTGTGGAAGAATTGAACCATGATTAAAAAAGAGAATAGTTTAATTAATTGGATATTGAAAACGATCTGTTATCGTTATCAAATTATCTTTGATAATTATATTCCTCAACTTCATACAACGAACTTTATTTTTAATAAAATTATTGTCAAAATAAAATTGCATTTTGTGTGTTCAGATTTATAGAATGTAAAGAAAGGGTTTGAAAAGGAAAAAATCTTAGAAAGTATATTTATAAAGGATATGAACTTTATGTCATTTTAAGTAACTTTAGAGCAGTGCTCCGCAACCGGTGTGCCGTGGCACACTGGTGTGCCGTGAGCCGGGGACAGGTGTGCCGCGGTCAAATTCAATGTATTTGACATTTTACAATTTTTCATTATGTATTTAATACACAATGACAAATAATTTTTCATAATATTGTCTATTTTTCAAAATGTATAGAATAATTATTATAACTAAATAATTTTTCAATGGTCCCCCAGCGCCCGGTGCCAAGTGTTGAAAACTGCGTAGTGTGCTTTGTACACACCATGGCCGCACCAAATTAGTCATAGACAAAGAAAAATATTGTAAAATTTGTGTATCAATTTAATACCTATATATTTTAGCTTTTGGTGTGCCGTGGAATTCTAGGAAGAATTTCGGTGTGCCGTAGGTGAGAAAAGGTTGCGGAGCACTGCTTTAGAGTATATAGAGATTAAGGTTACTACAAAGACATAAGATGCTGGATATCAGAAAAAGAATGTACATGTAAACATCTGTTTACAATAATAACAGTTTTAAATTTATTGTGTATTGAGAGTACTTACTTCCATTAGCCTTAACTGAGAAATTTCCTTCAGCTTTCTTCACTAGATCAGCCTTAATACCTGTGTAATATACACTCCCTGCTTTCAAAACAGCTTTGATTGTTCTTACCTGGAAGATTGAAAATGTTTGTCTGGATGATAAACAGCTGTATAGTTTGGCATATGCTAAAATGAAATTGAATCTTAAAAAAAATGAAATAGGGGAAATTTTATGCAGTAGTTTCTCAGCAGGATATTTCAACTTGTTGACTTTTCCGTTTATGGATGTTTATCAAAGTGTTAAATGCTACTTTAATAAAATAAAAGTGTTAAAGCTACTTTTAAATATAAAATAGCATGCTACTCAATAATTTAACCTAAAAAAGTAACAGTTTTAATTTACAGCTACTCTTAGAACTAAGTGTGCTGCTTATAATGATTTGCTGAACAATATTGTTGCTTCTATTATACTTTTAGAGCATCTTGTGTAGTGATGTTTTTTTTATGGAGTGATTACACGAGTTTATGTGCGTATATATATATATATATATTACACTTTTATTAAATACAGTACAACCTGGCGAGTTTATTGCCATATAGTATTATCTTCCAATCAACCAGAAATAAAATGAAGATGACTTAAGTGAAAACCAGATAAGAACCCTTAAAACAAACCGGGTTCCAATTTGAATCAAACTCGTAACCCAGGGTTAAAGCATCTTAACAAGTGGACCAGGGAGGTCAGGTTTAATTTACCATCCCTATATACAATTATTAAAAAAAAACACCCTTATACAAAATGCTCTAATGGAAAAATGACATTACTCAGATCCTGCATAAAAATACTGTTGTGCAGAAACTATCTTGTAGAATTCACCACACAGAAACATCCCATTTTATATAAAGTATGAAGAATCAAAGTATGTAATTATAAAGTATGAAGAATCAAAGTATGTAATTATTTACCTCGTCAGATTTATTTTCGATATTCACAGTCACACTGAAAGGTTCACCGATATTGATCTTTTCCAATTCAATCATGTCAAATTTAACATCTTCATTTGACTCGTCTGGTATGGCAAAGAATCTGGAATATGAAAATAAATTATACTTTCAATTTAACATAAGAAATATAATTTTTGAAGGTGATTGTAACATAAGTTTAAATAACATATTTTAATAGATTTTGAAATTTTAATATATTTATGCTGTGTTTTGATGACCATCAACTTCTGCAATAAAATTTGAGATCTGATGTTCAGTTTGGAAAATTTAATAATATATCTTATGTTGTCCATTATCTCACCTTTTGGCTCTCTCAGTGCCCCTGACGCCATTGTAGAGCGAAAGTCGTTCAAAGTTAGAGCCTTCCGGTGCCTTGTATTGCGCTGTGATGTCTTCACGATCTTCGTCACCATTAGGGTCGAATATGAAGGGCAGTTTAGTCAGGATCAAACGACCAATACTAGGAATAAAGGAGTGATTTATTTATAAACACTTGAACTACTTGGAAATATTTTTTTATGCTTATGAATAAATTACAAAATACTAAACAGTTCATTTCTTATATTATACGTTCTTTTAGGAACACAGGGATGCCATGAAACATATTTATCTAGATCGTTCCTTAGCCTGGCACACTAAGCCCTTTCATGTTAGGCCAAAACTACAAATCTTCCTAATGTAACACTACAAGTGTTTTTTCTTTTTTTTTTTAACGTGGCGAGTTTATTGCCATGTGGCAATCTCTTCCAACCAACCAGAAAGATATTTTTATAGGCCCTAAGTGTTAAACAGACTGGAATCCTATTTAAAAAAATCTGGGTTCCAGCGGGGATCGAACCCGCAACCTCCGGATCGGCAGACAAGTGTCATACCACCAGGCCACGGAGGTCGTCGTGTTGGATAGGCATCCGATTAGTTGAATCCTAGCAGATGGTAAAATAGTTCATCCCTTCAACAGCTACCAGGCAATATCCTCAATATATGACCCAACCACTTATTCAGCGCCTCACCATTATTGTCCTAAATTGGAAAATGAACCTTATATAATAAATGTGACAAAAAGGGAGTAAAAATTGTATCTTCATTCAATCTTTTTATTTGTTCACTGCTAAGCCTTGACATATCCATGACTTCTTCAAAAATATCTGGCACATCTGCCCAGCGCTTCTTTTATCGCTTTGTAAACCTTTAAGTTCCTCTCAGTTACCACTGGATTAGTCTAAACTACCAATAATTTATTATGAATGACTTTTTCTCATAATGTTTTTTTTCCGACGTGACGATTTCTGTCAATAAAACAAAGTGTTTAACAATATCAAAAGAGCCACTCAGATGCAAACTGATCATCGATAATGTACCCATCGAGCAAGTCATGTGATTAACTTACCTAGGTGTAGATCTCCAGCAACAGTGACCTATATAGTGAAGTACGAGCACAAACCAATAAAGCGACAGCTTTGGCTGGCTGCCCGCGGTACACTATATGGAGAAACAAACACATGCTAACCGAAAGTAAGGTCAGAATATATAAGACATGTGTCCGCCCCATAATGACATATGGGATAGAAGTGAGAACCGATAAAAACAGGACAAAAAACCTTCTCAGAGTGGCAGAAATGAGAACCCTACACTCCATAGCAGGCAGAACTCTTAGAGATCGGATCAGAAATGAGACAATAAGGTCTGTCTGTGGCTTTGAAGACATAGTGAGGTGGGGAAGAAACAGATGGCGCTTCTGGAGGGATCATGTGGACCGCATGGAGGATATAAGACTAGCAAGAATCGCTAAGACTGAAAACCCTAACAGCAGGAGACTACCAGGAAGGCTGCCGAAAAGGTGGAAGGACAGCTGGACGTCATCATCCCAGGACAGCCCACCGTCACAAACAGGTCATACGACTTAAACCAAGAGGAAGAAGAAGAAGTTTTTTTCCAACTATTGCTTCATGTGAGTTACAAATAACTGATAATTTTTTTCAATCCATATACTCGTACAATACAACCTGAAGTTTTAAAGTTACTGAACCTTTTTATAAAACGATAGGAACCATGAAATAAAAATATTTGTTTATGTAAAATAACTACAAACCCAATGTTCAAGGATTGATCATTTACTTACAGTACCTGGCGGTAAGTAATACATATTGGGCTTTAGAAAGAGACTGTCGGCCATAATTGGCTAACTTTGGCTTTGTAGAGCGTCGTCCCTGTCGCACAAGAGCGCTTGATAACGACTGACAAATCGTGACGGAACACGTGTAATGAATGACAGAGATGACGCTCTACAAAGCCGAAGTTAGCCGATTATGGCTGACAGTCTCTTACTTAAGCCCTATTTGTATTACTTACCGCCGGGTACTGTACATTTGTTTGTTTTTGACAGGTTCCTTGATAATTTTTTGGTCCATTTGCAAGATAATGGGTAGAGGACTGTTACAGGGAAAAGTCGATGGATTGTTAGGAATAGGTAAAAATCATTTATCGAAAGATTAGCATTAAATGTTCCTAACACATCCCTAGACTACGCTGGCAGGAACTATTCTCAATTATACACGTAAGAACGGGTATCTCGGCCACTATACCTGTTGGAAGGACCTTAACTCTTCCTAACAAGGTTGCCTCGAATATTGACATATTTCATATCACATTGATAAAATTAAAAGACTATGGATGTTGGAAAGCATTTATCAACTTATCAAAGTTACTTTACAATATTAAATTTTTTGAAACTCCTCGCCGATACTGTAGGAACACCCATCTATGTTAGGATTGCCCAAATTTTACAGGAGAGATAAAAAACTATTTTTCTGCAAAAATATAATAAAATAAAAATGTCACTTGGTATTGCAGCTACGAATAAATGCGTTCCCCGTTGAAAATAAATATATGTGTTAATGCAAAAATGTGTCAATGATACAAGAGATGACAAAAATGAAAAGTTACTTATGCCAAAAAATCGAGTTATGTGTTCCTGCAATATCGGCGACGATATAAACTATTTTTTGTAATTGAAGACCAAGGCAATTGAGCAAAGCCTGTATTGTAAATAAAAATAAATAAATTATTAATGATGCCATCACAAGTAGGTTTTAAATTTTAAATGAAACTTACTGATATTTATTGCTGTCAATCCTGGAGTAGCCCAAAGCTTGGGTTGGGTCCTCTTTCCATCTCATGAGATCTGCGTTGACTGAAGCAAGCAAGAAGGGCACATCGAATTGGTAGCCCACAGCTCCTTGCCTTACAGCTTCCAAAGGGGCTGGGCCACACTGGTAGAAGTCTCCTGACTTCTCCTGCGGAGTGGCGTCAATGGCTTGCCAGCCTCCATAACCTTTTAAAAATTTAATGATATTTCAAATGTATTTTACGAAATCAATATAGGGTTTGAAAGATTCTCAGTTGAATTAAACTAAAGAGCTGACTGTTGGATGTAAAGTAATTTTTCTATGAACTGGACAAAGATCTTTTAATTTTATTGTGAAAGAGTGTCATTCTTTATTTATTACGATAGGTCTTCTAGCAACTCTGTTACATGCCGTGACTATTTGTATATCGTTATTATCCTCTAAGATGAAAATTGATGGATAGATTTTTTTCATCTATCCATCAATTCTCATCTTAGAAAGTTACGATAGATCTTCTAGCAACTCTGTTACATGCCGTGACTATCTGTTTATCGTTATTATCTTCTAAGATGAGAATTGATGGATAGATTTTTTCATCATAATTAGTTTAATTATTCAATATTAAATATAAAACCAGTTCGTAACCAAAAGTTCTTTTGCTTCAAGATGGAGCTACTAATATAGTAGATGTTGGGTATTCTTAATGTATTTTTTATCTGTCTTATAATTACTGCGCTTAAACATTACAGTGAGTTTGTCTCTAATTTTTGAGAATGTCACTTCAGATTTAGAATCACATTAGTGTGTTTTTTATATTCCTTTTAATATTTTCTTTTTGTCTTTTAACACGAATATAAAAAAATATTTTGTCTTAAACCATTTCCACTGTTATTTTAACAAGGAAATATTTTTGATGAACATTGTTATTTTAAACTATTACCTTTTGGTAAGTCAGGTCTAGCCATCCATACATCATTCCAAACGTGATAGTTCCAAATGGAATCCTCTCCCATAGGATTGTTGGGATCGAAAGATAGTTCTTCCATGTTAGTGTCGTAGTACTTGTCCACGGTGAGAGAGGCATTCGCGTCATGTGCTGATACTAAGTTAGAGACCACTCGAGATGGGATACCAAGAGCACGACAAACTGAAATAAAAATTTATATTTTAAAATTAATTATGTGACTGTAAATAAATAAATATTAAGCATAGCTAAACCCAGATAAAAATAAGAGTTAACTTAGAAAGACTAATGGCTATAGGTAGTGTTCTAGAAAAGAGAAGAATAGACCAATTGCTAAGATTTTGACAGGTGATAACCATAGACTATCGATTGAGTATTATTATTGTCAGTCATCTTGCAGATAGTAAACCTCTATTTGTGTATTGGTTTATTGTGCACAAACAGTTGCTTTATTTGGACGCGCTTAGAGTGAGTGTTTACTTTTGATGCAAGCGAGCAGGCGTATCATATCAAATTATGAATTTAAATTACATGTACATCGCAGTTGATTTTTAATTGACTATTTTTATTATTCATACTCATACTTTATACCTTCAGTTTTGTATAGTACCCGGCGGTAAGTAATACACATCGGGCTTAAGAAAGAGACTGTCACTTTGTAGAGCGTCGTCTCTGTCGAACGATGCGCGAACTGTCCGTGTGACAGAGACGATGCTCTACAAAGCAACAGTCTCTTTCTTAAGCCCGCTGTGTATTATTTACCACCGGGTACTGTACTTTCGTGGCACATAACCATGTGCTCTAATTTTATAATTTTTTTTTCTTTTTAATATTCTTTGGTGATTTTTCGAATCATGGTGTCAATTTTATATCTCATCCCAGTTAATGTTGAGAAATCTGCTTAGACTTGCTTAGAATTTTCCGAAAAGTGAACAGGAGAAAAAACTTCTTTGCTATCGTATTTTAAATAAAGTGTGTGTAATAATTTAGAGTTTTTTGTTTTAATTTATTTGGTGGAAATTATCTTGTATATTGTCCGGGTCAATTTTTCCCTCAACCTGTCGGATAATAAAGATTCTACTGTATAATATCACCATAAAATATTTTATTTTTATTAAATATATTGGGGTAGGCAGATCTTTTCTCCTTTCTTTCCTGGCATACATCTTTCCCTTCTGCCATGGTCATTCATTGTTTTGCATCAAAACAATTTTCAATCACTACTCGGCATATACAATTTGAACTTTTAAAATAATAATATTCTACCTGTTGTAACAACTCCGGCGAAGACCCAGCACTGCCCAAAGCTGACTTCCTCCTGTGTCTCAACAAACTTTTCTAGAATGGCAGCACTACCCGTCCATGCAGCAGGAGCGGTGCCCTCCTCATAATCTCCATCCCACCTTCCCACCAGCACTCCCTGGTCATCATTAGAATTCACTATCTTGGAAACTGTACGACTAATTTTAACTGGGTCTCCGCGCCTGAAATATGGTGTTTAAAAAATAAACATGTAAAAAATAAATCATTAACACATTCAATGCGATCAAATTATTAAGGTAATTCACATGTGGCTGAGTAATTATTAAAATTTAAAAAAAATCACTTGACTTGAAATCACTTGACGTACACGCGTTCCGCTCGAAGTATATTTGAACACTGGCGAATATTTGTGTGTGCTAATACTAATAAACTAAATATCCATGCGTTGGTATGAATTGAATATGTGTATACGATTTCAACGCACTAGGAGCAGTAATAATATCTTTGGTTTGCATACAAAAACACGTCAGGCGCGTTGTTAGCACCCGACGGTTGCGAAGAAGAACGCACTAAGCGCATTGTTAGCACCCGACGGTTGTGAAGAAGAACGCCCTAGGCGCGTTGTTAGCACCCGACGGTTGCGAAGAAGAATGCACTAGGCGCGTTGTTAGCATTGAATGTCTTAACCAATAGAAGCACTTTTCTAGAAGTTTGATTCAAAATACTTGATGTACGTAAAATATTTGTTAAATCAATAATTATATATTCTATTAATCATCTTCCGATTAATGTGTTAGTGTTGTTATAGAACCAGAGGTTATACATTGAATCTGGTTCCATCCCTATACATTCGTATATCATTTAAAAGGTAGAACGTGCAGTTCCCTTTACCAAGAACGTACAATACATTTGTGAGGGAAAACGTTGGTTTTCTTAATGTCTCTTTTTCTAATATAAATTAAATATCTATCATGGTGACTGCTTGATATTGGGAGAGCAAGAAGTGAGAAGCTTTTGGAGTTCTGCACATAGGCATTAGAGGGAATGACTAATGCAAATGTAGAACGTGTAATGATGAGTTGTTGTACATGATGTGATTTGAATTATACATATGTTATGATAGCTTAGAATTTAAGTGTTTGTAAAGAAATAAATGCAGAGTGTGAATTTTCCAGCTGAGTATTTAGGACAAATATATAAAATTTGTGATTAAGAAATGAGATCACTTCATTACAGGCCTTACCTAATGAAGTGGTATTCGATGCTCAGTCATGAACTACTCGACAGGACGAATGGATGTGTACTTTTTCACTCTTCTTCTTCTCCTTGAATAATGTCCGTGAACTCCTATGTTTGAAGGAGTATCAAGTGATCACCTTTTTACTCAGTGTGCCTTTTTTGCAATGAAAATATCCGTTTAAATTAAAACTTCTATGAAGTGTCATCACTTGAAACTGGCGTATTCTCCGTTATATATAAAAGTTCACAGCCTTTATGCAAGAAGAAGAAGAAAAAAACTTCTATCTTCATCACTTGACATTGGCGTATACCCCTTCATATAAAGGAGTTCACAAACATTATTCATGAAGAAGAGTAGAACTTGTATGAATTGCAAAGTTTTTTTGAAATAGTTCTTTGAAATAGAACTTTTTTTTAAATAATTCTTCCAACTTTACCATATACTTTTATTGTATTTCACTTCCATTGTTTATAGTACAACTTGACAGGCTTATAGTCAATTGGGATTTCTTCCAGAAAATCAGAAATATTATGAAAGGTCCTTTATGAAAAGTCTTACTGGGTCTATTTTTTGGGTTCAATAGGAATCGAACCTGAAACACTTGGACTAGAAGTCAAGCATTTACAAACTAGGCTACTCTTGTAGATTTTTATCCCTTATACTCTTTTTTATTGTTTGAAAAGAGTGTTAACTGTTGGAAAATATTTTAATTTTTTTTTCATAGCTATTTGATAGTTTTTATTTCGAAAATCATCTTTTATTTTTCAAAGCTTTCAGAATTAACTTTGGAACTCCATGCTAGAATATTTAACAAGAAAAAATTTTGTTATTCTATTGTACAAATTACACTTTATCACCATGATACCTCCTTTTGCCTTGAAAAAGCCTCAGAATAGGGGATAGAAACACGTGTCTTGGTGATGAAGTGTAATTAATGCAATAACAAAGCAACTATCTTAACTTATTTCCCTTCAATCTATGTTAGATTATTATATTGGGTTAAATTTACGTTAATTACACAGTTGAAGTCTGTAAAAAAGATCGAGGACTTACAATGAGTAAGTTAAGTCAGCCCTGTCCAGCATGAGCATGCATGCAGGGAGCACCTTGTCATCAAACTGTCCAAACACCCATTCTCGACCTCGAGTGGTGCCCAGGGGGCCCACCCAGATCTTGCCCACGTCATTCAGGATGTATTCATCGAGAAGATCTTGTCTTTCCATATATACTTGATCATCTGAAAAATATAACAGTATTGTATTATTATTTGTTTAGTTAGTCTTTCTTAATTCATTTTTTCTGCATGTGCAAACCATCTCAGAGTGCTCTTCTTCATCTTACTCAACACATTAGCCTTAAGTTCACATTCAAACTTTTTTCTTTCAAGGGCCTTTAAAAAAACTTAGAAATTAGTAGAACGGGTCACTTTGTTGCTCACCACATGATTTCTATAATCTTAAAATCAAACCGGATACAGTTGCCCTCACTTCCTGTCCCACATTGAGTTTTGAGTGATGTTTGGTTTTTATTTCTTTGCGAAAAGTAAATAATCGCAAATGTAAATAGGATTTACTATACTTGAGAAAATGTACGATGGTCCCTGTGACATTTGAAATGGTTTTTTTTTACAAATCGAATAGTTTTTTTATAAATCGAAAAATTGTTTTTCTCTAAACTGACGTTTTAGTTCCTAATTTTCATTATACTGACTTTCTAATGCATTGTATGATTTGAATCTATCTTTAAAAGGCCAAGATCCACTTTGAATCAATACTAATAACGCACATTTAATTTTATGTATAAAAAAATCGAAAATCCAATTACTGTATACCCCATCCCTAGCCAATGCAGACTAACTTAGTGGCTTTTGACAAACGTCACCAAAATATTATTTGATTTTAACAAACTGCCCCATTTTTGCTAATTTGAAACAAGATGTATTAATTTGTCATTATTGTTAGTTTTATATAATGTATTTACCTAAATAACTTGCTATTTATTAGAATCAAGGCTTATATTAAAGTTGATAAAGTAATTATTGTAAAATTACTGAACGTCATTCATTACATGGTTGTATTGGGGCAAATTTGTGAAATGTCACAGGGACCATGCTACATTTTCTCAAGTATAAACTCAGCAAAAAATATTCGTCCTTTACAGACATTCAAAACTCAACCAGTTATATAATATATGAAAAAAAAATTATTTTAAAGTACTAAAATTGCCTTAAATTATTAAAATTTTCAAATATCCTGTTGCACCTCTTTTTGTTTTTTTTTTTTTAAAGAATAGATATGACCGAAGTCATAGGTATCCTTAATACCCTCGAACACTAGGCGGAAAAAGTGCCTGTTTCGTTCGAGGCGAGTAGCACAGCACAGGGTTCGAAGTGTCGCCCTTCCGCACAGAAGTCCAGCGCGTTACCGCGCGGCCATGCACCTCAACTTAATTTCAGCAACCCAAGTCACTAAGACTTGCACTGCACACTTTAAGCCTCTGCACTACACACACTTGCATTATGCACTTCTGCACTATATACTTTAAACATTTGAGTATGCTCTTGAAATATCTGCACTATGCACTTTAAACATTTAAACTATGTACTTTAAACATCTGAACTTTGCACTTTAAACATCTGAACCATGCACTTTAAGCATATAACTAAATGAAAAAGTATTTTGCATATATAACAAAGCAATAAAAATTGGATAGAGTATAAAAGAGATAATTAAAAATGTACGTTGATATCAATATTTTAGTTGTTTTCTGTGAAAATAAAATTGTATTGCTTGAATGATAATAAACACCTGCTTTTAAAATTTTAAATTGGTTGCCATCATAAATTATAATCATTTTATGTTTTATTGCTAATTGATGCTGCATTTTAAATGTTTAATTTAGAAACATAATTGGTTTATAATTAGTTAATTCAATGCACATGTATTTCAAAATTATGTTTTCAAAGAACAATTAAGTACAAACATAAAATTTTTTGATCAATATTATTTCACTTTAATTTTATAAAATGTATACCATATGAGGATCGTAATATGAGATTCTTGTCTTTGTCTTATTGGAAAAAATCAAAGGCAGAAAACATTTACTGAGGAAGAAGTTTTTAAAGTATAATTACAGGGTAATGAATTATACTAAATTTTAAGAAGTCACTTCGTGCATAAAATAAAAATGGAGTGAAATTCAAGGACCTATTCAACAACGAAATACGTGGATCTGAAGCTTACCAATGTAATTTCCACGGTATGATACCAGCGTTTAGTGGTTATGTCTGTCAAACATTAAGAAAGTTTGTTTGTGTACTCGTCTTGCGTAGCAAAATTCATTTAGCATTTCAACTCTTAAAATGTTTGACTCAAAAACATAACCAATTAACAATTAACCAGGCTAGAGTGTCCCCCTATTACCATGGATAATCAGTGCTCTACTGTATTCTGTTGATAAAATTATTTAGAAACATTTTAGTCTTATACTGTCCTGTCCTCTACTCTACTGTTCTCGGGTAACATTATCGTCAATCCGATTCAATTAGACAAAGTAATGAAGAAAAAGCAAGCTCATTTGTCATATTGAAAATTATTTATTAACTCATTTCAAAGATTTAGAAATTTTATTCCCTTTTTATAATTATGTTTATATCCATATTATATACAGTACCCGGCGGTAAGTAATACACATCGGACTTAAGAAAGAGACCGTCGGCCATAATCGGCTAGCTTCGACTTTGTTGAGCGTCATCTGTGTCATTCATACACATGTTCCGTCGCGATTTGCGTGCGACAGAGGCGACGCTTTACAAAGCCAAAGTTAGCCTATTATGGCCGACAGCCTCTTTCTTAAGCCCGATGTGTATTACTTACCGCCGGGTACTGTACATAATTATTTTAGTTACAGTATTTTTCTTACTAATTCAGTCTAAAAATTTTTTCAATGTATATAATAACTCCATTCTCTTATCTTAATTTAAAAACTACTGTTATTTAATTTTACAAAAATATGGAAAAAAAACTTGTCCATGACTACACTCTATTTTGTTCCATTAGACCACTGATTTATACCGTCTTTTTTGGGTTTTAAATAGGGTTTAGGTTGAATATGGTTTCTAGACTGTGTCATTGAAATAAAAATAAAATTTCTTACCTTTATTCCAAGGGTTGAAAAGTATAAATATATCATCATCATACTCAAAGGTACTGACAGCGGATGGGTACCCCTTAATGCTGGTATGCACCGACAGAGACCAGGCACCGACAGGCATGTCACAGGGACTGGTTATCTGAAGAGGACAACAATATTTATTTATTATTGCTATTAGCAGAAACGTAAATAGGGATTTTGCACTGGGTTAGGATTTTGATAAAGGCGACCTCCGTGGCTTAGTTGGTTAAATGCTGTCTTCCAGCCCGGAAGTTGCGGGTTCGATGTCCTCAGTAGTAAGATACAGGCAAAAGCCTAGTTTACTGGGGACACAAAAAATAAAAGGCAACAAAACCAGATCCATTAAAATTGTGTGTCCACATTAAATTACCTGTTGTTATTTCACGAATGATGTATTTATAAAATTTCTTGTCATATAAATTAATAAATAAAATGATCGCTGGAACCCAGATTAAAAACAAAAAGGTATTTTAGTCTGGTTTCACTTAAGGCCTTGTAAAAATCTTTATTATATTATTATATTACACTTCATTGCATACAGTGCAACCTGGTGGGCTTATTGCCATGTGGCAATATCTTCCAGACAACCAGAAAGATGTAAAAGGGGCCTTAAGTGAAAATCAGACTGGAATCCTTTTATTTTTAATTTGAGTTCCAACGGGAATCGAACCCGCAACCTCCGGGCTGGGAGACAAACGTCTTGCCAACTAGGCTATGGAAGTTATCTTTTTTTTTTTTTTTTTAATATTTCTGGTTGGTTGAAAGAAATTGCCAAATAGCAATATTCCTACATGATTGTATTGTGCAAAAAGAAAATGTTACACATGATTCACTCGGGTGCTGCTATAGCTTGCCAGGTGTGATTTGTTTAATAAAAGTGGGATCCTACGTTTAAGTAGATACGCCACGTAATTAAGTATACCACATGGTTAGCACCAGCGGCGGATGGCCCCGAGGTGCGCTGGTGCGCTGAGCACCAACGCACCTCGAAACGCTGAGCGAATAGAAAATATCTCTGTCTCACGGTTTACTGTATGTCTATCTGCCCTATATGAATTTACGTTTCCATCCGGTGCGTATTGGAGATCGCTCCGGTAGTATTGGCAAACTTGGCCGGTCAATTTGAAAGGAATATTTTAATTTTATTTTTACTTAAATAAAAATACTCGTACTATTTGTCAGTATATTTAATCTAAAAAAATATACATATTTAATTTATACAAATATTTAACATTTTTAGAAGTTATTTTTGCGAATATATAATTTAATTTTTACGAATTATTTCTCCGGTTCAGCGCGCCTACAGACCAGCAGCTGCTGGTTAGCACTATATGTATTATAGTCGGAGTCAGGTCCGGAGTCAGAGTCGGAGTCAGAGCCGGAGTCGGAGTCAAATATTTAAAATCTCAAAAATTGGATTTTTTCGGCCGACTCCGCAACCCTGGGTATATGTACTCTTGTTGACCATAATGTGAATTACACAATAAAAAAATAACATTAATATTGCAGACATCGCTCGAGGGCAGTGGGGAAAACCTATTAAGTGATGCGTAATATTATACTCGTAAATGAATCTACAGTATATAACATAATTTCTCAACCTGTGGGTCGCGGCTTTTGGTGAGGATTCTGGGAAATATCTGGAGTGTCGCGAAAATAAAAATAATTAACGTGTAGAAAAGGAAAAAAACACATTTTCTGAGAAAAACGAAAACACCCATTTAAAAAAAATACAAACCAAATAATTTGTATACATCGTTAGGAATACAAGGGAATTTGTATATGTTGTTGGGGGCAATACAAGGGAAACGGCGTGATGGTATCTATGCGAATGTAAAAACAATGGTTACCTATGTATATCAAGGGGGCGATCACGAAGTTTTGATTAGATTATGTTTAACTTTCGGGGGGTCGCATGGTTAAAATATTTGAGAAACAATAGTTTAGATGCAGTTTAACTCAAAAATGACCTTACCCACAAACAAATATTATTGATTAATTTCAGTGCAAGAATGGAAGTCAAAATCTTACCAATGGGACCTATGGAGGTCGTCTTTTTCACCTGTTGATTTTTAAGTCTGGGAGAGGGGATGATTTTTTCAAAAAATAAAAAGAATCGCTCATTTTAAAATAAGGAGAAAATGTTACAACAATTTTACCCGTTCCCGAAAGTGTTTAGGATTTTTTCCCCCTATTGTTAGAGCATGTTTTTGAATGGGTGCGCCAGGTGTTTGCAGCATTCTTGCATGTACCATATACACTACCATATATACACGTAATATATATGATACGTTCATGTAAACATATTTGAATGTTCAAAAAACGTATTAGAAAAAGAAGATCCAACCCAAATTGGATGTATATTTATGCAAATATGACCCAATTCAACAAAAGTTTGTGACTCAACAAAGGGGTTGCTGTTTTTCCCACTAGCAATTTGTATATTTATAAACGGGTGCGTAGATCTTTTTGTACAAAAGGAGTAATATTCAAGCATACCCATTATAAAAAAATGAGCCAAAGTCCATACTATTTGGAATGAAGGTGTCGCAAAAATCTCTTTTGGACTCACTAAACTATCAAAGAATTTTAGGTTCCTCTTGTGTTCACTAATGAGTGATATCCAAGGAAACCCGTGGAATAGAGCCATGGGTAAAATCCATAATATTTGCAATGAAGGTGTCGCAGAAATCTCTGTTGGACTCACTAAACTATCAGAGAATTTGATATTCCTCTTGGGTTTTAAATGATTGAACAACACTTTAATCTACTACAAATAATTAAGTTATAAAGAAATCTCATAACAGCGTCACCATCAAATGCAATAGAAACTCTTATTGCAAATCCCAGAACTAAATTGGTAATATGATACTCTTAACTAAACGTACCTATATACAGTGGTACCTCGGGTTACGCCTCTAGTCACGAACAAATCGGCTTACGAACAAATTTTGACTCGACCTGCGTACAATGCCTCGGCTCACGAATTAGTTGTAATGACGCATTACGCAATTACGCATTAGTTGTTCTCAGGTGAGCGCGTTGTGGACATTGTTTGTCGTTGCGTTCGTTGTTCTTGATACATTTTTTTTTGCTTTTTATATATATAATATACAGTATATATAAAATATATTTTGCATTAAATTAACCCTCATTATGGCTCCCAAAAAAAATTGTTTCGGTTTGCGAACATTTCGGCTTGTGAACGGAATCAAAAAACGAATTAAGTTCGTAACCCGAGGTACCACTGTATACTGTTGAACATGATATTTTTGATAGTGTTGACGCACGATGGGCTGATCATCGATTAAGTATCTAGTGGCGTCAAAGGATAGTTTTGTTGCATTTGAATTTTTTTTTGAAAGTACTGGCAACTTTCTGGGCTGTTTGAACTCCAGGCCTAAAGCCACTTGACGAGTATAAGAAAGAAAAAAATTACGCTGTGAGCAGCGGCGGCTGGTCTGGAAGTGTGTTGATGCGCTGAACCGGAGAAATAATTCGCAATAATGAAATTATATATTCGCAAATATGACTTCCAAAAATGTTAAATATTTGTATAGATTCAACATGTATAATAATACTGACAGATAGTACGAATATTTTTATTTTAGTAAAAATTAAAAAAACTTTCAAGTAAATTTTTTTTTAAATATTCCTTTCAAATTGACCGGCCAAGTTTGCCAATACTACCGGAGCGATCTCCAATACGAACCGGATGGAAACGCCAATTTATATAGGGCAGACAGAGACATACAGTGAACCGTGAGACAGCTATATTTCATATTCGCTCAGCGTCTCGAGGTGCGTTCGTGCTCAGCGCACCTCGGGGCCAGCCGCCGCTGGTTGTGAGTCATTTCCCTTTTCCCGTGATGTCGGACCATAAATCCGTCGTCACCACTATTATTTTCATGCTCAGGTGTGTCGCCATCAGAGAAGGAGTTCCTTTAGGCAGTTCCTTCTTCGTCACTATATAACGTCGCGCTCATAAAAAAAAAATAAAGCAGATTTTGATGTTCTAGTGTAGATCGCGCTGGACGGGGACTTATTTTATCCCCCATAACAGCGTGGGTGGAGGTGGGATCAAACTGAAGTAAGTATTTTAAGTACTGCTGGGTTCCAGTATAGTTTTTAATGGTGAAAAACTCACGAGCTTAACAATAGGTGGAATTTCTCTTGAGTTTATTGATGTCAAAAATAAACTTACATCTGGGAAAAATATCTTATAAAGTAAACTATATTAAATTGATCCATTTTGGTATATTCGAAACGAAGTAAATACACATGCAAATGCGTGGACGTACCTAATCAAATGGTCGCAGCCACTACCTTCCCATTCTTACACGTAACTTACATATATTTATTTTGTAATATTTTTTAAACTATCAATGATTGTGGGGTCGAGATTTAAGTAAGACCCTGTTTGATGAGGCGTTTTACGCGCGATTCAAGTAGCACGTTTCGAATTAACCAAGGTAAATTGATCTAGCTTCGCGGTATTTATGAAATTTACGAACATGCATGTTTCTGTAAAATGTCTTCTTCCTCCTAACTCAATCGCACGGATGAAGAAAGCATTTTACAGAAACATACATGTTCGTAAATTTCATAAATACCGCGAAGCTAGATCAATTTACCTTGGTTAATTCGAAACGCGCTACTTGAATCGCGTGGAAAACGCCTCATCAAACAGGGTCTTACTTAAGACTCAACCCCACTATCATTGATAGTTTAAAAATATTACAAAATAAATGTATGTAAGTTACGTGTAAGAATGGGAAGGTAGTGGCTGCGACCATTAGATTAGGTACTTCCACGCAATTGCATATGTATTTACTTCGTTTCGAATATACCAAAATGGATAAATTGAATATAGTTTACTTTATAAGATATTTTTCCCGGATGTACTCGTAAGTATATTTGTGACATCAATAAACTCAAAAAAAATTCCACCTATTGTTAAGCTCGTGACTTTTTCACCATTAAAAACTATGCTGGAACCCAGCAGTACTTAAAATACTGGACAGAGTCTTAGATCATCTTGGAGGAGAGTTTGCTCTCTAGCAGGCGCTACATAAATCGTCCTTTTATAATTAGTACATATCTATTTGTTTATTAAACACACAATAATCTGTTAGACGTATTGCCAGACGGCAATCTCTTCCAACCAACAAGACAAAAGTGAATAGTTACATTATTATCATTGATAAAGCTTAAGGATAGCTGAATCTAATTATAACACTGTATGTTATTGTAATTAAAATGCAATTAATCATAAATTTATCTCAGAATCGTTTTCTCTAAATAAAATTGATATTACATCTAGGCCATGGTCTACTGCATAGAAATGGTTATGTCATTCAGAGACCCCTCAAGTGGTTAATTTCAAATTGTTTATCACAAGCTTAAGGTGTTTATGACGGCAATCTCTTCCAACCAACAAGACAAAAGTGAATAGTTACATTATTATCATTGATAAAGCTTAAGGATAGCTGA
This sequence comes from Odontocerum albicorne, assembly GCA_949825065.1. Taxonomy (NCBI): domain Eukaryota; kingdom Metazoa; phylum Arthropoda; class Insecta; order Trichoptera; family Odontoceridae; genus Odontocerum; species Odontocerum albicorne. Next base: position 7,596,850 of record OX463854.1, on the reverse strand, counting down.
ATCTAATTATAACACTGTATGTTATTGTAATTAAAATGCAATTAATCATAAATTTATCTCAGAATCGTTTTCTCTAAATAAAATTGATATTACATCTAGGCCATGGTCTACTGCATAGAAATGGTTATGTCATTCAGAGACCCCTCAAGTGGTTAATTTCAAATTATTTATCACAAGCTTAAGGTGTTTATGCATAGATAATTACATAGTGTTAACAATAAATCATTTAATTTATGTATTACGATATTACTGTACGAATCACTTGTCTGTAGTGAGCCGCGTTTTCTAACAAGTGAACCTAGTCATTTGTATAGAGTAGGAATACGGACAATGAGAAAAAAAGAAAGAACATGATAGATGCTTTCGAGATGTGATGCTGGGAGCGGATGTTCCGTATCACATGGACCGCAAGTCGCATCAATCTCTCTATCATCCAACAATTGGAGATTACAGAAAAAACTATAATGCACGCAGAAAAAAATCCTAACGCAAATTGGGTATTTTGCTAGAAAAAAACTATGAAAGTCTGGATAAGATGATGATCACGGGAACAATTGAGGGAAAGCGGACAATAGAAAGGAGTACTATGAGATGGACGAGCCAAATAAAGGAGTTGAAAGAATCCTCTTTCAGTGTTGCATTCAACATGGCATAGGACCAGGAATTCGGGACATAGCATTGAATCACGAAGCTCAGCATTGACCACGCGATGAAGAATTGATGATAAATTCAACAAGACTATACAAGAGAAAATGTAGCATGGTCCCTGTGACAGTTCACAAATTTGCCTTAATACAACCTCGTAACGACGTTCAGTAATTTTAATTATTTTAACCTCGATTCTAATAAATAGCAAGTTATTTAGGTAAATATATTACATAAAACTAACAAAAATGACAAATTAATACATCATGTTACAAATTAGCAAAAATGTGAGAGTTTGTTAAAATCAAATAATATTTGATGACGTTTGTCAAAAGTCACGACGTTAGTCCGCATTGGCTAGGGATGGGGTAAACGATAATTGGATTTTCGATTTTTTTATACCTAAAATTAAATGTTCGTAATTAGTATTAATTCATGGTGGATAATAATAATAAGATAAATACAGATCATACAATACATTAGAAAGTCAGTATAATGAAAATTAGGAATTAAAACGTCAGTTTAGAGAAAAACAATTTTTCGATTTATAAAAAAATAATTATATTTGTAAAAAAAAAACTATTTTACCCCATCCCTTTGAGACATGACATTTCAAACCTCACAGGGACCATCCTACATTTCCTTGAGCATAGTTGATAATAAGGATTTTCTTTAAATACCCTCCGGTTAGCTCATTAGTTGTGTAATTTAAACGTTATCAATTTGATGATATAATCATATGTGTTGGCTTTGAGTTTATGCATACACATATAATCAACTGATTTATCTATTATCAGAGCCGCGTTTGATAACAGGCAAACCTAGACATTTGCCTAGGGGCGCCAAACCAAAGCATGCGCTCAAAGATTCATATATATAGGTTATAAAAATATGTACGTACAAGAACGATTTAGACAAATGCTTTGTGGAAAAGTGCATTTATATGTCAGAAGCTATCGAGAGTGTTATCTGTTGTATACAAACCCTCACTATAAATTGTAATCATTTTTAGATCAAATTCAAATGCAAAATTACATCAAATTCTCGTGGACGGTGGTTTTGTGAACGATATTTCCAGTATCTCGACAAACTCTCGTCTCGTAGTACGCTGGTTATTCTCGATCAGTCTTGATTTGGTCGTCATCAGTGGTACATACGAAACTACTTTCCGAACAACCTATTAGTTCCGGTATGTTTAAAAAATGGCTGACGAAAGATTGAGTTAACAAATCAATTCATTTTGAAAGAATGAAAAGTAAAGATAAGAAATAACGAAGGAACTAGAAGAAGTATGGGAGATAAAGGAAGTATGTTATGATAGAAAAGTTTGACTTTCTATCATCTCTGCCTACCTCTGAAGGGAAATTACGTGATGGTATGCATGTAAAGTATTTTTTTCTTATGGTACCCTTCAATACAACCGGACTAAGATTTCGAATATATTAAAGAGCTTGGCTCGGAGACAATATTGTATTCGGCCCCTATAAACGAGCATTCGGATTTAGAACCTCTGGAGTGGGCATGAAACTAGTGGTTCGTCATTGAACATGTTGGCAACACTACCGCTCGGCGCTTGTGAGTATTGTTACCAGACGAACTTTTTTACCAGACTGATACCCTTTTTTTAGGGTACCATCGGGAATCGAACCCGAAACCCCCGGATGGAAGTCAAGAATGTTACCACTTGGCTAAGAAGATCGTCAATTTGAAATACATGTAATATTTGAGATACCTCGATGGAAACAGTGTCTTCCTGCTCAGTAATGATGACAATTTGAAATACATGTAAAGTTATCAATTTGAGAGACCTCGATGGAAACAGTGTCTTCCTGCTCAGCAATGATGACAATTTGAAATACATGTTAAGTTATCAATTTGAGATACCTCGATGGAAACAGTGTCTTCCTGCTCAGCAATGATGACAATTTGAAATACATGTTAAGTTATCAATTTGAGAGACCTCGATGGAAACAGTGTCTTCCTGCTCAGCAATGATGACAATTTGAAATATATGTAAAGTTATCAATTTGAGAGACCTCGATGGAAACAGTGTCTTCCTGCTCAGCAATGATGACAATTTGAAATACATGTAAAGTTATCAATTTGAGAGACCTCGATGGAAACAGTGTCTTCCTGCTCAGCAATGATGACAATTTGAAATACATGTAAAGTTATTAATTTGAGATACCTCGATGGAAAGAGTGTCTTCCTGCTCAACAATGATGACAATTTGAAATAAATGTATTATAAAATAATCAATTTGAAATACCTCGATGGAAACAGTGTCTTCCTGCTCAGCAATGATGACAATTTGAAATACATGTTAAGTTATCAATTTGAGATACCTCGATGGAAACAGTGTCTTCCTGCTCAGCAATGATGACAATTTGAAATACATGTTAAGTTATCAATTTGAGAGACCTCGATGGAAACAGTGTCTTCCTGCTCAGCAATGATGACAATTTGAAATATATGTAAAGTTATCAATTTGAGAGACCTCGATGGAAACAGTGTCTTCCTGCTCAGCAATGATGACAATTTGAAATACATGTAAAGTTATCAATTTGAGAGACCTCGATGGAAACAGTGTCTTCCTGCTCAGCAATGATGACAATTTGAAATACATGTAAAGTTATTAATTTGAGATACCTCGATGGAAACAGTGTCTTCCTGCTCAACAATGATGACAATTTGAAATAAATGTATTATAAAATAATCAATTTGAAATACCTCGATGGAAACAGTGTCTTCCTGCTCAGCAATGATGACAATTTGAAATACATGTAAAATAATCAATTTGAAATACCTCGATGGAAACAGTGTCTTCCTGCTCAGCAATTATGACAGCTGACCACTGCAAGACATCTGGACTATTGTTTTCTTTCATCAAGAACATGGCTCCCTTAGTTCTTTTGATAACATTAGCGTTTTCACCTATGGACACAAAATACACTGGTTAGTGAAACGCCACATAACGGAATTATACTTTAGGGATGTATCCGTGATCCAAGTACGCAATTTCACCTCCGCATTCATAAATATCGTCAGGCACAAGATTCTTTCATTCGTACTTCTCCCTTAACCTTCTTTTAAAATCTGATCCATTTGATCCAGCCATGTTTACCTCAATCTACCTCTTTAACGCACACCTTGCACTTCTGACTTGTATACTCGCTTATTCATTATTTATTCTCTCTACGTGTTCAAACCATCTTAAAACTATTTTCCTCGTCTTACTTAAAACATTCAATATTTATAATTAAGGCATTATAGTTCGGAAATTCTAGGATAAGTCTTGTGACAGCTCACAAATTTGCCCCAATACAACCTTGTAACGATGTTCAGTAATTTTAATTATTTTATCAACTTTACTATAAGCCTCAATTTTAATAAATAGCAAGTTATTTAGGTAAATACATTACATAAGGTTGTATTGGGGCAAATTTGTGAGCTGTCACAGGACTCATCTTAGAATTTCCGAGCTATAATACAGTGGAGGTTTAAATACATTGTAATTTGTTTAGTCAAACACTGTTTATTCCCCTTTTATGTAACGGTATAACCCTACTGGTTTCAAAGTTTTCACTTCATCATTAAGGAGGACAAACAAGTATTGATGGTGCTCCTGTGATGAGGGGAAAACCTTGAAACCGGTAGAGCTATATCATTATATAAAGTGGAATGAACAATGTTTGACTAAAAAATTATAGTTAACACATTAATCTTATCCACGCATTAATTTCTCATGTCTTTTTTCTACCTTCTTTCTTTTATTGACACTTACAAATTTTCTAAATGCGCGTATCTCTACAATATTAATCTTAATTTTATCCTTCTTCTCCTAAGTCCAAGTTTCACTTCCATACATCAAAGTGGGCACCAACACACTATTATTGTCTATTTTGCTTCTTTTGATATAGCTCGAATTTTCGAATGCTTAGAAGTAGTTTCAATACAAGAGGAATAAGTAAAACTTACCCATTGAGAAAACTAGTTTAACTTGGTCGATTCCAAAGTCATACGGTCTGGTGAGGAACCTGATGGCTGCGGAGAACACCTGTCCTCTGCGTAGTACAGCTACCCTGGGGTCTGCGTGCACCAATTCGAACTTCTCCGTGTGGTGTTGGGTTGCATTCTCCAATGGGTACAAGTACACCATCTCAACTTCTTGAGGCTCCATCTAATGTCAAAAATGGAAATGTATTAATTTACCAAAAGTTTCAGCCTTAACTTTGTGGAACTTAATTATATAATATTTTACAATAATTTACAAATGATGATAGAGTTGAAAGGGATATCATACGGTGTGTCGTGATAGGAAACAAAAATTCTTTCGTATAGATCCTTCAGCCTAAAGAGTCATTTTGCAATAGTGTGATAAATTGTAATAAACATAAAAAAATGAAAGTAAGTTTATTTAACATATTAATTATTTAGGCATGGTAGATTCTAGGAAACATTACATAACAATAATGGATTTTTTCAAGATTAAAAATAATTATAAGTACAAGTATTATAAAGTAAAAATGTTCGTCAGCTTTAATTAGATTATAGCACATAAAAATACAATTATTATTGTACGTAAGATTATTTAACATATTAATGTATCATAATTACAATGCCAAATAATAAAGTTTTAAAATAATAGTGGATGGAGTGATACTAAATTCTAGGAAACTTTAAGTTATAACAAAGTAAGCTTTCGAAACCTATGTTTACCTCTTCCTCGCATTTCAGACATACATATTTGTCTCGTAAATCTTTCGCAACTCATTTTCTCAATATAGCAAAACTATCTCAAGATTTCTTTCTTAATTCTACTTATAACATCCGTCTCGATCAAATAAGTTTACAAATACAATTTTTCTCAACTCTTTTTCTCAATGTAACAAATCTGTCTCAAGATTTCTTTCTTAATTCTACTTATAAAATCCGTCTCGATCAAATAAGCTTACAAATACAATTTTTCTCAATGTAACAAAACTGTCTCAAGATTTCTTTCTTAATTCTACTTATAATATCCGTCTCGATCAAATAAGCTTACAAATACAATTTTTCTCAATGTTACAAAACTGTCTAAAGATTTCGTTCTTAATTCTACTTATAATATCCGTCTCGATCAAATAAGCTTACAAATACAATTTTTCTCAATGTAACAAAACTGTCTCAAGATTTCTTTCTTAATTCTACTTATAATATCCGTCTCGATCAAATAAGCTTACAAATACAATTTTTCTCAATGTTACAAAACTGTCTAAAGATTTCGTTCTTAATTCTACTTATAATATCCGTCTCGATCAAATAAGCTTACAAATACAATTTTTCTCAATGTAACAAAACTGTCTCAAGATTTCTTTCTTAATTCTACTTATAATATCCGTCTCGATCAAATAAGCTTACAAATACAATGTTTCTCAATGTTACAAAACTGTCTCAAGATTTCTTTCTTAATTCTACTTATAATATCCGTCTCGATCAAATAAGCTTACAAATACAATTTTTCTCAATGTAACAAAACTGTCTCAAGATTTCTTTCTTAATTCTACTTATAATTTCCGTCTCGATGAAATAAGCTTACAAATACAATTTTTCTCAATGTAACAAAACTATCTCAAGATTTCTTTCTTAAATCTACTTATAACATCCGTCTCGATCAAATAAGTTTACAAATACAATTTTCCTTAACTCTTTTTCTCAATGTTACAAAACTGTCTCAAGATTTCTTTCTTAATTTTACTTATAACATCCGTCTCGATCAAATAAGTTAACAAATACAATTTTTCTCAACTCTTTTTCTCAATGTAACAAAACAATCTCAAGATTCCTTTCTTAATTCTATTTATAACATCCGTCTCTATCAAATAAGCTTACAAATACAATTTTTCTCAATGTAACAAAACGATATCAATATGCTTTTTTTAATTCTACTTATAAGATCCGTCTCTATCAAATAAGTTAACAAATATAATTTTAAAATTTTGACTTACTTTGAAGTTATTAAAAACTCAAGTTCAAGAGTTCACGACCGGATACCGATGACTCGTTACCACAAATGAGTGGACGTGTTTGAAATTTGAATATTATACTGGTATCTGCAACTTTGGCTTTTTTTGTACACTTCGAAAATGTTATGAAACTAAGCAGATAATCTTATCGAAAACATTCGTTAGTTATTTTAACCGTAAAGAGATTGACAACTTTTTGTCATTTTATTATGCGTATATTGTTGCCCTCCAATTAGCAGAAAATTCTTATAAATCCTAATCTAATATGAGAATTTTTATTATATGTATTTTGTTGCTCTCCAACCAGCAGAAAATTCTTAAAAAATCCTGATCTAATATGAGAATTTTTACTACGCGTATTTTGTTACCAGCAGAAAATTCTAACAAATCCTAATCTAATATGATAATTTTATTATTTGTTACCCTCCAATTAGCAGAAAATAATAATAAATCCTAATCTAATGTGAGATTTTTTATTACGTGTTTGTTACCCTCCAATCAGCAGAAAATTCTAATAAATCCTAATCTAGTACGATAATTTTTACTCTGTATATTTTGTTGCCCTCCAATCAGCAGAAAATTCTAATAAATCATAATCTAATATGAGAATTTTTATTACTTATATTTATTTTGTTGCTCTCCAACCAGCAGAAAATTCTTTATATGAGAATTTTTACTACGCGTATTTTGTTACCCTCCAATCAGCAGAAAATTCTAACAAATCCTAATCTAATATGATAATTTTATTATTTGTTACCCTCCAATTAGCAGAAAATAATAATAAACCCTAATCTAGTATGAGATTTTTTATTACGTGTTTGTTACCCTCCAATCAGCAGAAAATTCTAATAAATCCTAATTTAGTACGATAATTTTTACTATGTGTATTTTGTTGCCCTCCAATCAGCAGAAAATTCTAATAAATCCTAATCTAATATGAGAATTTTTATTACTTATATGTATTTTGTTGCTCTCCAACCAGCAGAAAATTCTTTATATGAGAATTTTTATTACGCGTATTTTGTTACCCTCCAATCAGCAGAAAATTCTAACAAATCCTAATCTAATATGATAATTTTATTATTTGTTACCCTCCAATTAGCAGAAAATAATAATAAATCCTAATCTAATATGAGATTTTTTATTACGTGTTTGTTACCCTCCAATCAGCAGAAAATTCTAATAAATCCTAATCTAGTACGACAATTTTTACTATGTGTATTTTATTGCCCTCCAATCAGCAGAAAATTCTAACAAATCCTAATCTAATATGAGAATTTTTATTATGTGTATTTTGTTGCCCTCCAGCTAGTTAGTATACAATTTTAACAAATTATTATCTGATATGAGAATGCATGTTGCGAAATTCAAAGTATTGTATTATATTAACAATTACATTGTATACAGTACAACTTGGTAGGTTGATTGCTATGTAGTAATCTCTTACAACCAACCAGAAAGATGTTAGAGTCCTAAAATAAAAACCAGACTTAAATCCTTTTTAAAAATATTTAGCGTCTAACGGGAATTGAACACGCAAACCCCCGGGTTCAAGTTCAGGTGTGTTACATACTAAGCAACGGAGGTTGTTACAATTATAGTAATAGAAAAATGGGAAAGGAAAAGTAAATTATGTATATGGGTAAACAATAAAGGATTGGGAGCAAGTTGAGGAATACTGCTATTTGAGTAGTATTATCTCAGATAATGGAAGAGTTAAGACGGATGATATCGAACGGCGTGTAGCGATAGGAAACGAAGTAAATGAGTCACTAAAACATATACAGGGTGTCCCGTATTGAGCGAATCATATTTAGAGATTGGGTCAAGACCTACCAGAATATCAAAACTTGACCTCAGTAAAAACCTTGCCGTTTTTAAGTTATTCGGACTTTTGTAAAATTTCGTAAAATCCCTACCTTGCATCAGATTTTTTGCTGCGTTGTGTACAAATCATCATTTTCGTATTTTTTTTTATCGTGAAATACTTTTGAATAGTATAGCCTTATCTATCGCATACAAAACGATTCCCAAAATTATTAGGGGTGTATAAAAAATTATTTGAAAAATAAAAAAAATCTTAAAATTTTTACGCTAAACTTTGCCCGTCTGTGGTAAAAAATGGTACTGGGCATTTCCAGAATACTACTTTAAAAAGTTGCTCATTTAATGGATATTTCAGAATAGTGCAACACTATTAGGTTTTTTTTACGGAAAACGAAATAATACAGTACTATTTTATTATCGTGCACAGAGTGACAATGTATGACAGAATACACAATGAAGTGATAATGGATGAATATGAACATAAGACTGATGTGTTAAGTAAGATGGAGTAGAGTACGCTGATATGGTTTGGGCATGTGGAACGAATGAATGAAGAAAGACTAACACAACATAGTTCAAATATGAATAACGTGTCGAATAAATAAGGTGTCGAAAATGCTCACTTTCATCTACTTGACATTCCATTTTGAAGGCTTGTAATCAAATAAAATAATATATGTAACGTAAAAGCAAACACAAACTCTTCTGAAACAGAAAATTTTCTTTCGAATGACGTATAACCTTTACCATTTTGTTTTACTTTTGGTGCTCATTTTTAAATTTGAAAAAAAAAAACGTACACAACTTATGTTAACACCTAATACAATAGAACGGTTCAAAAAACCACAGTACATTCGTGGAAATATTTTAGTGGAGAAAAACATTATTTGTATGAGAAAGGGAGAGTTCAAAAGGATGCACACAATATCCATATTGGTTTCCTAGCCTGTGTAGCCTACCTATTGATGATATAGCACAATTTCAGCTTTAATTGTATGGTATGTCCGAGATATTTATATTATTTAAAATACATAGATTTACTTCCCAGGCTAGAGTCTCATTAAAAATTCGACCACAATGGCATAGTTTAAACTACTTATCTACCGACCAGGAGGTTGCGGGATCGATTTACGTTAGTTGTCATTTTTTTATTAACTTTTCTTTACATGCCTTTTAAACATTTTTGGTTTATTATACATTAAAAAAAACATATTGTACTGTTTGCAACGAAAGCGAAACTACAATACAAAAATAATTTTATCAAAATTGATAAATGTGTGTCACTTTGATAAATTGTTACATAATTAAAATTTCGCTTCGTGCAAAGTTTTCAAGGTGATAAATATTGTATGTACGGCTACAAAAAAAAACGTACGTTGATGTCCACACATTTTTAGTAAAAATCCTTGAATTTAAAATATATTTTGTAGTATGAAACATTAGTCATTGATATATTATATATTGATATAATATATAAACATACAAATAACCATTTTCAAACTCATAAACTTCAAAGCTAAACCATTTTCAAACTCATAAACTTCCGGGTTTTACGTGTTATTGAGATAAAAAACTTTTCATTTCTCTTTCCCGAAATATTTTTTTTTTAAATTAATCCATGTCTGAGCATCATGACTCCCATGATAGCCTCCGACGACTCCTCTCAATCCGTCCCTGTACTCTGCAGCTCGAAGGGCAGTTGTTAAGGGTAGTCCAGTTGTGTCTCTCACTTGGTCAATCCATTGGTAACGCATTGGGATTCTTCCTCTTGTGCGTCGTCCTTCCACGCCTCCAGTAACCACAAACCTTTTCAAACTGTTTCATTAACCACGAGCAATGTGCCCTAAGAATCGAAGGACTCGTCAAAGGCATATTGCCGATAAACTGTCGGTGATTCTCAGATCTTCGAGAATGGAGGCGTTAGTTCGCCTTGCTTTCTATGGAATTCGTATCATCCTTCTTCAGCATCACATTTCAAATACATCTATTCTATGTGTCTCGCTTGCTGTCGAAGTCTAAGTCTCCGCGTCATACATGAATATTGCGAAGACGAGAGATTTAACTAAACGCATTTTTCACCGTAATAGTGGTAGTACCGCTCTTCCATATATTTATGAAATGTAACATATGTGATTTAAGCAGTCGATATCCAGGTTTGACAACTTTAATGAAAATATATAATACTAAGCCACATTCTAAGCTTAAATCAGTGTCTGACAATGGCATCGTATGACAAAACACTGTCACTTAATAAATAAATAAAAACTATATATAAAACTATTAAATCGTTTAATTTTTATTTTCTTTAAGAATTTTATATTTATCCAAAGGTTCATCAATTTAAAAAATACTAACTTTGACTGATTGTAATCAAAATTGGTAAATGATCAACTGAAAAGTCAAGATAGGCTTATTAAATTAAGATTTTTTGTTTGTAAAATTATATTGTTAAAAAAATAACGACGCTCTGTAACATTTCTAAAACCCCGCTTTGTAAACAAGAAATAATGCCTGAATTTACGCGAATTGACTTAAACTCGATTTATTCTGTTTGAAACTGAAGGAACAGATAATAACAATAAAGCAGAAGACTCTTGATAGATTATTTAAGCCATCAAACATTGGCTATTGAAACAACTACAACTCGAAGAAGTCATTCATTCATTTCCGTGTCCGTACCATCAATTATGTCATGTGTTTCCAGTAGGAGTCAATGGAGATCGCCCTATCATTTGCGTCAATCAGGTCGTGCCCAGAGCATGTAGTCCCGATGTTCGGACAAACTAACATGTGTTGTGAATCATGTATATCCCCACAATTACATTTTGTTCCAGTGCAACTTTTGTTCAAGAAACCTCATCTTTACATGTGCAGCTTATCATTCGCCCTACTTTAGTCATCCCTACTCAGAGTCGAGATGCAAGGTGAATTATAAAAACTACAAAGGTAACAATGGAGGATGTATCCAGCGAGAATGATTTTGAATGAATAGGTACATCAAATAAAAAATTCTGTAATTTTTTTCTTAGTATAAATATATCGTATATCTTTCATTAAAATGTGTGTTTGGTTAGTTATCAGTAACCACTTACGTGTATACAGGCTTATAAAAAAAACAATAAAAGTTGTTTGTAACTAAGGAAGCATTAAATATCTGGAAATAAAAGATCACCGGATCATCCAAGGCAAAATAGACGGGGGAAGAGGTGTTGGCAGGAGGCAAATCTCCTGGCTCCGCAATATACGTGATTGGACTGGTATAAGGAGCGTTGGGGATCTTTTTCGGACTGCCGTGGACAAAGATGCTTACTCTCAGGTGAGTCAACGTTGGGGGGATCTGGCATGACACTAGGAAGAAGAAGAAATTGTACATAGAACATTCAATGGCTCCATTTACACGGATTTAATTTACGTGTTGTTTTCCGAGGTACATTTCCGCGCGCTAATGCACTGGACTTCCGTGCCAATGGTCGTCAGTTCGAACCCCGCGCTGTTATAATCCCCTCCAACGACACAGACATTTTTTCCGCCAAGAATTCGGGAGTATAACTATGACTTCGGTTATATACACGTATCTATTCTTTCAAAAAGAGATTTTTTTACTTTTTAACTAATCTCGGATGTTCTAAGCATAGATTTAAGGATACTTGCAGAATAAACATTTGGTCGTCCAGCCTAGATACTCTGCATTAAAAAAAGTTAACTAAAAACCGAAACCAATGAAGACTTTAGATATTGTTCGAGAAAGGCAGCTTGTTCAAAACCACACTTGACTAGCAAACCTGCATAGGAAGCAACTACAAATATAGTAGTTCTGTGAGGTCTTGGAGAATTTTGTATATGTTTCCAGTAGATGTGTTCCACAGTTACAATCAGAGATTTATCGGAGTTGCTATGACATTTTATAGTGTATCTTAGACGACGAGAGACCACAATTTAAAATGTTAAATTTAAACAGTGTGGCCGATTAGTTTGCTGGTATACCATGGCTCACTCACTTTAAAAAAAACCTCCGCGGCACATCTTCGCTTTCTAATTGAATTGGCGTTAAAATAGCGAGAGGATCCTCGACTATGAGGCTCAGCAACGATGACGTATTCCAAGGACAAATTACTCGCATAAATAGGAGTGTTACTGAAATCGGATAAAATTTGACAGAATTCATAGCGGATTAATTGTGCTTAGTTCCACGCACACGTCGCGTAGGTTCAGTTTTATGGACGGACGTGGTTAGTGGTTAGTGGTTAGCAGCCACATTGTTAAATAACCAAATTATTAATGATTTCTCAGTTAAGTTTCGTCTTTATTACTTTGTTGAAGATTTTCGGAGAAAATACTCCACAACGGTTAATTTCTCAAATGGCATCGTTTTATTTAATATTATGCTTTGATATCTATCAATAATTTCCTATTTACATAAATTAACACACAATCGAGTCGTTTAGTTGAAAACTGATATTATCATTTTCTAAACAGACTTAAAATAAGTAATGAATTATACATATTGTGAAGTATTAATATGACTTTTTCAAAATTATTTTGAAAAATAAATATTTATTTTTATTGCAAACTTTCAATTCGAGATATCAATTATTTGTTTCCTATTCGGTGAGAGTTATCAAACCTTAAATTTTCTAGATGGGAGTTTTCAAACTTTCAACGTTCTAGATGAGAATTATCAAACCATTATATTACACTTTCGTTGTATACAGTACAACCTGAAGGATGTATTGCCATATGGCAATCTCCTCCAACCAACTCAAAAGGTGTTATACAAGCCTTTAGAGAATATACCTGACTGGAACGATTTTTTTTTCAAAGAAAATCTAGGTTCCAATGGGAATTAAAAACGCAATCTCCGGATTGGAAACGGGCGTTTTACCAATTAAGTGTTGTAGGTTTTTTTTAATTCGTTATGCGGAATGTGTCGAAATTATTATTTTTTATTTTTTTATTGCAAATTTTTATTTCGCGGTGTCAACATTCTTTTAAAACTGCTCAACTACGAGTATTTCAATGTATTACTGCCTAATTATTTCAATGTCGTCTCAACTATTTCATTTCCCATTTGTCATTTTTTTAAATGTGAACTCCTTCGAGGCTTTTCTTTTTTTCGTTCTTGCTGACAGTTAACCTGAGGTGGTATATGTGGGTTTACTTTTTATTTTGTTTTCTGCCATACGTTTAGTTTTTTTTTTAATTATTCTTTAATCTAGATATACGGGAGTGTGGGATGGAAGCCCCCCGATGCCCTTGCGGTCGGGCTCGCTCTACATTAGTGGGGTGTATCTCGGCCGGGGGAATGTTTATGGGATGAGCCCGGACCTTTTAATGTCTTCTCTCTTGAATGTATTTTTTTGTCATCTATTTATTTTCTGTGTTTTTTTTTACATTCTTGTTCTACGTGTTCAAGGGTGTGGGCTGAAAAACATCTGGTGTCCCCGTGGCTGGGTTCGCTCTATATTGGCGGGGTGTATCTTGGCCGAGGGGATGTTATTAGATGAGCCCAGACCTTTTGATAGCTTCGGTATTTAATGTATTATCTGCAATTTATGTGTTTTAGAAGTGTTATTTAAAAATATTTTGTACATACTATGTTGCCGTCAATAAACCTATATTTATTTATTTAACATTCGTTTCGTTCTAGTTGGAAGTTTTCTAATAATTATAATTTTTCAAGCTGAGAGTTTTCAAATGTTCTTTTTTTAAACGTTTAACATTTTGAACATTCTAGGTTCGAGTTTTTAAACCAAAATGTTAAAAAAAAACGTTTACGAGTTAATTGTAATGTAATATTTACAAAAAAATCATTTTTATATGCATTTTCTATTTTCTAAAATCTTTGTTTTTTTTTATTGTCAATTGTTACTTAAAAATGCCAATATTTGTTTCATTCCAGTTGAGAGTTTCCAAATTATTATTTTTTTAGGTGGAAGTTTTCAAACGTTCTTTTTTTAAACGTTTTCTACATACTAGTTGCAACCCGTGAAATATTCACAGAAGTAAAACAAATTCTACTTTTATGAAATACCGAATGGAGCAAGATCAGCTTCAAGTTTTTTGGGTTCATTAATGTTTAAAGTTTAAAATAAAAAAAGATACATCTTGATTGATGAATTATTTAATTCTTAAAAATCTCTTTATACACGATGTTTTGTGTATAAACATTACTGTTGTTCAATTTAAATCGTTGATAAAGTTTTCCTTGAAGACTTGTTTCAGATATATTGACTTTAATGTTTTCGCGTTTCCGACATCTTGAAAAAGCCACATATAATTGTCTGCATTAAAAAAAAGAGCATAAGATAAATAAACAAAAGTAATTATAAGGTTCAATATAATAGGAAATAAATGAATTATTTAATAAATTATAATTCAAAATAAATTGGCATCGTTCCCTTTTACACCGGTTCGTTCAGTATAATTTCAACCTGTTTCGAAGTATTCGTCTCGCGCTCTCTTGTATTCAAAATTCAATTCTCGTATTCTTTCTTTGGCGACAACCGTACGGGTTTTGGCCTATTTATATTATAATTTGTGTTTTGTATTTTGAACGTTCTTGGTTCGAGTTTTCGAACCAAAATATAAAAAAAATTGTAATACACATATGTGTAATATTTTTAATAATATTTTAAATAGATATTTTACATAATTTCTAAAATGATTAATTTTTATTGCAAATTATTATTTCAAAATATCAATATTTGTTTCGTTCTAGGTTTGAATTTTCAATATTTTAAAGTTCTAGGATATTTTTTAATAGAACGTTTAAAGATTGTTCCAAATCGTATGAAATTAAAAAAAACGTAGAAGTGAGTTATATGTCATATTTTTAAATGTGTTGTATGGTATTAATAAATATTTTTCATAATCGTTAATTACGATTTTTTTATTGCAACTTTTTATTCCAACATTATTCCGTTCTTCGTGGGAGTTGTTAAAGTTGGAAAGAAACTTAAAATAACGGTCTAAAATATTTTTTGGATTTTGATATTTTTAAAGGCAATCTAACACAATCTTTGAACGCTCAACCCAAATACACCAATGAATTTTATTTTTTGAAGTTATCCAAGTCTTGAAGACCTCAATCATAGTATAAATAGGACAAAGCCCGTACGGTTGTCGTTCGAAACAGATTGAAATTATTCTAAACGAACCGGTGTAAAAGGGGACGATGCCAATTTATTTTGAATTGTAATTCATTAAATAATTCATTTGTTTCCTATTATATTGAACCTTATAATTACTTGTGTTTACTACTTCGAAACAGATTGAAATTATACTGAACGAACCGGTGTAAAATGGGACGATGCCAATTTATTTTGAATTGTAATTTATTAAATAATTCATTTATTTCCTATTATATTGAACCTTATAATTACTTGTGTGTATCTTATGCTCTTTTTTTGAATGCAGACAATTATATGTGGCTTTTTCAAGATGTCGGAAACGCGAAAACATTACAGTCAATATATCTGAAGCAAGTTTTCAAGGAAAACTTTATCAACGATTTAAATTGAACAACAGTAATGTTTATACATAAAACATCGTGTATAAAGAGATTTTTAAAAATTAATTAATTCATCAATCAAGATGTACCTTTTTTATTTTAAACTTTAAACATTAATGAACCCAAAAAACTTAAAGCTGATCTTGATCCATTCGGTATTTCAAAAATGTAGAACTTGTTTTACTTCCGTGAATATTTCACGAGTTGCAACTAGTCTACTATAATTTGTTTTTATCATAATAAGACTACTTCTGTTAGCGACGAAAGAAAAACAAGAAGTCACTTTATTGTCGTATATTTATTTCCATTAAAATAAAATATGCAGAAGATAACAACAATCCATTAATTTGTATTTTACATAAAACATGAACAAGTCTTTTTTTATTTTCTGGCGAAGAATACATTTTACATAATAAATCAATAAAAACCGGATTTTCAATTTACTCAGTTAATACAAAAAATAAATGAAGAATGCATTTATGGTGCAATTTAATCTTTTATATTTTTAACCAAATTTCTGACATTTAATTATTTTACAATTTATTGATGAGGTTTTAAACAAAACTTGTTTTTTTAAATATTTTTTATTAACATACTAGGTTAGTCAAAAAGTAAAGAAAGCGGAAATGAAAATACATTTTTTTGCGGGGAAATCACTTTTATTGCTCAGTATAGTCTCCCATAAGATCAATACACTTGGTCCAACGATCTTCCAACTTTGTTGTCCCATCACGGAAGTGACTTTCTGGAAGGCCTGCAAAATACTCCTCTACGACGGCTATAACCTCTTCGTTTGATGAAAAATGCTTTCCACGAAGGAATTTTTTGAGGTGTGAGAACAGCCAGAAGTCAGAGGGAGCTAAATCTGGCGAATAGGGTTGATGCTGCAACAATTCGTACCCCAATTCACTGATTTTCGCGATGGTTTTTTGAGCTGTGTGAGCAGGTGCATTGTCTTGATGAAAAATGATTTTTTTCTTCTGCAAACCGGGTCTTTTTTCACAATTTTTTTCATCCAACTGGTCCAAAAGGTCACAATAATAATCAGAGTTGATTGTCTTACCAGTTTGGAGATAATCTATCAATAAAATTCCTTTTGCATCCCAAAAAACTGACGCTAACACCTTCTTGGCCGATTTCTGGGCACGAACTCGCTTTGGAGCCAAAGTGCCTGGTTCACACCACTCCTTAGCCTCTTGTTTTGATTCAGGATCATGGTGGTAGACCCAAGTCTCATCCATAGTGATGAATCGACGCAGAAAATCCTTTTTATCCTTTCGAAATTGCTCCAAATGTTGCTCAGAAAGTCGCATTCGTAGGGCCTTTTAGTAAGCCAAGTATATTTTTGGGGCATCATTGTATATATCGTATTTAAATTAAATATTCATAAATTTGAGATAAAGATGAAATTGATCTTGACACATCAAATAAGTTCTGACATTTCAACACTTTAAGACCTGGTCAAAATCAAGTCAACCTTTCACAGTGCCTTGCATGTTTTTGAGAAATTTAGATTTTTATTTAAGACTAAAATTGCTTTATTCAAATAAATATTAAGAACATAGCAATAAAAATATCGTTATACTTTAATTATTTAGTTTCGTATGGTAATTATGTCTAAATTCTCCTTTATTGTGAGTTACATCACACTCCTTACACATGTATCGTGTCTAATTTTTCTTCGTGTGCTTATCACATACCTTGCAAATTCTGTGGAGTTTTTCTTTTTGGTCAGTTGATGGAACATATATCAATAAATGTTTCGAGACATTCTTTGACAGCCTGTTTGGAGGATCCTGCAAATTCCTTATTATATTTGCACCCAGAAGACTGTAGTTGGTATCCTGATTCATATGTCAAAATATTCAAGATCTGACACTTCACTCCACATTAATGACGCGACGTCAGAATTCGTGCATAGTTTTATTGTCTAGGGCTTTTTCCATTTTATAAATCAGGAAATATCGTGTTTAAAGGTTAAATTGGTACCAAAATATTTACTAGATATGTTGTTTTTTGAAAGAGTTCAAAAAACAACATATGTATCTAGTAAATACGCGTGAAAACATGGGATCGGGACTCAAAGCAAATCTAGTTTATCACGTTAAAACATGGGATCGGGATTCAAAGCAAATCTAGTGTATCACGTTAAAACATGGGATCGGGACTCAAAGCAAATCTAGTTTATCACGTTAAAACATGGGATCGGGATTCAAAGCAAATCTAGTGTATCACGTTAAAACATGGGATTGGCACTCAATGCAAATCTAGTTTTATCACGTCAAAACATGGGATCGGGACTCAAAGCAAATCTAGTGTATCACGTTAAAACATGGGATTGGCACTCAATGCAAATCTAGTTTTATCACGTCAAAACATGGGATCGGGACTCAAAGCAAATCTAGTGTATCACGTTAAAACATGGGATTGGCACTCAATGCAAATCTAGTTTTAGCACGTTAAAACATGGGATCGGGACTCAAAGCAAATCTAATGTATCACGTTAAAACATGGGATCGGGACTCAAAGTAAATCTAGTTTATCACGTTAAAACATGGGATCGGGACTCAAAGTAAATCTAGTTTATCACGTTAAAACATGGGATCGGGACTCAAAGTAAATCTAGTTTATCACGTTAAAACATGGGATCGGGACTCAAAGTAAATCTAGTTTATCACGTTAAAACATGGGATCGAGATACAAAGTATTCTTAAAATACATAATTTTTTAAATTTTGATTTAATACGGATCGGACAAAGGACAACCTTCTAAAAAAACGTACTTAAAAAACGTAATGCACTGTAGAAATTACGGTCATATGGTCGATCATTCGTTCGTTGCTGGGCCTCGTAGTCGAAAATACCCTCGCCATTCCAACGTCATTGGAAAGCAAAACTATGCAGTGGAGTTCATTTTATTTTTTAAGTGAGTGAGCCGTTGCAAACTTGCAAACTCACTGGGCACACCGCTGATCGGAGCACACTGGCATGTTTTCATTTCCTCTTTTTGAAAGAATATATATGACCGAAGTCATAGGTATCTTTATACTTCCGAATACTAAGCAGAAAAAATGCCTGCGTCATTTGAGAGGAGTAACACAGCGCGGGGTTCGAATCGATGACCTACCCTATGCACCTGAATATGATAAGACTATATTTAAATAAGGTAAGGGATAAGAAAATCAATACTTACGACTTATCATTTTTTCCATAAGTATGCATAATTTTATATAAATATATTCAAAATCAGGGGAATGTATTTTAGTGTTTGATCAATGAGTGATGAAACCGCAAGATGACATGTTATTTGCACGATAGTGTGTTCCTAGAGCAAACCTAGTTACTGGCATCTACTTCATTTAATGAATCACAACGCCTTTGACGATGGATATCCGCAATACGTGACGCGTGTAAAATATTGTGTAATATTTCTCATACCGAAGCCCTTTAATATTTCTTACGTGTGTGGCTAAATTTAAGGTTTCAATTAATAATTCTAGGTGTTGACTCAACATTTGTACTAAATATAATTATTAATACATTTTCTGGAAAGTACAATAGTTCAGTTTTAAAACTAAATTTAAAGTTTCAATTAATAATTCTAGGTGTTGACTCAACATTTGTACTAAATATAATTATTAATACATTTTCTGGAAAGTACAATAGTTCAGTTTTAAAACAGAATGATTGAACACTTAATAATGAAAAAAATCAACACAATCAAATTAAAATGAAAGGCCTGTTTCGCTTTAAAAAAGCATTATCAAACTGTACTCAATAGATTGCTTACCAAGCGTATATAACAAAGTATTTTACAGACTGTGGATTAAAATTAATATAAAAACTTTACAGGAACCGACCGACTTTCTTTCTTTTTCTTGAATAATGGTCGTGAACTCAATATGATGGAAATCACCAGATTTTGAACGACCAACCCTTTTTTATGGCGATACACATATTCGCTGCTTCTACATCCATACATCTTTTCATACAACTCCTACAATTTCTCTGACTTCTTACATTTCCTTCTTTCAAAGCATGATTAAACCATAAACTAATTTGTCTTCCTCTACAACGCTTTCCACTCACAGTATCATTGTATATTTGTTTTGTTAATGTTTCTTCATTCATTCGTTCCCATTCATTCATTCACCCAAACTAACTCAGAATGCGCTTCTTCATCTTACTTAACATATCAGTCCTATGTTAGTTAACATTCCTCCGTAATCACTTAATTTCATGTTCTGTCATACATTGTAATCCCGTGTATTCTTCTCAGTGCACGCGTTTCTAATCCAACCATACACTATACCACGAATCACCACTCACATTTGGGCCGAAACGTGCAGTGTCCAAATGTATTGATTTTATTATCATGAGATGTTAATAGTTTAACGTGAGATGTTAATAGTTTAGCGCAACTATTATCATGAGATGTTAATAGTTTAGCGCAACTATTTTCATGAGATGTTAATAGTTTAGCGCAATTTTTCGACTGCTGTTTACCTAAATTTCTTTAACGGTTTTTAGCCTTATTTTGAAGATAGAACAAAATGAGTCGGCTTTTCAGTGCTAGGTGGTTTTTATAAAACTATTGCAAAGGGGAAAAAAGCGACACAAACTAACAAAATATATTTACGATGCAGTAAGCGATCGTGTGTGTCTAATGTGGTTTGAAAAAAATCGATAATTTGACAAGTTAATATGTGTTGTGAGTCTTTAATAGTTCCAAAACCACATTCATTGTTACTTTATTTCAAGAAACCCCATCTCTACATATTCACCTTGCATCTAGTCACCCCTACACAGTCTATTCGGATTTCTCCGAGTAGGTTTAAGAGGATATTCTACTCGAGAGGCGTGAATTTCGGGCGTTTTTTCAGACTGAATTAAAAAAAACAAAAAATTATTTTCGTATACATTTTTTACAGTTTGTTTATTGATGATTTGAGAATGTAAAAAAAAATAATTTGAATTGAAAATTCCATATGTTATCAGCTGTTAGCAAAAAAAATTGAAAATTCAATATGTTATCAGCTGTTATATCTTGTAAAAAAAAAAGAGGTGAGCTGATCGACATGATTGGAACCCTTTCGTAAATCTGAAATAAAAATCGTACAGTTTCTTCATAAGAAATAATGTCGTTATAGTTGGTACCAAAGAGAGAAAAAATCTTAAAATGGTGGTTGTCTGAAAAAACCCTATTTTTTACCCTTTTTTTTCAAATTTACAAAACCAGTAAAAATATTAATTTTGAATTTTTCAAGGTAAGAACGATATAAAAATATTTATTAAAGTTTCATACTAAATTTGAAGGCAATCGGTTGAATGAAACTTGAGATTTTATGTCGACCAGGTCGAAAAAAGTAGTTTCGAGAATAACGCGTTTAAAGTTATAAATTATTGTCGGAGTCATTCCGATGCGGTGTAATTGTTGCCTCATTTATAGCTATAACTTTGTAAATATTAAGAATTTTAAAATTTCCTTTTGAGAACATATTCTTAAAGGTCTATTAAGAATATGCAAAAAAACGTTTTTCAAATTTCTAGAGTAGAATATCCCCTTAAGACTGTTGCTCTTCTGGTGCCACGTCTTCCGAGAACTGTATCCAGTCTTCAAACGTTAAGGGATGTTGACTTATCAGGAAAGTGATTTTGTATTTTTAGGTAAAATGCAAATGCATTTTTTTATATTTAGATGACACCTTACTCGTGGACGGTGGTTTTCGACATTTTGAACATCTTAGCAATATGTTGTATTGTAGAAAGCTGATAACTTTCGATCAAAGTTTTGGTCGTCATTAGTGGTAATCGTTCTTCTAGAGCGCACAACAAATCGAGTGTTGTATCACCATTACTGTTTTATTTAAACAACATTTGACACACACGCTCGCTTACTACAACTCAGCACTACACTTTACATATATATATATATATTTTTATATTGTTTATAGTTAAGGCATTAACATTGTGGAGGTTTAAACATATATTTTTTTGTTTTTGTCACATTTTTTCCTTTCAGTAGTAAAAAAACATTACGCAGCGAGAAAACAACTTATTTTGTCCCATCTTCAAAAAATCACTAAAAAAAATCGCTCGAGCAATTTGGGTAAACAATGGTCGAAAAAATGTGCTTAACTACAATACTATAGGTGTTAATACTCGTAAACTTGCAGCATTTTTAAACGAAATTAATAACCAAAATGTCCATCTTAGTAACTGATACGTCAAGGTGGGCCAAGCTAAGATTGATTATTTACGATGAATTGCTGTTCAAGTTATCTAGGCCTAGCTAACATCTATCAATGAACTATCAGATGCCTTACAATATAGGCCCAGCTAATATTTATTAATGTACGATCAGATGCCGTCCAAGATAGGACTAGCTAAGATTCATAAATGCACGTTCAGATGCCGTCTTAGAATTTATTAGACGTAATTTATTTTGAATAGATTCGTTTAACTAATATACGAGTATATGTAATCGTTTATCCAAGACGCTCCAGCAATTGTAATGTGACGACAAAAATAATATTACCATATTATAATAATCAATATGTGTTGAATGTTTGCTGTCAATCAAATGCCACAAAAGACGAGATTTGTATTCTAACAAGTTTATTTAATAATCTTTAGATGTACTACTAACCTCATGGCCACCTTATTATGACTATGTCCTTTACTGATAATAGGAAATTAATTAAGGAATACACGTACTAAGAAAATCTTGATTTGTATTATTCAAATCAATATTGTCTTTCTCCCTTTGAAAGGGATGGATGTGTGTATGTGTACTTCCATTGTCCCTCCATACATCGTACATGCAAAATTCGATTAATATGATATATTCACTATGAACACAACATTGATAGTGATTTACTGTTTAAATATATACGAGTACATACGAGTATATACCATAACGCTGTGTTCGTACGCAAAGAGGACAGAACGCCAAATTTTTCGAGAGGACATCTCGACACACATATATCGCATCTTCCACATCCATATACCTTCTTATACAGCTCCATCGATTTGTCTTATTTTTTCTTCTTTCAAAATGTCATTCACTTAATACAACCATACTTTCCTTATTATTTTTTCTACCATGCCTTCCACTCATATTTGCACTATCTATTTGTTTTGTACTTATGGTTCATTCATTCATTCCAAGTGCCCAAACCATCTCAGAGTGTTCATTTTCATTTTAATCAACACATTGTCCCTATTCACTCCATTCCGTATTTTGTCATACACTCGTATTGTTACCCCATCCATTCTTCTAAATGCACGTATTTTTATCACGTCCATGTTTCACTCTTATGCCCGTACATCTAAATATGGTATTTAAATACTGTTTGTAAATTTTAACTATGAAACTCTTCGAATATTTTAATTGTGAAACTCTCCGAGTATTTTAACTGTGAAACTCTTCGAATATTTTAACTGTGAAACTCTTATACGTTTTATTTATTTATTATATTTTTAATGTACATGTTTAAATATATTTTAAGCACAGTGTTTTTCTAAGGTAATTATTTAAATTAATTTAATTTGATTGAATACAATTACAACAAGGTGAAGTTTTTGTTTGAAGTTTTTTTCCTTCGGAAAAGAGTAAAATGTTATTTCTTCATTGAATAAATAATAAATAAAATCGAAAAAATAGATCCAATAAAATGGGGTATTATACACCAAGAAGGAATTCTGCCATTGCTGGTTCTGTGGCGTGGAATGGTCTGTTTCTAAATATTAGAGATATGGCTGACATGTACAGCTTTAGAAAACGCTCGAAGACAACCTTTTTTTAGTAGTACCAAAAATTATAGTTATATAAAACCTACACACATATACTACACTACACCTAAAACCGAACTATCACATATCGGAAGATCTACAAATATTTCTTTGTAGTTCGTCCTCCTTTGGTAATTGTTTCTAGTTAAGGCATTATTAACATTGTGGAGGTTTAAAGACATTGTAATTTGGTTTATCAAACACTGTTTATTCCACTTTTTTGTAACGGTATAACCCTACCGGCTTCAAGGCTTTCACCTCATCATCAGAGGAGCACAAACAAAACTGATGATGAGGTGAAAGCCTTGAAACCAGTAGGGTTATACCATTACAAAAAGTGGAATAAACAGAGTTTTATGAAACAAATTACAATGTCTTTAAACCTCCACAATGTTAATGCATTAACTATAAACAATTACCAAGGGAGGACGAACTACAAAGAAATATTTGTAGATCTTCCGATATGTGATAGTTCGGTTTTAGGTCTAGTGTAGTATATGTGTGTAGTTTTTATAAAACAATAATATAATTTTTGATACCACTAAAAAAGGTTGTCTTTAAGCGTTTTCTAAAGCTGTACACGTCTGCCATATCTCTAATATTTAGAAACAGACCATTCCACATATTTTACTTAAAATATGCAAATGCGGAGAGATACCTAATCTTATGACTGCAGCCACCATCTTCCTATTCTTACACTCACTTTATATAGGAGTATATATATTTTATAATATATTTAATCTGTCAATCAAAATGGGTTCGAATCCTGAGTTAGAGCGCCCTTGAGGAGGATATGCTCTCTAAACGGAGTTATATAAAATGTATTTTTATCTTTATTATAAGGTTTATATTCCCGTTTGATCGTGGTTATACCATAGACTTCTCCTGTGGCCATATTACAAGATAAGTAGGTATCTTCAATGTAATCATAATTGAATTTATATAAGGTAAAATAAGAAATATGGATAATAAAAGATATTGTAAAACGAGATGTATGAATATAGAGGAATACAACTAGCGTGTGTTCGCTTTCAACTGACACCCAGATATGAAAAAAAAGAAAAAAAAAAGGATTTTTCAGTTTGGCTTTCACTTAAGGCGTCATAAACATATTTCTGCTTGATTGGAAGAAATTACCACATAGTAAAAATCCTACAAGGTTGTATACAATGAAAGTGTTATACGTGCGCTATCAGACTGATTTGTTTAATAATTCTAGGTTCGAGACTCAAGTTTAAGGGCCCTTGAGGAGAGTCTCTATAAACGTCATATAAAATTGTCATTTGAATTTTTAAAAAAGTGTTAACGTATACTATATTTTCTAGCTCTAAAAGGGAAACGTCATGATCTTAAGTAAAATCCTATAAAAAATGGACATAGGTCTTAATCAAAAATAAATTGGGTTACTTTGGAAAGCTATCAGCATCCATGGGTTATGTGATGGGCGTACATCTTGTTGTCTATAAAGAGATCCCTAGGGTTAACTCTCTTGTCAACAGGATCCATTAACTACAACATAATATTAGAAATATGAAGCTGCACATGTTGGCAAATTAAGATGTCTTTCTATAATTGTGGAAATGCTTTTAACACTTAATATAATCGTGGAAATGCTTTTAACACTTAATATAATTGTGGAAATGCTTTTAACACTTAATATAATCGTGGAAATGCTTTTAACACTTAATATAATTGTGAAAATGCTTTTAACACTTAGTATAGCATGAGAATGACAGTTTTAGTTTTTTTTAACTAAAATATAAGCTATCTAACCACATGAAGCATGTGCATTTCTATTTTGAAACGAAAAGAGATGAAGATATATATTATATTTCATCCAAAATTGCTATATTAAGGGCCCATAAGGCTCTAATTCTTCAGATCGGAAATTGACAAAAAAAAACAAGATTTTTTAAATTTATTTTACACATGACAAGAAACATACACAATTTGCGAAAAAAACAACAGGTAATTTAATTCGGACACACAATTTGAATATATCTGGGTTTGTTGCCTTTCATTTGCCTTGTCCCCAGTAAACTAAGCTTTTGCCTGTATCTCACTGAGGACATAAAGCATGAAAAAATAAATCGATACTTCTTTCCGATTTTGGATTATATAAAACCCCGTTGCACATTATCATCATCCTGACAAACAGTAACACTCAATTACATATGTTTACATCACGCGAAATCGAACTCCTCACAGACAGACAGACCAAAACATTCGTCCCACAATATACCGCACACAAACATAAAACAAACAAAAAAATACGTTTATATAAAAATATAAATATAAAATAACAAAAAACACCACACTCAAGAGATCACACAAACCTCTTCCACAAGTCATTCCTCGTGCTAGCCCAAGTACTCAAATAATTATTTTGAATTATCTTGCATAAATGGAAAATTTATAATATGTTATTTGGGATGTTTTCTTTTGTGGACTTCTAATTATTTGCTCTATTTTTATGTAAAAAATCACAATAGCGGATAATTTTATTTTATACTAGTAATTTTTTTAAATAAATCGATCAATGATATCATAATATTGTTTTTGAAATGAATACGTGTTTTAAACTTAAAATAAATACGTTATTGTGAATACAATTTATTGGTTAATGTCTAAATGTCAAAAAAGCAGGAAAAGAATATAAACGTAAATAATTTGACAACTTACGTCCTCCATGTTTGTTTTCTCGTAAATCCCGCGTAAATTCAAATTTAGAACAGCGAGCGCTCTACACGGCGACTGCGCACAGCTTCGCGAATGGATTAACACTGTCTTCTCAGACTGGTGAGTTTTTCATCCGGTTAAAAAAAGACAACTTACACATTATAAAGGAAACCTACACTCGATTTAATTGTTGCAGGGCTACTCGTGGATGTTAACAATGTTAACTTAAACAGCGCAACTAACCGGTTTTACAAATATTATGATTCGAATTAACAGTCGTAGTATATTTGATAAATATTGTCTATGGTAGAAAGTATTTCGGAAAGGACCTAGTATGATGATGATCTTAGTGATCGATTCTCGTTGGAACCCAGATTCAAATAAAAAAAGGTATCCTGTCTGATTTTCACTGAAGGCCACTTAACACCTTCATTGTTGGTTGAAAAAAATTGTCACGTGGCAATAATTTCGCCAGGTTTTACTGTATACAACGAATGTATAATATTAATAAATGTTATAAATGATACAAAAAATCATTTAAAATGAATAATTTACTTTTGTTATTTAAAATTACCCAGTCTCACTTAAATTGTCCTGAATATCTTAGCACTTTCTATATTGGAGTTCCTTCAGTACATATTTGCCATAGGGCTATGTTCTATTTTAAACAAAGTACCTTAAATTAACAACAAAATTCTCATATAAATAGAATGCATATTTTGAGTAATCAATTTGCCGAGATTGTCGATATATTTTACCTTTATCTCTTGAGCTAAAAAAGAAGACAAATTGCAGAATTTACGAGTATAAAGTATTAAATTTGTACTGTATTATAATATTTTTTCCGCATGAATGTAAAAAGTCACACTCGGTGTGGTGAGGTACGGGCAGCTTACTCGAGACGGTTATCAACTGTACATCGTTAAATATTTATATTTTTTAAATCATTTTGACTTGTTACTAGCTTACTTATGTAATATATAATTTTGCTTGTTTTATTTTGTTGATGTGCCTTCTAATTTGGTTTGTTGAATTGTTATAAATTGTTTTATTTTTTCATTTTAAGATTGTTTTGTAAATTTCGTAAATGAAGCCCTTACAATTTTTTCCACAATTTCACAAGGTAGGTACATAGTACCGTTGATGGAAAATAAAAATAAAATAAAATTCGATGCTCAGAGTGCTGGCGGCACAAATGAGATATCTCAAGGGATGTCTAAGAGCAATCCCTGAAATAATAAGAAAATATATCTAAAAACTTATACAGCAGGAGATTAACTTGGGATCGAACCATTAATAACCTACATATATAAATACAATAACACTTGAGCTGGCTGGAATGTGTTTTTAGGTAAAGTCACTACAATAATTGACCTAACGAATCCTCTTGACTGATCTAACATAGATGGGAGATCTTTGATAGGAAAGATGAGAAAGGTTGGATGAAACAGGTGAATGATTTCTGCAACAATACATTGCAGCTATTCCAGCTACAAGTCCTAAAAGATGTATGAAAGAAGAACGTATAATGGTCCTTTATCCCAGCGATTGTCTTTTAGCCCTTGAAGGACAAGGGGGAGAAAAGAGAGATAGAAAATATTGACAATATGTATGTATAGTATGCTCAGAGCCAGTACAAAGTATTTTACCGCCTAAGACAGTAATTTCAAAACGTGCCTCAGCAATTAAGTGATAATTATCTTCTAAATTATTTCGGAAACGTTAAAATGTGTGTAACATTTCCGCTTATTAATAGATTAATGGGATATGTTTTTGTTTTTCGAAAATAATCAACCCCCCCCTGTTAACGTTGCGTTGCACTACTGATTTATATAAGGTTGAATTTTAAATATTAAGCATAATTTTTTTTTTGGTATTTGGGTGTATTCTCTTTCAATAGTTATTGAAAGTTATTAATGAGTATGTACATCATCTTGCTGAAATAAAAGTCCTCCTCATACATAAACTCCTCATAAATAGATCTATTTTTATTGATTTTTTTTTAATAATTATTTTTGCTTTACGATAATGGCGCTCTTCAGATATCGCGCCTGAGGGCAGTGTCTCGGTTCCTCCCCCTTTGCCTCGGCTCTGATGCTTAGACAAAATGGAAGCAGAAGTTCCAAGATCATCCGATGTGGAAAGGCATCATTTTACATCCACTTTACATGAGTTGTACATCCAACATAATTGGGTTTGTAAGAATATTATAAAAGCTACTGCAATTGTATTCATTGTTATTCAATTATATAATATAAATATGTTTTAATGGCAGGATAGTCTTCCACTGGATTTAGTCAATGACTACCCGGCTACATGGTTCTTAGTAAGTGTTCATACATGCGAATTAAGTTTTGCAAGAGTCGACCATAAATGCATGACTTCACGACCCATTTCTGTCGGGTTTTCCTCCATTCTATTTGTGAAAATGCATCAACTCATATGTAGGTCGCTGAGAACTGATCTTACATTGCAAAATTGACAATTTAGTAAGAAAAAGTTGCAAGTTCTTGGGAATGATTATGAAGCACGAATCATTGAGAAATTTTCGAAGAATCTTTCAAAGACTGTTATTATCAAATAATGGGTGATATTACGTGCCAATTTAGGGCCCCTCTTGAGATCGATCTTAGAGCGTTATTCCCTATGTTTGTAGTTAAAATCATATATCATATATGACATAAATCAAATCGCAACTTTCGCCTCCTATATTAGCTAAAAAGCTCATCCAAGGATATCTGAAAACAATAACAAAATACAGGGTGCGTTTTATGTTCCAGGCCGATGTTTTTTTTTGATAACTTTTAAATGAAACACAATTTTATAATTTATATTTAATTATATGGTCTTTACCATTATGTATGGAATATAACGTCGGTCAAGTGGCTGCCTCTGGCCGTGGCGAAAACGCGAGCTCTTTCATGCATATTTTTCATAACATTCTCGCAGACTTCTGTCAAATCAAAATGGTGACCAAACAAAATCGACCTGGAACATAAAACGCACCATGTATGTTACTTGTTAATTGTTGTACATACTTCCAGTCTATCACATCACACTATGTCTCATATGGTGTATGCAGAGAGAATCCATCGCCTTTAGCACATACGAGTACATAATTCGTCTTGTACAACTCCGTCTATTCTTCATACTTTTCACCTACCCTCTTTTAATAGTTGACTAACTTGCTCCTTCCATGCAACTCTCGAACGTCCTATTTTCCTTGCTCCTCTTCGTTCAGCCATATATTATATTTTCTTTGTTATCATATCCTCACTCATCTCTCTCACATCCGTATTCTTTCCTTATT
Source organism: Odontocerum albicorne (assembly GCA_949825065.1). Lineage (NCBI taxonomy): Eukaryota > Metazoa > Arthropoda > Insecta > Trichoptera > Odontoceridae > Odontocerum > Odontocerum albicorne. Next base: position 7,567,081 of record OX463854.1, on the reverse strand, counting down.
GTGACATTTATCAAACTTTATCTATCAATCTTTTCTCACACGTCCTTCTCAAAAATCGCACCTCAACTGCAATATGAATGACATTTTATTATGATCTTATTTCATTCATTTATTTTTTTGTACTCGAAATGCGAATGACATTAAATATAATTCCATACGTTTTGTAAAAAAAGCACAAAATAAACTTGTTTTTAACTATTTTAATGCGTGTATCTATATACGAGTACATACATACCATCACACCATTTCTCTGTCAGAGTAGGCAGAGAAGACAGAGCACCAAATTTTTCTATCTCGATACACATATTTCACCTTTTTCACATCCATACACCTTCTCATATGCCTACGATTTCTGTTATTTCTTACATTACTTTCATTGGCCATCAACATTACTTTCATTGGCCATTCTCTGCCATATTTACTATCTACCGATTTCTCTAACTTTCTACGTTTCAATATGATTCACTTAATCCTATCCTAATATCGTTGGTCTTCCTCTTATATGCCTTCCACTGACATTTATTGCACTATATATTCGTTTTATAAATATTTCTTCTTTCATTCGTTCCACATGGCCAAACCATCTCAGCGTGCTCTTCTTCATCTTACTCAACACATCAGCGTAAGTTCACATTCATCCCTAATAATTTCATTCCGTAATCTGTCATACATTGTCACCCCGTGTATTTTTCTCAATGCATGCATTTCTGCAGTATTTATTCGGCTCCTTTCAATAATTTTCTACGTCCACGTTTCACTCTCATACATCAGTATTGGCACCAAAATATTATTATCAACTTAAAATCTGCTTTTTTTTTAAAAAATAAATGACCTAATTTAATATTCCAATTACCGACTTGTTTTACTTTGATAGCATGTGTATCAAGATTGGAATACTTACATTACGCAGGAGCTTTAGCATGTATGTTTTGTTTCATTTTCCCTTCACGGTCACAGTATGTTTTATTTAATTTTCAGCTTCATGGTATTAGATTAATCATATAATAGATACACGAATGAGATATGTTAACTCGCACATTATATTTTGATCCGATAATGAACAAAAGAAAAATAAATATTAATTTTGTACCACTTAACAAGCTTTAACGCCCAGTCCAAGAATGCCAAACTGATAATATAAAACTCGATCATATTTCCTTAACCTTTCCCTTTCTGTGCTAAAAAAATCCGCCCGTTCCGGTGATGTGTATTCAATACACATGTAAAAATGAGCGATTTAAAATCGGAAAAATAAGAATGTTCCTAGCCAATCGCTTAAATTAATAAAATTTGAAGTCAAGAGTGATAATAATTTAAATTTAATTGCAGAAAACATGAAAAAAAAAACGGACAAAAAGACCACCTCATATGAATGCGCTAGAGCGACTGAGATCTGAGACGGACTAACACTGTGTATGTTATACCTCGAAGGAAGAAACACAACTGCAAACTGAGATTCTATTTCTTGCGTTCCCATATACCGAAGTAGAGAGTGAGACGTGAATAGCGTCGCTTCCTCACCCATAGCGGTTTTTAGAATGAATATACCTACGTCACACACTGGCACACGTTTGATTGTATTGGTGAATTTATTCCCGATTTTCACAAAATATTTATGATGTGGCCGATGAGTGGTAATTATTATTAATATTATTTTTTTCATTCAATGCGTAAATGTACGAGTATTACGGAGGAATAACTAAAATCTGAACCCAGTGTTTATTATATTTATAGAGATATTAAAGTTTTTAGAAGCAATGTGTACTAGTTACACATCACATGGAAGGAAGGATTAATAACACATGGGTCCGAAACATGGGTTATATCACTCAAAGACCAACAAATATTGCTGAACTTCGAAAACCAACTACTGCGAAAGAAACTTGGTCCAAAACAGGTTTCAGGAGAGTGGAAACTGAGATCTATTATGTATTATAATTTTTGCTACTATTAATATCGCGCAATTGTTGAATATAACATTAAGTGTTCTGTTTTCCTTGTTCCCTGTTCCCTGTCGCCACCCTTCTTTAAATGTCTCGTTCAACTCTCCCATCACTCGTAGATATACTAATCAGATAACAGAACACATCAACGTACTCCAGTTTTTTTCTGAGCTAACCCATATCTTAATGTACTATGTCAGTTCATACGAGTCTATTCCACATTTTTTTAATTACCATTTGTGATAATTAAATTGTTGTAGTTCATTTCACTTAAATATTTGGATTTAAGATGTACAGTAGACTATCCATTATCCGGGGATGTAGGGAAAAAATTAACAGTATAGTCTCCGCCAAAAAACAATCGGTAAAAGTTAAAACGAAAATTAAAAATTATCCTTCATATTTGACCTTTTATTTAAAATGTGAAAGTAAACAAGTTTATTTTCCCCTCGGTTCACTTTTCGGCAAAAGGCGTTACGCAGATTTCGCAACATCCTGTTACTCTAAATAACTGAATGGGCTTTCAACGTTAGTGAATGCTGCACTGTGTTGTATAAGTATATATTGCATCAGAGAACCTTCTTCCTGATCTTCTTCCTGATCAGTAGCTGCAAGTGCATTAATAGTAACACGTTGCAATTCATATCCTGGAAAATTATCATCTGTATTTATATAATCGTGGAGTTTTGGAATATGTCCTGATTAATGCGCAATCCGGTTAGTGCGATCCCGGATAATCGAGAGCCGAGTGTTCTTCATTTAATAAAATATCTATTTAGTGTAATGTATTTACTTTAAGAATACTGACTGAAAAATTCTAATTAAAAATTATTCTCGATAAAAATTATGTCCATTTGTACATTTATTGTGGAAAACGCGTACGATCGAGTTAGCAGAGAAATGATTTTGGGAATTCTGAAATAATATGGATCTGCAAACTAATTAGTTCGATATGACGCTGTATGAAGAAATTACGGTAAGTGTGAATGGGCCACGAAATGACTGACTAGTTTTGTATCAAAACATTTGCGGCAAGAATGTGTAATGTCTCCATGGCTGTTCAATATTTATAGATTCTTGTGACAACGAGATGAAGAGTGAAACAGATGGCGTAAAAATGTTAAATTAATTTAATGTGATTTAAAACGATTTATCAGTTTTGGTTTAACATTTCCCTTCCTCTGCTAAAAAAATTGGCGCGTTCCGGTGCTGTCTATTCAATACACATGTAAAATGAGCGATTCAAAATCGGAAAAATAAGAATATTCGTAGCCAATCGCTTAAATTAATTAAATTGGAAGTCAAAAGTGATAATAATTGAAATTTAATTGTTGAAAACATGAAAAAAACATCGGCCGACGTTCACAAAACGGGCGAAGAGACCACCTCAAATGGATGCCCCAGAGTTACTGAGAACTGAGACGGGACTCGGTCTCGGACTGTTATACCTCGAAGGAAAAAACACAATTGCGAACTAAGATTATATTCTTGCGTTCCCATATACCGAAGTAGAGTGAGAGTAAGACGTGAATAGCGTCGCTTCCTCACCCATAGCGGCTTTTTTAGAATGAATATACTTACGTCACACGCGTTTGATTGTATTGGTGAATTTATTCCCGATTTTCACAAAATATATCTGATGTGACCGATAAGTGCTAATTATTATTAATATTATTTTTTCATTCATTGCGTAAATGTATTACGGAGGAATGCCAGAAATGAAAGAATGGAGAATGGAGTTGAAAATGTTTAAACTGAAGGTATGATAAAAAAGGATCAGACACAGAGCAGAGCATATATGACGGGGTGTAAGAGTATAGATGAGGTTAAGGCCTGTTGGTTTGAACAGAAATATGTGGAAATCTGTCCTCCATGCCTACCCCAAAAATAATATAACATTATGGTTTGTATGTACTTGCAAGAGAAAATTAACGCGACCGAGTTAAACTTTGTTTCGCGTTTACAAGACATTTTTTTATTGGATACAGGTAGATTAAATTCGATTCGTTTAATACATAGTTTGATGTGTCAGTTTAACAGTTAGAAATGTCAATATATTTTTAAGCGTTTAATTTAATTCAATTCTGGGTGAAAATTAGGACTGGTCAAAAATTAAATATGAATACCTACTTCCATTTATCAAATTGCGTGCGACTTTTATAGAATTCCTACGAGTATTTACTTACTTCGATTAATTACCATTTTATATTATAATAATTATTAAAGAATTAGTAAAAAAAATATAAGTATTTATATATAATTGTCGAACTTTGTAAAAACTGTCATAATAAATCTTATAAATACTAAAAAAAAGTTAATAAACTGACTATCCAATCAGCGATGATTGAGTTGTTAATTAATTTGAATTATTACTAAGAAATTGTCTGAGAATGCTGAAATATGCACATGATCTCAGTTCAAAAACGTCAGTTAAAATCAATATTTTTTTACTATCAACACAGTAACTACCCAATAAATTATTTTAGTAGTATAATTTATTTTTCCCCGTGTACCGTGACAACTAAATACGGTTAGTGACATTCCCTTATTTATGTTGTAAATACGGTTAGTGTCATTCCCTTATTTATGTTGTAAATACGGTTAGTGACATTCTCTTATTTATGTTGTAAATACGGTTAGTGTCATTCCCTTATTTATGTTGTAAATACAGTTAGTGACATTTCCTTATTTATGTCGTATTTTGTTGCTTGAAAGATAGCCGATTATTGGATAACCTATCCTTTTCCAATAAAAACGGAACCTTAACCTTAAAGGTACTATTTTCGTTTTAATGGTTGTTTTTGCCCCTTAATACTCATCAACATTTTTTTTAAGTGAAACTTCTATTGACGCGGTAGGGCAAATTGGTCTGAACGTCACGAAAAGTGAAACGGTGTATTATATTATTAGTTTATTATTAAATTATTATTTATTATTATTAAATATTTTATTTATTAATAAATTATTATTAATAATAATTAATATTATTTCAATATTATTAAGTGTATTATATTATTATTCAAATTATTATTTATTAATAAAATTATTATTAGGTATTTATTTTTTTTAATTAAAAAAAATAGGTAAGTAATATTTTTTGTTATCTATTATTTTTATATTAATATATTTAATAATAATAATATATTAATATATTTTATAACGTTTTTTTTTTTAAATAATGTTTTATATTTAATTAATAGAGATTTTCTTGAATTAAATTCCACATAACCATTTCCTAATCCTAAAAAATTTTCGTTAACAAATGGGAAATAAGCAATGCAACTTTTCAACTTTTAAACAAATCAACTTTTCCTATGAGCTAAGAAGTTTCCCTTCTACCGCGCGAGTCTCACGCATCTGTTTTTTTTTTTTAATATTGCGGCTAAATATTCCAAATCAGAGTACTATGAGTTGTTATTAAGTCTTAAGTTTTCATATTGGCCTATTTTTTTCAAGTTTTGTACTATATTTCTTAAAACTTGTAACATGTAGACTAAATTTCGTTGAAAAATTGGCGCTCTGAGTATTTACCCAGAGTTCACCCTGATCTAATCTTATGTCCATCCCAATTTGAATTCAATAACTGTCTGTAGAGAATCATAACATTTTTGGTTACTGATCACTAAAAAAATATTATTTTAGCTGAACTAATGATGTTCATTAATTTCCGTTTTATCGGTAATCAATGTGTTAAAATTGATTGGAAATTAAATTGTTGGCTTTACTATAGTATTATCATATTATATTGTATTATGTAGATAAGAAATACATAAAAAAAGCAATGACCTTAACATAACTCTTTTGACCGCCATAATATCAAAGTGTAAAACGCTAACTATGATAACTCATCAATTTTATCAAAGGTTTCGGCTTTTATTTTGTGGACTCCATATTAAAATATTTAACAATACATTACTTTGTTATTCCTCTAATAACTAGTTAATTAATTAACTACGATGAAAAATCTCATAGCTCATTACTGCATTAGTTAACTAAGTATGATAACTAATTAAGTATGATGATAAGTATGATAACTCATTACTACATTAGTTAACTAAGTACGAGTATGATAACTTATTAAGTATGATAACTCATTAAGTATGATGATAAGTACGATCACTCATTAATATATTAGTTAATTAAGTGTGATAACTCATTAAGTATGATAACCAAGCAAGTATGATAACTAATCAATTTTATCAAAGGTTTCTGATTTTATTTTGTGGATCTATATATTAGAATATTCAACAATACATTACTTTGTTATTCCACTAATAATTAGTTAATTAATTAAGTATGATGAAAAGTGTAATAGCTCATCAATATATTAGTAAACTAAGAAAGATAACGCATTAAGTATGATAATAAGTATGATAACTCATTACTAAATTAGTTAAATACGTATGATAACTCATTAAGTGCGATGATAAGTATGATAACTCTTTTCTACATTAGTTAATTGTACATGATAACTCATTAAGTATGACGATAAATGTGATAGCTCATTAAGTATGATGATAAGTACGATAACTCATTACTATATTAGTTAACTCATTAAGTATGATGACCAAGCAAGTATGATAACTCATCAATTTTATTAAAGGTTTCGGGTTTTATTTTGTAGAACTCCGTATTAGAATATTTAACAATTCATTACTTTGTTATTCCACTAATAACTAGTTAATTAATTAAGTATGATGAAAGGTGTGATAGCTCATTACAACGTTAGTTAACTAAGTATGATGATAAGTATGATAACTCATTATTACATTAGTTAAATAAGTATGATAACTCATTAAGTATGATGATCAAGCTTTACGCAACAAGAGAGCATTTTTAAGATTGTTTTTGTTTTTATTTATGAATATTTAATATTTAATTTTTGGAAATACGAGTACATACATTGTTCGTACATTTTTTTATTAAATTTGGCAAATGTTTTTTTATTGATCTTTCGTGATGCCACAATTTTCATGGTCAAATTTTAACTGTTCATGTTTTGAATGCATGAGAAAATTGATTTTAAAAATAGCAAGTTCCAATTTACATCGTTTACGTTTCGCACAACAATGTGCTCGTATAAAATAATTGTTCCGCTTCCTCGTACTTAATTCTCCACTTATAGTCACATATTTGAATTTATTGTCCAGAACTTCTTGAATATTTCGTCATCGTTCCTGGGCCTCGTAGTCGATGATCAACTCAACTGGAGATCGATGCTGGAAAGCGATGCTGCACTGTGGAGTTTTTTTTAAAAGTAAGTGGGTCGTTGCACACCAGCAAATTCACCGGCCACACCGCTGTACTGGATCCGATAGCACACTGAAGTGAGACGATCGGAGTAGACCGGCAAGTTATACCGGCACACCATGTCCCTTGCAGGGTACACAGAGAGAACATATCTCCATACTTTACGATCCAATCACTCAACTTTCGCCTCCTCCATATTCATACCATACATGCATAATAATTTTTTATTCATACTTCTTATATTACCCTCTTCCAAAATTTCTTCCAGCTAATCTAATCACGCGTTATTCGCTCTAAGCTTTTCCCACTCGCTTATTCTTCATTCTCTCCACATGGCTTAACCATATTAGAGCTCCTTTCTCCATCTTACTTAAAACATCCATGCATTAATTTAATTGTACGCCTTCTTTTATACATTGATTCTCCACTTGTCTTCAACTTTTGTTATATGAAACTTATTTTAGTACATACATACGAGTATGTACATGTCACCACGCCGTGTCCCTTGCGGTGTAGTTAGAGATAACAGATCTTTATACTTTTCTATCCAAAAATACAACTTTCGCATCCTCAACATTCGTACATCTCGTTATGCACAATCATATATTTACTATTCATACTTATTAATTTATCTTCTTTTAAAATATGTTCGACTTGATCGAATCGCGTTTTCTTGGGTCTACATCTTCATCACGTCTTCACTTTGCACTTCTGACTTATACACATATACTCGCGTATTAATTTATTCTCTCCACATGTCCAAACCATCTTAACCCTTCTTTCTGTATCTTGACTTTAAACATTCATTTTATCCACACGTTTCTTTCTTCATTTCACCTTCTTTCAGGTAGTTTAATTCTTTAAAACATAATATAATTTTAAAAAACACTCAATTTGTATGAATATAAGTTTGTCGCCTTTAATTTGTCATATCTCCAGTAAACTAGGTGTTTGTAGGATATGTAAATACGAAAAATGCGTTAATACTTTTAACTGATTGTTAATTATTTATCTATTACCTTTGTCATAAGTTTTCTTGATAAATAGTGAGACTTATGTTAATTATAAATATGTACCATGTGAGTTAACTCTTTACTTTATCATTTAAATTTACATTGATATTTATTTATTTTTATATAAATAAACGGTACAATGTACCTTATAACAAAAATGATAAAAAAATAAAAGAGTCAGTAGTGAGTGCTCACACATTAAGGACAGAATATGTAAAAAAATATAAATAATTTTACAAAAATAATCAGAAAGAAACATGTATCAAAGAAACACGTATAAAATCACGTGTTACCATCACAATACGGGGCCGTCCACAGGCGCACAGCCCGCACTGCACAAAAAATACAAAAGACAAATAATTGAAATACAAAATACAAATTGAAAAAAAAACGTATAAAAGATGGAATCAGACAGGTGCTTCTTCACAAATCTTCTACAGCACGTGAAAAAAATCACCAAAATGGATTAAAATGCAGTTCTAAAAAGTTCTTCAAAAGTCCTTGAAAAACATGTGGGATCCCATTTCAAGCTCATTTTTTTTTTAAAGAATAGATATGACCGAAGTCATAGGTATCCTTAATATCGTTGAATACCAGAAACGCGTGACTGAGTGTTTAGCCATGATATTCGTCCTGTAAGTTTGTATGTACTCGTAGAACAGAGGGTGATTCCTTGCACGGCTATATTTATTAGGTACATATAAACTTAGTGCTTCTAGAAGTATGCCACTTGTCTTCAAAAAAAATATGCCACTTGTCTTCCAAACTATTCTATGAGATGTATTTTGATAATATATTTTTAACTTGAAATAATGTATCAAGTTCAAGTACGAACAAATAAATGCGCTGCATCAATCTAAATGGAAGATGATTGGAAATTTTGTACAGTGCGGTCATAATACATTAAGTTATTTTGATTTTATCCGATGCAAAATGGTTTTGGCTGTAATCCAAAGCAACTTGATGTGAAAGAATCTATCGAAATATTTGTTTTACATTTGAAATACTAAATAATGTTGTTATTACAATTGATTTGACCTACCGACGACCTTCATGGCCGGTTGATGAGACGTTTAACTTCCACCCGGGAGTTTAGGGTTCGGTACTCGATGGTACCCACAAATTAAAACATTTAAAAAGAATCCCAGTTTGCAAAATGCAACTTGGATAGTCGCCGCAATATCTTTGATGTACCGAGAAAAAACAATGTAAGTTTGTGTTTCTAAGAGTTAAATAATGAAAAAAAATTGTTTGATAGCAAAACAACATAACTTATCTTATATCAAAACAACATATCTCCATAACTTTTTACGGCAATGATATATAATAATTTATGATAGCAACAATACCTTTAATATAACATACCAAGAGAGGAAAGAATGTAAGGATACTTGGGTTCTCAAGAATTAAAGTGTAAAAAAAAAAGATTTGTTCCACGGCAAAAACACAACTTTGATATAACATTTTGTTAAAAGTATTAACATTACTGTTGTAATGATACTTATACCGAGAAGAATGAACGTAAATATTCTTGAATCCTCAAAAGTTATGTTACGAGTATGTTCCACGGCAAAAACAAATCTTTGACACAACTTTTAACAGAAATAATACCTAATTGATGTTGGTCGCAGCAAATCCTTTAATACGCCGAAAAGAAAGAATGTCAAGATACTTAAATCCTCAAGAGTTATATTATGTTCCACGGCAAAAACACAACTTTGACATAACTTTTAACATAAACAATACCTAATTGATGTTGGTCGCAGCAATGCCTTTAATATGCCGAGAAGGAATAATGTCAAGATACTTAAGTCCTCAAGAGTTATAAGAGTATTATGTTCCACGACAAAAACACAACTTTGATATAACTTTTAACAGAAATGATACCTAATTGATGTTAATCGCAGTAATACCTTTGTATTGTATTACACTTTCGTTGTATACAGTACAACCTGGCGGGTTAACTGCCGTGTGGAAATATCTTCCAGCCAACCAGAAATACGTTAAAGAGTCCTTAAGTGAAAACCAAACTGGAATTATTTTAATAAAATATGACTTCCGACGGGAATCGAGCCCGCAACATCCTGGCTGGAAGACAAGCGTCTTACCAACTAGACCACGGAGGTCGTCTTAGACTTTTTACGTTTGATATATGATGTACTTTTAATATACTGAGAGGAAAGAATGTAAAGTTACTTGAGTCCTCGAAAGTTATATTATGTTCTACGAAAAAAATACAACTTTAAAATGTTTAACAATAATGATACCTATAGTTCGGAAATTCTAGGATGAGTCCTGTGACAGCTCACAAATTTGCCCCAATACAACCTTATGTAATGTATTTACCTAAATAACTTGCTATTTATTAGAATTGAGGCTTATATTAAAGTTGATAAAATAATTAAAATTACTGAACATCGTTACAAGGTTGTATTGGGGCAAATTTGTGAGCTGTCACAGGACTCATCCTAGATTTTCCGAATTATAATTGATGTTGGTCGCAGCAATACATTTGAAATGCCGAGAGGAAAGAATGTAAAGATACTTGAGTCCTCAAGCGTTATATATGTTAAGGTACCACGACAAAAACACAAATTTGACATAACTTATAACAGCAATCATACCTAATTGACGTTGGTTGCAGAAATACATTTGATATACTTTTAACAGAAATGACACCTAATTGACGTTGGTTGCAGAAATACCTTTGATATACTTTTAACAGCAATGACACCTAATTGATGTTGGTTACAGAAATACCTTTGATATAATTTTAACAGCAATGACACCTAATTGATATTGGTTGCAGAAATACCTTTGATATACTTTTAACAGCAATGACACCTAATTGATGTTGGTTGCAGAAATGCATTTGATATACTTTTAACAGCAATGACACCTAATTGATGTTGGTTGCAGAAATACCTTTGATATACTTTTAACATCAATGACACCTAATTGATGTTGGTTGCAGAAATACATTTGATATACTTTTAACAGTAATGACACCTATTTGATGTTGGTTGCAGAAATACCTTTGATATACTTTTAACAGCAATGACACCTAATTGATGTTGGTTGCAGAAATACCTTTGATATACTTTTAACAGCAATGACACCTAATTGATGTTGGTTGCAGCCATACATTTGATATACGTTGAACAGCAATGACACCTAATTGATGTTGATTGCAGAAATATAGTACCTTTGATATACTTTTAACAGCAATGACACAATATTGATGTTGGTCGCAGCAATGCCTTTAATAAAGATACTTGAATTCTCAAGAATTAACTTGTGCATTTTGATTTGTTTCGTGACAAAAAAACAACTTTAATACACTTTTTACAAGAAATGATACCGAAGTGATGGCGCTTGCAGCAATGCATGTGAAACTCCGAAATGAAAAAATGTAAAGATGCTTGCGTTATAAAGTATTAAATCATATGAAAAATATCTGACTGATGACAAAGTCAATAAATAAAATCAATATCACCATCCTGTTCGTGAGTACATACTCGTATTCATATAAATCTGAGAATGACTATGTTAAACCCGACATCCTTTCAACAGAATTATTATTGTACTAAAATGGAGTTTTGAATCGAATGCAGTAAGTTGCATTGCTTCCGGGATGTTGTATTACACACTGTAACGTCATAACTTGTTGGAAAATGTGCATTTGAATTTATCAAGAATGTTTGTTACAACTTGGTTGGCCGTAAATGCAACTAAACAAAATGCAATGCGTTTTTAATAGCCATTATGCACCTCTAATGACTTCTATAGGCAAATGAAGCAAGATTCCCTATAAAACGACATGAATGAATGAATGAAATCATATATCTCATTTACTTATGATTCGAAAATTTCATATCTCTGTGTATTTCGACATTTGTTTATTTTCATTATGATAATAAAAGAACAATTTATTTAACGCTTTTTAGAGAACAAACTGTCTTCAAGCATGCTGTAATAATAATTGTTCAACCTGGCGAGCTTATTCACTCGGATGGCCAATGTGTGTGTTCATTTCAACGTTTGAACATAAAATATATATTTTTTTGTTTTTTCACTTCATTAAAAAAATTAGGTGACAAGTTTTTGTAAACGCACTGTTACTCACACTATTGCAAAATGACTCTTCAGGCTGAATGATCTATAATAAGGGTTTTTATTTCTTTGTAAAAAGACATCTAGCATACTTACTAATTCAAATACTAAATCGACCTAAAAATTATATCTCCAAAGGAGCATCTCTTAGACACAGGTTCGAAGATACAGTGGAAACATCCCATTAAGGGGCCTGACTACAAAGATACAAACGTTGAAATCAATCTGTTTGCAACACTTGGCCCAATAGACTTTTTAGAAGCGAACTAATATGACTACCATATATCAGCCTAGCAGCTGCATTGAAAATTGATTGTAGTCTATGTCAACGGTCGCCAAAGTGGTGATCCGCGAGAAAATTTTGCTGGTCCGCAGAGAAATGTGGACATTATTTGCATTTTTTAATCCACAGCAAACCAGCCCGGAAAAATAAGTGACTTGCACGGATGAACGATGCAAGATGCATGAAATCATGAAAATCTCGTAAGACATGTAGCTAGCTGCATTGCACATGTTGCTATCTCTACCCAACCAATAATACATGTAGTGCTGTTTCAATATCATGTGTATTTTTCTAACTAAAGTCTTTTTATATACTCGTACTATACATCTGTCGTATTTTTACAATATCATATCAAAAAATCAGATCGTTTGTCGTGAAATTATAATTCTTATAAAGAATACATTCCACGATTTTTTTCACAAAATTGTATTTAAATGTAAAAGTGTTTTATCTACAAATATGTAAAATTTGAAATTGATATACAGCCTATTAAGTGAGATGTTGATTTTTTAAGCTCCTCTTACCACGAATTACATTATGGTTACGGGAAGGTTAATAAAGCTTTTATAATTTGGTTACAATAAATAGTTTTATTTTATTAACTGGGTATATTTTATGTGTTCTTTGATCAATTTTTTTTAAATAAATTTAACACTACAAAAATCCTATTAGTGGTCCGCGGGATTTAAAATATGAATTTAGTGGTCCGTGAGGTCCTAAAGTTTGGCGACCGCTGGTCTATGTAGACCAGAATCGCTAAAATTGTAATAATCCAGACGCTATATAACAAATGAAATTATAATAATCCAGACGCTATATAACAAATGAAATTATAAGAGTTTTTTTAATCCTTTGTAAAAAGACAGCTACGTACGAATTCGTACCGAAATTTTTTTTTCCCACCGTTCATTGTATTCGTTACGAATGATGAAGCCAAGGCTGCATGTTTAACATTTTGAGAAAGGTTATGGATCCGGAGCAGTAGTGGATGATGACTCACGCTGCCTGCCGATGGATACCACGCAGCTATGGGCAATGGGCAGCATTATGTGAACCTGACGTCACCTTACGTCAGAGCGGATTACAACACCATGAATAAATTGTCAGAAGCACCAACGCACTTTGCATCGTAAGACATCATTCTTGGTTGATGATTAAGATTTTTCTTTATGACGTTTAATCATAAAAACGCAGAACAATATATACCAGGCATGGTCTAGCTACGGTCTACGTGGCAGATCTGACCCGCGATGTCCATTTTTGTGGCTCGTGTGGGCATAACATAGAGCGTGATGTCACAAAGCATAAATTACATTAACATAACCTAGTAATGCAATGGGTAAAATTCCTACTATAAAATATGCCCCTTCGTACTTATTCTTTTGCTATAAAATTAGTACACACTTATCAGTTCGCAGTGTCCCTTGCGGGGTAGGCAGAGAGAACAGATCTCCCATTGTTTCTATCCAAGCATACTACTTTGGCCTCTTCCACATTTCTACAACTTGTCATGCACAATCTTCTATTATTGATACCTCTTACTTTACCTTTTTTTAAAATCTTGTTCATTTGATCAAGCTTTGTTTACCTCGGTCTACTTCTTACACCTTGCACTTCGGACTTGTATACTCACTTAGTCACTCTTTCAACAATAATTCTCTCCACCTGTTCAAACCATCTTAAAACTCTTTTCTTTTTCTTATTTAAAACATCATTTTTTATGTCTTCGTTCCACCTTCATTCATACATTGATATACCACATGTTTTTCTAAAACACTGAAACTCAGTTAAATTGATATTTTATTATAGCTCTTTCTGGAAATGTTTCTATAATTTTGTCATCAGTTAACAGTTGATTATCAAAATCAACATGTTCTTTAAATATTGATTTTACTCCAGTTGATATTTAACTAAAATTTATTTATTTATAATGTAAAGAAGCTGCGTGAAATAGACAGCCTAGAAAATATGTATAATTTTATAAAAGCTAAACATAGAAAAATATATTATCAAGACAGAATTAGCAATGAAAATTTTGGTGATATTTGATTCAACATTTTTGAGCAACAAAATCTAGATTTACTGTTACCCATTTGGAATCGATATTAAGGTTGGCAACAACAAGCATGCAGCCTGATATGGAAAAAACTGATTAATAATACGAAGTGGCTTTTTTTCTCACATTGATCATTTTTGAAGAAATTTTAATTGATTTAAATAATTATAATTGGATGTGTAATTAATGATTTATAATAAATATATTCGTCTTTTACCTTTTTTGTTCCTTGGCCAGCGACGATTTATGCCGGACAAAATATGTAAAAGGTTAGTTATACCTGATATATACGATAATATTGTAAACATGTTTTTTTTATTTATTGCAGATAACAAAACGACATTGTCAACGTGAATGCGCTAGAGAAAATCCAATAGAAATATTTGTTAATTAGCTTAGAGCAAACACAGGTGACCCGCGGCCCGCGAGCTTTTTTCGACAAATCATAAAAAAAATACAAGACATACATACATAGTTGTTGAGTAAAAATTTCATAAGTACATATTTATTGCAAAATGATTTTCTCATGTCATTAAGAATGTGGGCTAAAAACATCTGATGTCCTCGTACCCGGGTTCGTCCTTTATTGGTTGGGGTGTATCTCGAGTGGGGGGGGGAGGGGATATTATGAAATGGCCCAGACATTTTGATAACTTCTTTCTTAAATGCAATTATTTTTTTCGTCATTCATTATCTTAAAATATTAATATATACCAATGATATTACAGGATATACGAGTATGTACTCGTATTAATGTAACAGTACACACTAGATTACTATAAATAAACCTACGTTTATTTATTAGATATCAGCCATGACTCTCTGAAACTCGGTTGTAGAATATGTATGACCTGTGGGGAGTTTTTTTTATCGATTACAGGATTTTCTTCGAAATATATTTGAAGCATGTTACTTTTCAGACATTCAAATTTTGATGTATCTATTCATTTAAGAAAAATACATATGCGGCCCGCGAGCTTTAACTTAATGCCGCTTTTGGCACACGGCCTAAAAGGTTGGGTACCCCTGACTTAGATGCATGGCACGAGTTAGTCGTCTAGTAAGGGCTGACTTAGATGCATGGCACGAGTTAATCGTCTAGTAAGGGCTGACTTAGATGCATGACACGAGTTAATCGTCTAGTAAGGGTTGACTTAGATGCATGGCACGAGTTAATCGTAATTTTAATGCCATAATATTATTGTCTATTTTTGACCTGCAGAAAGTTTGTGTTATTTGTTGCCCAAAGAATATGGAGTGTCAAGTACAAGAAAAGAACATATGTTTTCAGTTTAACCGATGAGTTTAGGCATAGAAGGTAGCTAGAACCATTTGTACTGTTGACGGAGAGAACGCCATCGGGGAAAGTACGACACGAAAATAATTTCAAAAAAGGCCATTTTGACATGAATGATTCTCCACGTTCAGGAAGACCATCCGATCTTGATGAAGATCGTTTGAACGCTTCATTTCACGATGATCCACTGCATGTACGAGTACTTCATGATGATCCACGGCATGTACTTCATGATGATCCACGGCATGTACTTCATGATGATCCACTGCATGTACTTTGATTAAACTAAGGCTCTAATCGTTGCAGAAAAATACAGGCAAAATTCTTTTACTGACAAAAGGTAATAAACCCAGATCCATGCAATTTGTGTGTCCACTTTAAATTACCTGTTGTTTTTTCATAAATGATTTAGTTTAAAAATTTCTTGTCATATTTAAATTAATAAATAAATTAGCAACGAATTTAACGCGGTTTATTCGGTTTAAAATATTAATAAGTAGGTTATTCTAGAGCAGAGGTGTCCAAACTTTTTATCCTAAGGGCAGCACTGACTCCTCCACTAAGTCCCAAGAGCCAAGACCTACATTGCTCGTCATACCAACATAATGTAGTTTTGAATTACGCGCAAATTTTCGTATTGGGCTAGCCGGCGAGTGAGATATCTATGGCGCAGGGTGCGGGGGTGGACTCCGATCCGAGACATTTTTAAAAAAGTTAAAAATGCTGTTCAGAAAAACAATCTTCAATGGAAAAACTTAAAGTGTATCATTTTTGCCACCGATGGTGGCAAAAACATATGCGGAAAAAATAAAGGTGTCGTTGCTCTCGTATCAAAGGCCGTAGAAAATGACGGTGGTTCAAAACTATTAATCGTGCATTGCATCATTCATCAACAGTCTTTGTGTGATTTACTTACATTGTTTTGTATGATTTACTTATATTTTGTGTGATTTACTTACATTGTAAATTTTACAATGTAATCAAAATAAACTATGACGGGCCGGATACCGGGCCTGTTCTAGAGCAATAGTTCTCAACTTCTGAACCACGAAACCCTTGGCTTCGCGGATCAGAAGTAAGGATAAAATTTGAGATTCCGCAATAAAATTAACTTTGTTACACTGCAATAAAATAAAAAACACCACTGTTATTAGAATTCAACTATCCACTAGTTAACCAAATTTTTAAAGTTCGACCCTTCACATGAATTCACAGTTTGAATTAATAATATTTGGTTCGCAATTATAAATACATACTTTTTAATTTTGCACTTAATTAATTTTGACTTTTTGATTTGTTGCTTTATTTTTAATCAGTAAAAAATGTCACGGTTCTAAAATATTTTACTAACGTGGAAAAGGCTCCGCGATTAAAATACGTTGGTAACCACTATTTTAGAGAAAACGAAAATAAAATTCAAACAGCAGATTCTAGATAGATTTTTTATGCAATATATATCGACAATTAAAAGAAGTATATACATGATTATGTTAAAAGAACCACAACAGTAACAATGGAAGATGCATACAATTTGATTTTGAACAGACACAGCAAATTTTATGTTAAAAGAACCACAACAGTAACAATGGAAGATGCATACAATTTGATTTTGAACAGACACAGCAACTTTTATGTTAAAAGGACCACAACAGTAAAAATGTAAGATGCATTCAACTTGATTTTGAACAGACACAGCAAATTTTATTTTAAAAGAACCACAACAGTAACAATGGAAGATGCATTCAACTTGATTTTGAACCGACACAGAAAATTTATGTTAAAAGAACCACAACAGTAACAATGGAAGATGCATTCAACTTGATTTTGAACAGACAAAGCAAATTTTATGTTAAAAGAACCACAACAGTAACAATGGAAGATGCATTCAACTTGATTTTGAACCGACACAGAAAATTTATGTTAAAAGAACCACAACAGTAACAATGGAAGATGCATTCAACTTGATTTTGAACAGACACGGCAAATTTTATGTTAAAAGAACCACAACAGTAACAATGGAAGATGCATTCAACTTGATTTTGAACAGACAAAGCAAATTTTATGTTAAAAGAACCACAACAGTAACAATGGAAGATGCATTCAACTTGATTTTGAACAGACACAGCAAATTTTATGTTCAAAGAACCACAACAGTAACAATGGAAGATGCATTCAACTTGATTTTGAACAGACACAGCAAATTTTATGTTAAAAGAACCACAACAGTAACAATGGAAGATGCATTCAACTTGATTTTGAACAGACACGGCAAATTTTATGTTAAAAGAACCACAACAGTAACAATGGAAGATGCATTCAACTTGATTTTGAACAGACACGGCAAATTTTATGTTAAAAGAACCACAACAGTAACAATGGAAGATGCATTCAACTTGATTTTGAACAGACACAGCAAATTTTATGTTAAAATAACCACAACAGTAACAATGGAAGATGCATTCAACTTGATTTTGAACAGACACAGCAAATTTTATGTTAAAAGAACCACAACAGTAACAATGGAAGATGCATTCAACTTGATTTTGAACAGACACGGCAAATTTTAAGTTAAGTATTTTTTCCCACCCAAATAAATCGTAAATCTCTCATCAAAATGTGTGTAGTATTCGTTTTTTTCAGCCACTTATAAAAATGCACATAAAAAATTTAAAACTTGTTCAATTTAACGAAGAATAGAATATTTGGGGATAAATTTAAAAAATCACCTGTTTACACACTCGTAGCAATAATTGGTTCAAATAACGCGATTTGCATTTACACTCTCTTTTCCTGGGTCCAATTACCCACTTAAATGGAGGAATTATGACTCTTATAAAGCTTATAATGAAAAACTAAAAGACCATAAAAATAGTCAATAAGTAAAAATGGAAATACTTGTTTATTCTGTAAGTGTAAGGAAAGTACTGCTGTGAACTTTATTTAGGAACTTCCCCGTATTTGCATATGTATTATTACAACAATAATAATAATAGCAAGAAGTCGCTTATCAGGAAAAATCAAATTACAAATAATGTTTAAAAAAAATCCGATTTGTGTCATCGACATTTTCTTTTGCATTTTTGTGTCCATAAATTTGAAAAAAAAAAGAAGCAAATCCCTTTATTTTCGTAAGGTACTCTTCAATACACCCGAATTAGTGTTTAGGATATATTGAAGAGTGTTGCTGGGATACAATATTGTCTTCAGCCCCAGTAAGCTAGCCTTCGGATTTAGAATCTCTTAAGTATGCACGGAACTCGCGGTTCGTCATTAGAAGTCTTGGCAACAATCGGTGCGTGCGAGTATTGTAACCAGACGAAATATTTTACTAGACTAATAAAAATAATGTCGATCTAGTAAAATTTCTCTAATAATTCTCGAAACTCTGTACGATGCTTAATGATTCATTTTTAGCGGAAACATCAAATTGCGTTAAAAAATTGCTATCGTTAATAATTTGTCATGATGTTGAGTTTTAGTAAGAACGAAAATTAGGCTTTTGAATGTATAAGAAATGTTCTATACTGATAATATTACTCTTATAAAAAAATCTAATTTATTAAAACTACCAAAAAAAATAAGCGAAGTTCCACGAAAAGAAACTGCAGACCCAATGAATGGATTCAATCTGGAACGAAGGTCAAAGACATACTTAAGATAAAATTATTGAAATGGAGTTGGACATGACATCTCAGTGAGGCTTTTAAGATTATGTATTGATCGCATTCTTCAGTTCTTCGGTCACATTTCGCGCAAATAAGGTATGGAGAAACTCATAGTCATTGGAAATGTGGAGGGTCGCAGGAGCAAAACGTAGATCACCTATGTGATAACAATAGAGAAGAATCTGCACAATTTACAGCAATTTTAGTGTGGCTCACATTTTTCATCCTTGAGGGCACGATGCAGAAGATAAATAAAATAACAGACATACTTAAAATGAACTCAAAGGCCTAGAAACGACCTAAGACCAACGTTCCCTCTAAGGTGTGCGCGTGTACGTCCGCACACCTGTTAAAAATTGTCCACACACATGTTTCCATCTTCCGCACACATCTGTGGAAGGTCTTCGGTTCGACTCCCATTGTATACTACTGCCCTCGAATGACACAGGCATTTCCTCGTCTGGTATTCGGGGGTGGGGGGGGGGGTTACAAGGATATCTATGACTTGTCATATCTGTTCTTTTTCAAAAAATATATAAATTTTGATAAAGCGTTTTAAAATTATCTTCAAGTGCTTCCTAAAGCGACACATGTCACCGATATTTCTAACACTTATAAAGAAGATCAGTATTGTAAATATTACACTTTCATTGCGTAACTGTCGCGCTTATTTCTATGAGGCGATCTCTTAAAACAAATCAAAAAGATAAAAATGTTTAAAGTGAAAAGCAGATAGATAGATATCCTTTTAAAAAAATAATTAAATGACGTTATTATTATTAAAAAAATTGTCATTCAGGACATATGTAAGTGTTAAATCGATTGCAAAAGCGTATGTTTAATTAATTACACGTTAATCACAAAACAGTTTTCTTTGAGTTCTCTTTGAAGTTGCTAAAGTCATTCATTATAATGATTAATGATCTCAATAAGACACTATTGATTAATTAAAATAAAGTGCATATTATGTCGTGGACATATTAATTAAAGAACTTGCCTTTATAAAAGGGAGTTGCATTCACTCGGAATAACGAGATCATATTTATTAAAGCCGATTAAGGAATTCATTAATATCTATTAAAATTCCTGTTTGATGTGAACATATAAGGGAATATATTATAGAAATTATGTTTATATAGGAATGAAACGTGGACATGAAAAAAACACTGAAAGAAGCCGAATAAATGCTGTAGAGATGCGTACATTGAAAATAATAGATGGAGTGACAATGTATGACAGAATACGAAATTAATTGATATCGGATAAATGTGAACTTGAGGCTGATGTGTTAAGTAAGATGTTCAATTCAACATGTAACATTTCAGAATATAACGAAACAACGCGTCTTCTATCGGTTCTAATTGACATATAACTGAGGGTAAACGTATCAAATTCAACTGCCTGATCATGTGATAAACATGGTTCATGAGAAACGTCGTGATATCTCTCTATATATGCTCAAACTTGTTAAGGCTGGATACTTTTGGACCTTAATTGTATATATTGTATTGGTTTACTCTTTCGTTGTATACAGTATAACCTGATGGGTTTATTGCCAGGTGGCAATATCTTCTTATCGAATAGAAAGAAGTAAAGGAGGCCTTCAATGAAAACGAGATTGGAATCCTTTTTAAAAAATCTGAGTTCCAACGGGAATCAAACCCGCAACCTCTGGGTTGAGAGACAAGCGTCTTACCAACTAGACCACGGAGGTCGTATGTACTGCTTTTTTAAAACAAATTATAGTAATCATATAAATGTTTAGATATTTATCTATTTTTTAGTATCATCTTGAATTTCTATATTTGATCGCGCTTTGAATTTTTAATACATTTAAAATCGAAATCAATCGTAAATTAATAAATGAAAAAAAATCAGTATGGTTTTCCCTTAAGGCTTTTTAACATATTTCTGGTTGGTTGGAAGGGATTGCTACATGGCGATAAAACCACTAGGCTGTAATGTATACAATGAAAGTCTTATATAGTATAACATCCTTTACACAGTTACATATATCATATAACTAGCTCCGAGTATCTATCTAGTCGAGTAAAATATGCCTCGATAAAGCATTTTCAGTATTAAAATACTTATCTTTGTATTTTAATATTGAAAAAGCCTTATCGAGTTTAATATAGGCGTCAAATACTTATCCTAAACTTCGAGTCACCTTGTCGTCACCATGAACTGACGTGATTATAATGTTTTTATTTATTAATTAATTTTACATTTGATGCAGGTTAATAAATTTGCTCGCACTGTGAATTTTTAATACATTTAAAAAAAATGTTAATGCTCGAAATCAATCGTAAATTAATAAATGAAAAAAAATCAGTATGGTTTTCCCTTAAGGCTTTTTAACATATTTCTGGTTGGTTGGAAGGGATTGCTACATGGCGATAAAACCACTAGGCTGTAATGTATACAATGAAAGTCTTATATAGTATAACATCCTTTACACAGTTACATATATCATATAACTAGCTCCGAGTATCTATCTAGTCGAGTAAAATATGCCTCGATAAAGCATTTTCAGTATTAAAATACTTATCTTTGTATTTTAATATTGAAAAAGCCTTATCGAGTTTAATATAGGCGTCAAATACTTATCCTAAACTTCGAGTCACCTTGTCGTCACCATGAACTGACGTGATTATAATGTTTTTATTTATTAATTAATTTTACATTTGATGCAGGTTAATAAATTTGCTCGCACTGTGAATTTTTAATACATTTAAAAAAAATGTTAATGCTCGAAATCAATCGTAAATTAATAAATGAAAAAAAATCAGTATGGTTTTCCCTTAAGGCTTTTTAACATATTTCTGGTTGGTTGGAAGGGATTGCTACATGGCGATAAAACCACTAGGCTGTAATGTATACAATGAAAGTCTTATATAGTATAACATCCTTTACACAGTTACATATATCATATAACTAGCTCCGAGTATCTATCTAGTCGAGTAAAATATGCCTCGATAAAGCATTTTCAGTATTAAAATACTTATCTTTGTATTTTAATATTGAAAAAGCCTTATCGAGTTTAATATAGGCGTCAAATACTTATCCTAAACTTCGAGTCACCTTGTCGTCACCATGAACTGACGTGATTATAATGTTTTTATTTATTAATTAATTTTACATTTGATGCAGGTTAATAAATGTGCCTCGATAAAGCATTTTCAGTAATCAAATACTTTTCTTTGTATTTTAATATTGAAAAAGCCTTACATATCGAGTTTAATATAGGCTTCAAATGCTTATCCTAAACTTCGAGTCACCTTGTCGTCACCATGAACTGACGTGATTATAATGTTTTTATTTATTAATTAATTCTACATTTGATGCAGGTTAATAAATGTGCCTCGATAAAGCATTTTCAGTAATCAAATACTTTTCTTTGTATTTTAATATTGAATAAGCCTTATCGAGTTTAATGTAGCCTTCAAATGCTTATCCTAAAGTTCGAGTCACCTTGTCGTCACCATGAACTGACGTGATTATAATGCTTTTATTTATTAATTAATGCTCTCTGTGATGTACCTCAGTTATACGTAGAAAGTTTATTAATGAGTCCAATCCTCAATTTATCCACCGAGATATGAAAGATATCGATATCGGAAAATTTGTTTCATAAGGTCATCCCGTGTGCGAGTGGCGATGCTCTTAACTGCTCTGTTCATGAATATGGCCCCGAAAACAATCTTAATTCACGACGGTGTCGATAATTGTCCGGTACATTAATATTAACAAAAGTTTATCATTCAACAAAGGATTTTCTATATTATTTATAGTTAAGGAATTAACACTGTTGAGGTTTACAGACATTGTAATTTGTTTAGTCAAACACTGTTTATTCCACTCTATATTACGGTTATGTAGAGCTCTAACTCAACCGGTTTGAAGGTTTTCACCTCATCTTCAGGGGAGTGTGGTGACTATCCGTGCGGTCACTGAACTCATCGAGGCGACCCTTGGACTGCCCGGTCATTGAACTCGCATTCCTTACAATGCGAGACAAGCACTGAGCAACGGTCGCCCGGTCGGTCATTGAACTCACTATTAGCGGAGAAACGAGACAGCGACATATCTTCCGCACTGTCAGTCAAAACAATAAATACCCTACGTGATGACAATAAATATATTGTGAGGCGGAGACGAGACAGCAACATATCTCTTGCTCCGTCTCACGCACATTCCAAATATTATAAATACCGACGATTATCAATAAAATATATCTTTGTATATTCCGATTTCAACGAGTTTTACTAAACCAAACGATCATCCTCATCTCTTCGTTAAGGAACAACCCGTTCCTAAAGTGGTGACCCCCGTTCCTAAAGGAGCATAAACAAGACTCTTAGTTGTGCTTCCCTGATGATGAGGTAAAAACCCTGAGACCGGTAGGGTTATACCATTATATAAAGTGGAATAAAGTGTGTTTGACTAAATAAATTACAAATGGTTTACTATTTTCCTGTTAACAATTATAAACAAATCTAGTGTCTAGATATCTTCTTAAGATTAAGGAGTAATATCCAATAATTTGTTTTGATTAATACTCGTAATAGTGGGTTCGAATCTCGAGTTAGAGCGCCCTTGAGGAAACTGCTCTCGAAACAATTGTTATTCAAGTATATCTTTTAAAAATTTGGGATAGAGCAATGTTTATTCATAGTTCTATCCTAATAAATCTTTGCTATAAAGGTGCCGTAGTGTAAATATAACATACATAATGTATGTAGTCTAAATATACATAATGTCTAAAGATACATAAGAGTCTAAATACATAATTGTCTACCATAAATATACATAATGTAGTCTATATATACATACTGTACCATGATGAGAAATGAAATAATATTACTCAGTCCTCTCTATAAAGTGACTCAGTTATACCTACAAAGTTTATTAATGTCTTTCCGTGTGCGAGTCGTGTTACTCATAAGAGATCAATTCGTGAATACGACACTGAAAACAATCTAAATTCACGTAAATAATGGGTCAGTACATAAAACGAAAGTCTGTGAATCAACAAAGAGTTTGCTATTATTCCCGTTAGCAATTTGTACTCGTATATGTTAAAACATGTGCGTAAATCTATTTTAACGCTTAAAGATTAATATTCAAGCATACCCATTAAAACATGTAGGATATAGCTATGGGTAAAATTCGTATTCTTTGAAATAAAGGTGTTGCTTTTGGACTCACTCAACTCAGCGGCGGCTGGTCTCAAGGTGCGTTGGTGCGCTGAACCGGAGAAATAATTCGCAATAATTAAATTATATTGGGTTGATGCAAAAGTAATGATCGTTTTTTATGATCCCAGGTAAAAAAAATTCCAGGTAAGAAATGATGAATAGTATCTTCTTTTAAATGATTCCATTGTATAAAGGATGCTTTCCCTCTACTTTCTATTCAGTTTTGGCCTGGCCAGAGTACAGTGAAAAGCCCTTG
Organism: Odontocerum albicorne; assembly: GCA_949825065.1. NCBI lineage: Eukaryota > Metazoa > Arthropoda > Insecta > Trichoptera > Odontoceridae > Odontocerum > Odontocerum albicorne. Next base: position 7,542,004 of record OX463854.1, on the reverse strand, counting down.
TATTTTTTCAAAATGTCGGTCGATAAAGTGCATTTACGTCATTGTTTACTTTATGAATTCCGTAAAGACAATACCGCGAGTGTGGCAACCAAAAACATTTGCGACGTGTATGGAGCAGATGTCATCAAAGTTCGACAGGTACAAAGATGGTTTACAAAATTCCGATCTGAGGATTTTTCACTATTTGATAAACCACGTACCGGGCGGCCATTGAAGTCTGATGACAACAAGCTAAAAGTCATAATTGACACAAATCCACGTCTAACCACCAGGGAGATCGCGTCGATGATGGGAGTCAACCAAACAACCGTATTAAGACATTTGAAGCGTATGGGGATGGTTTCGCGGTACAACGTTTGGATACCTCATCAATTGTCGGCTGCCAATTTATTGGATCATGTTTCAACGTGCTTTGCTTTGAGTGCGAGACAAAAACATGAACCTTTTTTGCATCGTTTGGTAACAGGAGATGAGAAATGGGTCGTGTACAACAACGTGACAAGAAAAAGACATTGGGCTATACCTGGACAAGCCCCATTAACAACTTCGAAGGCCGAAATCCATCAAAAAAAGTAATGCTTTGTGTTTGGTGGAATTGTAAGGGTATTGTGTATTTTGAACTCTTGGAACGCAATCAGACAATTACAACAGAACGATATTGTCAGATATTATCCAAATTGAACATCGCCCTTCAAAAGGATAGACCAGAAATGGTAAACAGAAAAGGGGTAGTGTTTCATCCCGACAACGCGTGACCACATGTGGCTTTGATGACCCAATACAAGCTAAATGAGTTGAATTGGGATGTTATCAAGCATCCACCGTATTGTCCAGATCTTGCTCCTTCCGATTTTCATTTATTACGATCGCTGCAAAAAATTTTAAATGATAAAAAATTTGATACAATAGAGCAGGTAAAAACATCCCTTACTACATTTTTCGCATCAAAATCCACGGAATTTTACACTAATGGTATTAATAAGTTGATAGAAAGATGGGAGAAGGTTATAAGAACTGATGGAAATCATAAAATTGATTAAATAAATATTACAAATCTAAAAAAAAAATGTTTAATTGTATATGTAAAAAACGATCATTACTTTTGCATCAACCCAATATATTCGCAAACACGACTTCCAAAAATGTTAAATATTTGTATAGATTAAATACGTAGAAGAATACTGAAAAATAATACGAGTATTTTTAAAAAGTGTAAATTAAAAAAATTTAAATTAAATTAAAAAAAATATTGTTTTCAAACTGACCGGCCAACTTTGCCAATTCATACTGGAGCGATCTCGAATATGCACCGGACGGAAACGGAGATTCATATAGGGCAGACAGAGACATACAGTAAACCGTGAGACTATTTCTCTATATTGCGAATTATTTCTACGGTTCAGCCCACCAACGCACCTCGAAAACAGCCGCCGCTAGTCATTCAACTATCAGAAAAATATAGATTACTCTCTCAGTTTCCATTACCATTCCAGAGCCACACTCTAATCGACTGCGAACTAGTGAATTATATAAAGAAATTTCATAACAGCGCCACCATCAAATGCCCTAGAGACTTTTATTACAAATTCCAGAACTTTATTGGCAGATAAATACGTATTCTCAATATGATAACCGAATATGTAGGTATTTACTGTTGAATGATAAAAAATTATGTTCATCGGATAAAGGGTCTTTCAAATTTAGCGGATTTTTTTATTCTATTTTTTTTAATTCTTGAATAAAACACACAATTTGCTTTGATTTCAAAAAACTTTTTATTGGTCATTGAAGTATACTATAACGTTTGACATTTAAACACAAAAAACACCTCTTGTGGCTTCACAGATGTCCAGTCTTTAGTCAAAAAAATCGATGACATTTTGGCATAGTTTCGGTTCTAACTCACCAATAGCATAAATAATTTCATCCTTCAGCTCAGGAATTGATCGGTGGTCATTCTTACAGACCTGACTTTTCACGTAACCCCAGAGAAAATAGTCCAACGGTGTCAGATCACATGATCTTGGTGGCCAATTAACATCACCATTTGCGGAGAATACAATACATAAAATAATTCAACAATTTGAATGCGTTGTTGTAGAGTATACAACTCCATTTTTATAAATGTCATACATTACACTTCTCAAGTGTCACAAAACCCAGACAAGTTCACGACGCCATCTGTGTTTTATCGAAGAATTTAAAAAAATCGCTCAATTTGAAAGACCCTTTACCATGTCTAAAATGTGTTTTTATTATTCCTTAAAATTTTACTTACGCATTTGTTTACAATTCTTCTGGTAAATCTGAATAAACTTTTTAAATGTGAGAGTTCACAATATCCATGCGTGAACTTGAACTGGTTTGAACGTTAGGCAACCTTGCGGAAGGTCATGGGTGAATCAGAGACAAACCACACTGTAAGGAAGCCATTTTTTTGTGTAGTGTCATTAATTCTTGTACTCATCATGTGTCATATGTATTGACCAAATATTTATTTATAGCTTTTTTATATTAACAGTACTATCTTAATTATATTATTTCAATATTACCAACTTTAATGTTTGACGAAATCGCTAGACTGTGCTGGTTAGAAGATTTACATCGCATGCAGGACACTAACCTTGAAAATAAGTCAGTATTTACATAAGTGATATGATTTAGATTAGGAGAGTGGAGAGAGCGAATGTGTTAATATTACATTTTGTAAGATCTACAAAGATTTCTTTGTAGTTCGCCTTCCTTAGGTGAGTGTTCTGTAGTTTTCTTTACAAATACATTTTTCTACATATGCAGATCCAGGGATATATATAATTTAATGATTCATATTCTTACACTCAACTTGTATACATTTGTCTCGTAATATTTTTAATTTGTCAATAATATGGTTCGAATCCCGGGTTTGAGCATCCTTGAGGAGAGTGTACTCTCTAAACTGCGCTACATTAATCGTCCTTTTATTATAACATTACTATAAAATATATATTCCTGGCCTTTTTGCTATTGCTGAACATAGCAGTAATAGACCTTCCCCAAAATTGCCTATACATTACCATTAACTGTCACGTTATGTTCTTCCATTTTTACGTATTGCATCCTCCTAACGTGTCGTTTGTAGGCTTTTGAGTTTATTACTGAACATAGACCTTTTCCAAAATGATCTATCCATTACCACTAGCTGTTACATTATGTTCTTCCTTTTTACGTACTTCATCCTCCTAACATGCCTAATGTCGTTTCTAAACCTTTGAGTTTACTGCTGAAAATAGGTCTTTTCCAAAATGATATACATTACCTTTAGCTGCCACGTTATTTTCTTCCTTTTTTACGTACTTTATCCTCCTAAGATGTCTTATGTCTTTTCTAACCCATTGAATTTACTGCTGAACATAAACCTTTTCCGAAATTGTCTACCCATTGCGATTAGCTGTCACGTTATATCCTTCCATTTTTACGTATTTTATCCTCCTGACATAATTTAGATAGAAGACTGTCAATTCCTGAGTGCAATGAAGAACTCAACAACCATTAATGGCAAAACTGTTGTAACGAAAGTTTGTTTAAAATGCTCAATTCTACTGGTAGAGACTTTTAGGCAACGTCTAACAACATTTTAGGAACTAGGAGGGAGGAAGCTGGAAGGAGGCAGCAAGTGGCTTATCAGCTCGTAGAAAATTTAATCTGGAAGCTAAATTTCTATATGATTCGTATGGACATCTGAATATACTCGTATATTCCACAATCCAATTTTTAGACAGAATTTAACTGAGAAATAGATATTTTAATTACTTGATATTTTCACACATATTAGATTGAGGTACATGTTCCACCATCATCACCTTATGTCTTCTTAAGATTCGTTGCACTGTCGTTCGAGACATTCTGAGCTAAGTTGAATGTAATCTTGTTGAAGTCGTTTGATCATCAGCAACACTCTCTTGTACCCATTGCATATCATCAGCAACACTCTCTTGTACCCATTGCATATCATCAGCAACACTCTCTTGTACCCATTGCATATCATCAGCAACACTCTCTTGTACCCATTGAATATCATCAGCAACACTCTCTTGTACCCATTGCATATCATCAGCAACACTCTCTTGTACCCATTGAATATCATCAGCAACACTCTCTTGTACCCATTGCATATCATCAGCAACACTCTCTTGTACCCATTGAATATCATCAGCAACACTCTCTTGTACCCATTGCATATCATCAGCAACACTCTCTTGTACCCATTGAATATCATCAGCAACACTCTCTTGTACCCATTGCATATCATCAGCAACACTCTCTTGTACCCATTGAATATCATCAGCAACACTCTCTTGTACCCATTGGATATCATCAGAAACACTCTCATTAATACCCATTAATACGGATAGTACGCGATCTTCCAGTTAGAGTCAAGTCAGCTTATGATTCCTGCTATCGAAAACCTTCAATTAATCTCATAATCGTCGATCTTCCTAGACAATTTCAATCAGTTCAATTCCAATCGTATTGACAACACCAGATATCGTATTAGTTCAGAAAGATGCAACTGATATGCCATTGAGGTTTCCTACAATAGATCTTCTTCCGCGCAGCTAACAGGGCACAGTGGATTGGCGACATCAGGTGCGACATTGATTGAATGTCACCACACATGCTACTGATGGATCCTCGGCGTCAGTCCTCCATCTGAGGATATTCTCTTTTTATATACCCACGTGGGTGCGTTGGCGATTAAGAAACCACATCAGTAAAATGACGTCGACATGCGAGTGTGTTCAAATAATTTACTTTTGATTTTACATACCCACGTGGGTGCGTTGGCGATTAAGAAACTCCGTCAGTAAAACGACGTCGACATGCGAGTGTGTTCGAATAATTGACTTGATTTTTATATACCCACTTGGGTACGTTGGCGATTAAGAAACTACATCAGTAAAATGACGTCGACATGCGAGTGTGTTCAAATAATTGACTCTTGATTTTTATACACCCACTTGGGTACGTTAGCGATTAAGAAACTCCATCAGTAAAATGACTTCGAAATGCGAGTGTGTTCAAATAATTGACTCTTGATTTTTATATACCCACTTGGGTACGTTGGCGATTAAGAAATTCCATCAGTAAAATGACGTCGACATGCGAGTGTGTTCAAATAATTGATACATGATTTTTATATACCCACTTGGGTACGTTGGCGATTAACAAACTCCACCAGTAAAATGACGTCGACATGCGAGTGTGTTCAAATAATTGACTTTCGATTTTTATATACCCACGTGAGTGCGTTGGCGATTAAGAAACTCCATCAGTAAAATTACATCGACATGCGAGTGTGTTCAAATAATTGACTCTTGATTTTTATATACCCACTTGGGTACGTTGGCGATTAACAAACTCCACCAGTAAAATGACGTCGAAATGCGAGTGTGTTCAAATAATTGACTCTTGATTTTTATATACCCACTTGGGTACGTTGGCGATTAAGAAATTCCATCAGTAAAATGACGTCGACATGCGAGTGTGTTCAAATAATTGACTCTCGATTTTTATATACCCACCTGAGTGCGTTGGTGATTAAGAAACTCCATCAGTAAAATGACATCGACATGCAAGTGTGTTCAAATAACTGTCTCTTGATTTTCGAAATAAAATTCGATCACTTTCATTCGTTTCTCTATTAAATTCTCATAATTTGATTTATTTATTTTATTTTATTAACGACACAACAGTGTCTTTATATACAGATGAACATGTGACAGGTTATACAAGTACTTAAAATTATTGACAAATAATACAACTTTATCTTAAACTAACATGACGACACAAAAGCGTTAGTAATAATAAATAACAGTCATTGTTTAAAATTATTTAATAATTATATGTATATTTGAGTTCAATATATGTATGTATACCACAAAATATTACCAAACTTCACCAAGCAGACTTGCGTAATTGTCGGAGACTTATTTTATGGAGGTAAAAAGCTCAGATTTGTTTTTAGTGGAACAACGCTTACATAGAACAAAAATTTGATTTTTTGAGAATTTTATGGACAGATCTTGAGATATAAAAAAAAACAGATGGGCTCACTTGTAGAACGAGATGCAAGTTGCTTTGCAGAATCGAAACCTTCCACATGTTGATGCAGGGTTACTCAACTCCAGAGGTTGTCCTTAATGTTAACTGTCGTGTATCTCATAACTGAACATCGCGACTCCCATGATAGCCTCCGACAACTCCTCACTATGCATCCCTGCACTCCGCGACTCGAAAATTAGCTATTAAGGGTAGTCGTTACATCTCTCACTTGGTCAGTCCAATGCATTGGGGATTCTTCCTCTTTCATATCGTCCTTCCACTCCTCTAGTAACCACAAACCTTTCCAAACTGTCTCCTTGACTACAAGCAATGTATCCAAATAATCGGAGGACTCGTCGAAAATATATCGTCGACAATCTACCTTTTAAATTATCAGCAAATATGTTATAAAGTATTTGTAAAGATTGTTTGAAACTAGAGCCCGACTTATGGGTCAATCTGTAGTATTATTTGAAGACGGATACGTTAACTAAGCTTGTACTGTATACCAGCTCTAGGCAAATTACGGTCCGCGGACTATATACGGCCCACCTCGTAATTTAACGTAGCCAGCTAATTTTTAATTTTTAACTAATTTTTAGCTAATTTAACTAATTTTTATTTACATTGATAATTTTTTGTGTTGTTTATATAATTTATTCATTTTCATGTCCGAATCATCAGTTATTAATTATGCCACGTGTTTACAATAAGAGACAACAGAGATCGCATTTTCATTCACACTAATCAGGTCTTGATACAATCACATTTATTGCTACTTTTATTTAAGAAACTAAAACTTTACATGTTTACTTTGTATCTAGTCAACCATACTCAAAGTATATTCAGTGTTGTACAAGTTGACCAAAGCAGCTGATCTCCTGGTGCCATATTTTCCAAGAGAGACATTCAGTCATCAGATGTCATTTCCACTTTAGAGAACGCACTTTATCCAGAAGAATTGTCAATTCTTGAGCTCCCTTCATAAAACTATTTTCATTTCGATCGCGAAGTTTTTCATTTCAGACAGCTGGCCAGTGATAAGATACTTGCTTTATTCTTTCTAGTCTGCAACACTTCTAGGGATATCGATAATTATAAATATTACTTAATTTACAACCTATGTCTATCAAAAAGTTATACTTTTAGCCGTGAGTTACGCAGCATAAAGAAAAGAGTGACAAATTTTTCAGTGACCGTATTCATTCAACAGTTGACATTCATGCGGATTCACTTCCGAAATGATTTTTCTCTTAGTCTGTCGACAGCTGACTTTATATTTTACCAGATAGCACTCTTGTTAGCGACATCGGTGTCTCTCAACATTTCTTATTTTCTGTTGAGATAATTAGGTAGCGCTCTTGAGGTATTCGTATTTTTTGGGAAACAGCGTTTGCTAAATTATTAAAAATAATCTGTGGTTACAGCTTGTCTGAATTGTGTAGCCGTGTGTGATGCATAGAGAGGCATGACCTCGCGGTAATGCACGGGACTTCCGCGCGGAAGGTTATCTATTCGAACCCCGAGCTATGCTACTCCCCTCGAATAACGCAGGCACTTTTCCTGTCTAGTATTTGGGATTATAAGGATACCTGTGACTTGGGTCATACCTATTTTTTCAAAAAAAGGAAAAAATATACCAGTGAACTCCGATCATCTCACTTCAGTGTGCCATCGGATCCAGTACAGCGGTAAGGCCGGTGAGTTTGCTGGTGTGCAACGGCTCACTGACTTAAAAAAACCCTACGGCACAGTTTTGCTTTCCAATTGAGTCATACGACCTACGTGGTCAAGTTGCTAAGACGCCTGTCTTCCGATCCGAGGGTTACGGGATCGATTCCCGTTGGTACTTAATTATATCAAAAAGGGTTCCAGTCTGGTTTTCACTTAAGGCCTTTTTGTCATATTTCTTGTTGGTTGAAAATATGTATTTTTTATGTTTATATGTCTTGAGTAAGATATAGACACAAACCTAGTTTATTTTTCAATGTTTATACGCATATGTCCTCAGTACGACACAGGCACAAACCTAGTTTATTTTCCATGTTTATACGCACATGTCCTCAGTACGTCACAGGCACAAACCTAGTTTATTTTCCATGTGTATACGCACATGCCCTCAGATCGACACAGGCACATACCTAGTTTATTTTTCCATGTTTATACGCACATGTCATCAGTACGACACAGGCACAAACCTCGTTTACTGCGAATAAGACAAACGAAAGGCAACAAACCCAGATCCATATAAATGTAACGTCCACTTTAAATTACTGTTTTTATTTTGCTGTTTGTTTTGTTTTTCATGAATGTTATGTTCATACAATTACTTGACGTATAAATAAAATAAGTCAACGGGCTACATTGAAATTCAAGGCGGGCCACAAGTGACCCGCGGGCCGCAATTTGTCCCAGCTGGTATACCATACACTGTACCGGGTGCCGAATGCGTCACAAATACGCCTCGAGTGGTCGAAAGATCTCACTGATGTAATCTCTATTATTATCCAATCAAATCGGTGTTCGCTTATTGAATTGAATCAAATTGGAATAATATTTATTCTTATTATGTCTTGTTGGGTGATTGTTATTATCATAAAGGTATTTCATCGTAAATCGGCTTGCAATTTTAGTTTTGCAAATTATCATGGCTTTGTTAGCAAAAATTTAATAATACGTTAGCATTTTAAAATGATGTTACATAGCCGATTAACAGATTTACGTGTTTTTTAATATATTCAAGGTCTATATTACTTAGATAATTTTTTAGTCTAGATTGCATCCTTATCGATGCTTTGTATAGTATTTTTCCCCTTTTTAATTGAGGCATTTGAAGTTTATCTTTATTTTGAGCTTAATTAAACTTGTATATCATTGTATTACGGGGCTGTTATATACAGTACAAAGTGTCAAGTTTATTGTGATGTAGAAATCACTTACCTACTACAAAGATGTTAACAAGGTCTGACATACTTGTAAAGGGTCTTTCAAATTGAGCAGTTTTTTTTAATTCAATTTTTTTTATTCTTGAAAAAACACACAATTTTCTTTGATTTCCAAAAACTTCTTATTGGTAATTGAAGTATAATATATGATATTTAAACACAAAAAAACAATATCCGCCAAATGTCCACCTCTTGCAGTTCCACAGATGTCCACTCTTTTGTCAAAAAAATCGGTGACATTTTGGCATAATTGCGGTTCTAACTCACCAATAACGCGAATAATTTCGTCCTTTAGCTCAGGAAATGATTGGGGGTCATTCTTATAGACCTGACTTTTCACGTAACCCCAGAGAAAATAGTCCAACGGTGTCAGACCACATGATCTTGGTAGCCAATTAACATCACAGTTTCCGGAGATTACAATACATAAATTAATTCAACAATTTTAACGCGTTGTTGTATTGTTTACGATTCCATTTTTATAAATGTCGTACATTACACTTATCAAATGTCACAAGACCCAGGCAAGTTCGCGACGCCATCTGTGTTTTATCTAAGAATTTAAAAACCGCTCAATTTGAAAGACCCTTTACATACGTAAAAATAATCCAACCCTAAAGAATGTGTGGAAATTTCCATTTTTTTTTATTCTTTTGTATACATGGTTAAACATGGCATTCTGACGGACTTATTAATATACAGTGGAACCTCTCATAACGAGAATAATTCGTTCCAGAATCTTACTCGTTATGTGAAACACTCGTTAAGCGAAACAATTTTTCCCATATAAATCAATGTAAAATACGATAATGCGTTCCATGCCGAAAAAAATACTCAATTTTTTTTTATTTTTAATGTTTATTCAAATAAAATTACATATTTATAAATTGTTAAGGAGCGTAACAACCCGGAATGCGATTTCGATTTGCAAAAAACAATAAAAAAATCGAAATAACTAGTTTTTTATTTATGAATTTATGATAAATATTTTTTTTTTTTTACTAGAAGTAAAATCCGGTAACCCTCAGAATCTACGAGCTTCTTATAGTCGCTGATGAAGTTCTCTGCTGCCTTTGTGTCAGAGCTTGCTGCTTCACCATGCCTCACAACGCTGTGGATGCCGGTTCTTCTCTTAAATTTCTCGAACCATCCATGACTTCCCTTAAATTGTACTTCTTTTTCAGCAGTTTATGATCCTGGCGTCTTCTTAACGAGGTCGGCGAAAATAACTTTCGCCTTCTCACAAATGATATTTTGTTAATAGTATCGCCTTGCAATTACTTTTCGTTTATCCATATGAGAAGCAACCTTTCAACATCATCAAGAATAGGTAACCGTTTCGTAGATATTCTTGACACTCCCTTTGAAGCATCTATCTTCTTAATTTTGTCCTTGTTCTTGAGGATAGAGCAAATCGTTGATGTAGACCGATTGTATGTGCGCGCTAGATCAGCCACGCTCACACCTCGTTCTCGCTTTTCAATGATTTTACGTTTCATTTCTACAGTTACTTTTATTCTCTTATGGCTGTCTTCTTGTGGCTTTTTCTTCAGGGACATTTTTGCAAGGGTTATTAAACTTTGCACAAAAAAAAATACAAATAATGCCTGAACACAAGTTTGGAAAAATGTGTGATCACATGTGACACTAACGCGCTAGCGGAACGAGTGCTAACCAGAGACTGACGCATTGGCGCGGAAGTCCCGGCTCACAAGTGAGTGACGTGAAGATGGGACTTCCCCTTTCTGCATCACTCGTTATGCGAAATGTCGCTCGTTAAGGGAGCATTTTTTTCACAACCTGTTTAGCTCGTTATGCGAATTACTCGTTATGAGAGGTGCTCGTTATGAGAGGTTCCACTGTATAGTAATTTCTTCCAATCAACCAGCTCACCTTTGATACATTAAACTGTTCTATCCATGACATATTTAAAAAAAAATTAAACTGAATTCTTCATAGACCAAGTTTTTATTATTCTTCATAGAGCGAGTTATTGTTTTTCATAGACCGATTTATTCACAGACCGAATTCTTGTTATTCTTCATAGACCGACTTCGAGTTATTCTTCATAGATCAAGTTTTTGTTGTTCTTCATAAATCGATCTCTTTTCATAGTTGTTCATTTACCGATTTTGAATTATTCTTCAGAGACCGAGTTCTTGTTATTTTTCACAGACCGAGTTCTTATTGTTCTTCATAGATCGAGTTTTCATTGTTCTTCATACACCGACCTCTTTTCATAGACCGAGTTCGAGTTGTTCTTCATAGACCGAGTTCTTGTTGTTCTTCATAGACCGAGTTCTTGCTGTTCTTCATAGATCGAGTTACTATATTATTGTTCTTCATAGACCGAGTTGTTAACACACCGACTTCGAGTTGTTTTTCATAGACCGAGTTCTTATTGTTATTTATAAACCGGCCTCTTTTCATAGACCAACTTCAAATTGTTCTTCATACACCCAATTATTATTCTCTTTTTTATTTCTCTCCCTGGCTCCATCCCAACTCATTGTCTGCGAAGACTGTTGGGGTCAGCTCTCCTCGTCCTCAGGTTGTATGCTCTTCTGTCCCGGAATACGCCCCCCAGGCCGTGCCTCTGCATCAGGTTATCTTTTTGCACGACACATGAATTATTTGGTCTTCCTCTGGTTGTTATTCGAGGAAGATCCATGGAGATTGCCTGGTTCACAATGTGATCGGGTGCTCTGCGTCCAACGTGTCCATACCATCTCAATCGCCTCTCCTCCATCTTGCTGTTGATGTCTGTAACACCCAGGCTTCCACGAATGCGTGAGCTTTTTATTTTGTCTCTTAGGGACACACCAGCTGACCATCTTAGCATGCGCATTTCAGCAGTTTCTAGTTGCCTAGAGTAAGTATACACCCAATTATTATTGTTTTTCATAAACCGAGTTCTTATTGTTCTTCATACACCGACCTCTTTTTATATACCGACTTCGAATTGTTCTTCAGAGACCGAATTATTATTGTTGTTCATAAACCGAGTTCTTGTTATTGTTTATAGACCGAGTTCTTGTTGTTCTTCATATACCGAGTTCTTATTGTTCTTCATACACTGACCTCTTTTCATAAACCGATTTATTCATAGACCGAATGTGAATTGTTATAGCTCTTGTTATTCTTCATAAACCGAGTTATTGTTATTCTTCATAGACCGGTTTCGTGTTGTTCTTTATAAATCAAGTTCTTGTAATCAACACGATCCTTTTGATGCAATAAAGGATGTACAAACACAACATACTCGAATAAGTTGTCAGGTGGTGTAATTTCTCGAACTTCAAGGCAATATATTCACTGTTTTTCCCATTATATTCGCAATTTATTATTAAATTAATTTATGTGATTTGTCATTTCAACGATCTGTTGAAGATAACGATGCTAAACGATCACGATATTCCTCACGCTATTATACTGAATTACTTAAATACTTGTATGTTTATTTTCATAAATATTATCTTAAATACTTGTATGTTTATTTTCATAAATCTTATCTTCGGTAATATTATACAATATATTTACCTGACTGAGATGAATAAAGAAAATCTCAGCATCATAACAAATATGAGCATCCAAATGTACGAGTATATAAGACTGTTGGCAGCCAGAGACGATCTGATTTATTACAGGCAGCCCTCGACTTTCGCACATTCTACTTTCGCACAATTCGCTATTACGCACATTAAAAAAAAACTATTTTTTAAAGATTTTCGTCGATAATACCTTCTAAAGCCAATTGACATTGCTTCATGGTGGAAACTTAGCTAGTGATTTAAAATTGAAACCAATTTTAGTTTATCAAGCAAAAAATCCCAGAGCATTGAAAGGGAAAGATAAAGAATTGCTACCAGTCATTTGGAAATGAAATAATAAAGCCTGGGTTACTGCGTTGATATTTAAAGATTGGTTCACTTTTCATTTCGTGCCGGCAGTTAAGCAATCATGTTAATATAAAAATTTACAATTTAAAGCATTGTTAATCTTAGACAATGCTCCAAGATACCCAAAATCTCTGCAGAATTTATACCCGGAAATCAATGTTGTGTTTCTTCCTCCCAATACTACCTGCCTCATACAGCCCATGGACCAAACAGTGATAGCTACATTTAAACGATATTATACGAGGACAATAATAAATCAGGCCATCGAGGCAACTGGCAGGGAAGGTGGGCCTACATTAAGAGATTTTTGGAAGAACTATTGATAATGTATGGAACGCAATAAACAATATTGGAGACTCGAGGGCTGAAATAAAAGAGTCAACAATGAAAGGTTCCTCGAAACAATTATGCCCACAAATGAGTGATTTTATAAATTATGAAGAAACTCCGGAAACTATCACAGATGAAATAGTTAGCCTAATGAATTAACTAAACTTGAACGTCAACAACGAAGATGTTAATGAGTTGATTGAATCTCACTCAGTACCTCTGTCAAATGAATACTTAATTGAGCAACAAGAGTTAAATGAAATACGCAATGAAAGTGAAGAAGAAGCTGATAAAATCGTCAAGACTTTGACAATAAAAAATACGAATGAAGCCTTCACGCATCTTAACATTTTTTTACTATCATGGTAGAATGTGATCCCAATGGAGAACGTATATATCAAGTACGTATGGCGACTGAGAAAGACACATCATGTTATAGAACTCTTTATCAAGAAAATATATAAAAGATGGTATTCAACTAACTCTTGACAAGTTTAAAAAGAAAACAGCTGAAATCACTTAAACACGCCTCGTTAACTTAATTATGTACGAGTATATTGATAAATAAATATTATGAATATATTATTGATAAATAAATATTTTAAAATACCTATACAATGTTGATGTTTTTTTACATCCCTCTAATATTTTTAATATAATATCGAGAAATATACAATTTTCGAACATTCAACATTCGCGCACATTTTCAGGAACCAATTATGTGCGAAAGTCGAGGGCCGCCTGTATTCCGAATCAATCCAATAATATGGTGGGCTATTTATTATGATAGAGCTTTTGCCATGGCTGTTACTGTAGCGTGGAATAGTCTGCCTCTTAGTGTTAGAGATATGGGTGGCACATGCAGCTTTAGAAAGTATTTGAAGACAAGCCTTTTTGAGAGGTCTTTTCAAAATTTATGATTATAGTGCCAGTAATTATGATAGTGGACAAAATCAGATATTTTTCGTATTGAGATATTTTTTACCTTTGCGTTTGTGTGTAATAAAAAATATTTTTCCATTATCTAGCAAAATATTTCCTTAAGATATCAGAAATGAATTTATGGATACAATAAATGTTTTAAGTAAGATAAAGAAAGGAGCTTTAAGATGGTTTGGACATGTGGAGAGAATGAATGGTGAAAGAATAACTAAGGGGATATATTTACAAGTCAGAAGTGCAACGTGTCCGTGGAAGAGGTAGACCGAGGAAAACATGGCTGAACTAAACGAATCACATTTTTAAATAAGGTAAAGTGAGAAGTCTGAATAAAATAATATTGTGTATGTCGAGATATATGAATGTGGAGGAAGCGAGCGTTATCTGTTTGTATAGAAAAGTTTGAATTTATTTATTTTATGGTATTTTTCTTTTTTTTTAGTCGATTTTGATGCCCTTCAGATATCGCTCCTGAGACCAGAGCTCTCGTTGCCCTACCCTTGTCTCGGCCCTGATACTCGTAGCACGAAATAGAGTTATAACCATTAGGTGTATGACCGCGTGTTAACGCTTTAGACTTCTGTACGGAACATTCGAACTCTGCGCTGTGCTACTTACTCCCCTTCAATGACACAGGCATTTTGCCGCCTAGTTTTCGGGTGTATAAGGATACCTATGACTTCGGTCATATATAGTCTTAGAAAAAAAAAGAGGAAAGAATACTGGTGTGGTCTGATCGTCTCACTTCAGTGTGTCATTGGATGCAGTACAGTGGTGTGGCTGATGAGTTTGCTGGTGAACAATGGCTCACTCACTTAAAGAATAAGAAAAAAGAAAGCAAAGAATGTCGACTACGAAGCCCAGCAACGTCGAAGATGATTACCATTACAATATTATGGGGAACAGAATGACAGGTATTTTGTTATGGTAATGAAACACAATTTATGTCATCAAAACAATTTAAATGCAAATAACACTGAATAATGCATTGTCGTACGTGTAGATAAATACACTCATTATAATACCGTATCCATCCCGTGACAAGGTTGTCTATGTTTTATGGCGTCTAATTAATTATTAGTCTATTCCGCTTTGGTGAGAAATATCTCTACCAGAGACTCTTATCATCACTTGACACTGGCGTATACTCCTTCATATATAGGAGTTCACGGCATTATTCAGAGAGAGAGAGAGAGAGACTCTTAAGTTAACATAATAGGAATACCCCCATTCCCATTTCATGGGCTGAAAAATCGACGATTTTTTAAATTTTTTTTCAGTTAACTAATAATTTTTTTATATTGCTGTTTTTTTAGACATATTTATTTATCTATTAAGAACATTTTCATAAAACTTCATGATAAAAATACATATATATTAAGTCGGAAGTAAGGCCGCCCGCACATGGAGGGGGGCCATTATGCACGTGATTGTGGCTGTTGTACAAGTCTAAAAATAAAAAATAAAATTGTTTTACTCAAAAAGCATGGGACTATAGCAGGTACTAGAATAATTAAAAAATAATAATTAGAAAAAAATTGGCGGCTTGTTGAAATTAAAAATCCATTTTTTTTTGTCTTTAGAGGAGTGAAAAAAAAAATGAATCGATTGAAATAATTCTAGTACCGGCTATAAAGAAAGGTACAACAAAGATAATACGTACTTATTCATTAAAATCGGTTAATTAGTTTTTAAGTTATTACGGGGAATAGTAAAAAAAAAGCGATTTTTCAGGAAACGCATTTAAAGTTTCAAATGCGACATTTACACGAATTAAAGTATCATAAATATTTTCAACTTACTGTTAATCAGCAATTCCAGGGCCATGTAAACTTGTTTAAAAATTCCGACAAACTAAATATCAATTCATCATTTCAAGAAATCCTATTAAACGAAAATTCTTGGAAAATAAGGCTACTGCCATAACAATAGACGACCCGAAAGCTGCTAAGCTCAGGTCATTTTACGACCGGCGCGCTCGTTTAGATACTCTCATAACTTTTCGAATTTTCAAGATTTTTGAACATTTCTTACTGGAAATCATTCGGAAAGGATTATAGAAAAATGAAATGAAAAAAAATAGATTTTTGAAAAATCCAAATGAGAATACGCCTTTAAACAGTAAAGCGCGACCCTTCGGGTCGTCATGACGGGACTGTATTGTATTACACTTTCGTTGTATACAATGCAACCTGGCGGGCTTATTAACATGTGGCAATCTCTTCCAGCCAGTCAGAATTTATGTCAAAGATGCCTGGAGTGAAAACTGATCATGTGGTAAACATGGTCTATGGGTAACGTCGTGATATCTGCCCATATATGCTCAAACTTGTTAAGGTCGGAAACTTTTAGACCTTGATTGTATATAATGTATTGTTTTATAATTTCGTTGTATACAGTACAAATCTGTGGGCTTATTATTCCGTGGCAATCTCTTCCAACCAACCAGAAAGTTGTTAAAGAGACCTTAAGGTGGTATTCTATTCTAGAAATTTGATTTTTTTTGCACATTCTTAAAGTTTAAACCTTTAAGAATATGTTCTCAAAATAAAATTTTAAGATTCTCAATATTTATCTCCCTATAATGTCTTAATCAATACTGTCAAAATTAGACTAAATCTTGGTGAATTTTTTTGGCTGTCCAAAGCGAGCATTGTCTTCGACGCTGAAATCTCCATCCTTGAAACGTCGAAACCATTCCCTACATGATTTATCAGTTGGAGCAGCGTCACCATAAACTTCGACAAGCATTCGATGGGCTTCAGCTGCACTTTTCTTCCAATTAAAGCAGAAAATTAAAACCTCCCGCAAATGCTGCTTGGTTAACACAAAATTCGACATTTTCAACACTGTACAAAACAAGGTTTTTGCATGAAACTCAAAGCGATATAAACTGAATATTATTGGCAGATGTCTAACCTCTCTGAAACCGCCAAAATTGGCTGTCACTATGAACCATTCATAACAGCCAGAGCCATCTTTTGGAAACGGACCGAACTAATTTGTATTCCCAATATGTAACGTAAAAGCAAACACAATATCTTGTAGAGCACAGTAAATTTTCTTTCGAATGACATTTAACCTTTACCATTTTGTTTTACTTTTGGTGCTCATTTTTAAATTTGGAAAATAACGGACACAACTTATGTTAACACCTAATATATAAATTATAGTTTTATGATACTTTAGTGACATCTATCATCACACACAGAGTATTAATAACGTTTATTCATCTGAATCACAGAGTGTGCTCATAACAGTTTCTATAGGAAATTGTAGGTATGATTCTTTATAAAAAATATTGTGATATGCCACTAATTATTTGCAAAAGCTATTGGTAGGTGGTGTTTGTTCTTTCACTTTTATTTATTATATAAA
Organism: Odontocerum albicorne; assembly: GCA_949825065.1. Classification (NCBI taxonomy): domain Eukaryota; kingdom Metazoa; phylum Arthropoda; class Insecta; order Trichoptera; family Odontoceridae; genus Odontocerum; species Odontocerum albicorne. The sequence goes on along the minus strand of OX463854.1, from coordinate 7,524,432 downwards.
AAAATCCTTTATGATCTATTTTCTCTTCTAAACGCCAGCAGAAAATATATACCACTAATTTATTCAACGAAATAAAATATGTTAGATTTTATTTGTTATTTTGTACTAAATAAATAATATCATGACTAAACATAGATCTTTTTTAGTATAAATTTTTCAATTTGTCTCTCTTTTGAACTATGTGTAACATTAGAAACTAACTTTGTACTTCTTGGATACAGAATTAACAATAAAATGGAAATAATGTAATAATATGAAGTGCTTTGTAATTACATGTCTTTAATTTTTTTTATAAAAGGCTTCTTCTTCTTTTAAGTTCCTCTCCTCGTCAGAGGTTCACGATCATCATAGTTATCTTGACTTTATGGCAGCAGCTCTAAATAAAGATATAATAAGACCGTGAAACAACTCCTGTAAGTGTAATAACCAGGAGATGAATTTCCTTCCCGCACTTCTTCTGACCTAAATTAAATCCTACAATATGCTTGAACAATCACAAAAGGCCGCAGCTATTTCCGGATGTTTAAAGAACACTATCTGGAAAAACAAGCGTATGAACATCCAAAGCAAGGTGAGGATATACAAGACCTGTGTCCGCCCCATAATGACATACAACATAGAGTCCAGAGCCTACACTGTCAGAACTAAAAATCTCCTTCGAACCAGCGAAATGAAGGTACTCAGGAGTATCGCTGGCAAAACCCTTCGTGATAGAGTATGCAACACAGAAATCCGAAGAACGTGCAAAGTTGAAGATATTGTCAAATGGGGACGACAGAGAAGAAGGTTCTGGAACGAACACGTATCCAGAATGGCGGAACCAAGAGCCGTAAGAATGGCCAGGGACAGTATCCCCCAAGCGAGCAGACCTCCAGGACGACCTCCCAAAATATGGAAAGACAGCTGGCAGTCGACGTCGCAAGAGGCAAACAATGATGCAGGACCATAACAGGCCAACAGGTCTAAAATAAGATGAAGAAGAAGAATATCAGTAGTTGGGTATCATATTTTTCTCCTCACATTATATATATCTAAAGTGCTCTAACTTTCTTCTTTTGATTGTGGATTCTTCTCTAACTTTACTCATCCTTTTCAAGGCATCATTATCACAAACTTTGTCAACCCATGAGAAACTCATTCTTTGATGAAATAATTCTTTGATAGCACCACATTTCAAAAGCTTCTAGTTTCTTCGTGGTGATCTTATCACCATAGAGAAGTATGGAGAATATGTTCCAACAAAAAAATACGATATGTAATTTGATATTGAAATCCATATTACAGAGGACATCCTGCATTTTGCTTGAAGCAACTTCTCGTAATCTCCACCCTTATTTTGGTTTATTAAGACTTCCAGTTATTTAAGAGTTCCAATTTGTCTTTATGAAAACATTAAAAGCAGGCTCATAAGTGTATTGAATGGATCATGGAACCTAAGAAAATCTCAAAAAGGAAAAATTTATGCTGAAATTCAGATCAAGATTCTGTCAGTATTATAACATATCAGTATTTTTTTCAACCAATAATAGCTTTGCGAAATCAGTATGAACAATCGAATTCCAAATATCCATCGAAACACTCATTTGCGCGCTTAAGCTTAACAGCCTTATTTGTTCATACAACTGCATATAATTTCAAACATATGAGATCATGTTGTCAGTAATCATTTCTCAACTGTTTTTACTTTTTGTTTTCAAAACACTGCATTAATAAGCTATAAAATTAATTACAACTTGCTGATTCTGTGATTTTAAATAGGTGTGTTTTTTTTAATAAGAGGTAGAAAATTTATTATAATAATAATATTTTAATTTGTTTTATCAAACGCTGTTTATTCCACTTTATGTAACGGTATAACCCTACCAGTTTCAAGGTTGTCCACTAAGGGTATTCCGTTACATAAAGTGGAATAAACAGTGTTTGATAAAACAAATTATATTGTCTTAAAACCTCCACAATATTAATAATGCTTTAACTATAAATAATATATTAGTATTCATATATATAAGGACTAAGAACGTCTTAAAAAACTATAAAAGTTAGTAAGTTATAGTATCTCCGTCACATAATCAGGGGCACAAGATAAATAATTCCACAACTCATATTTCAAGGAAAAATAAATGACAAACTGGCAGAGGGTGACACCGCATCTCTTGGCTTAATGTGGAGTGGTTTGGGTACAGTTTTATTTTATTAAAATGTATAGTATTTTATCGACCATTAAAAAAGATTACAAAATTACTAATTAAATAAGAATTTTGAGTGTACATATTGTCACAAATTTTTTAAACGTTAACGAGTACGTAACTCATACAAAAAAATATCGAGAAGCAGTACGCACATACATATTCCTCATCACATATTAAATCAAAGCTGAGATGGGTCAAGGCTCAGGCAATCAAGGGCCCTAACATGAATCAAAGTTAATAAAAATAAAAATATGCATATGCACAATCAATCCACAAGAGTCACATTGTATGTTAGTGTTGGAATTATGATTCATATAAACAAAAACATTCTCTAAGAGAACTTTTAAAGGCATTTAGTTCTACAAAGTTGTTGCTACAATGAATAAAATAAGGATTGGCATGATTGTGAAAAACCAATGATAGAAGACGTCACCTCAAAAACAAGGTTTTTTTTTCACAATCTTTATATAAAATAACACACTAAGAACTACAAAAACATTTTGACAATGGGTATATTTTGCTAGTCTTAGGTCGGCAGTGAGTTTTTAGATGTAAATAAGAAATAAAAATTAAGAAAGATGAAAAGCTAAAAAACTATCAAAAGTCTTGAACATATTTTAAAACTTCATTATCTAATGGGTGTTTTTGAATTCTTTGACAAATTCTAAAGTTTCGATTGTCAAACAAATTAATTTACGAATTCCAGAATAAGCTCGGAGAATATTATTTTGCTACCAGAGTTGTAGAATCTTGGAATTAACTGCCCAAAAGTGTAGTGAATGCTGTTTCATTGAACTAGTTCAAAAACCATCTAAACAAGTTCCTACACATAAACCCAGAAGTTCTGTTTAAGTGGTGTTTTGTTTATTTTTTTAATTGTTTTTCTTTACGTGCCTGTATTATAAAAATAATCAATAACTACAATAGAATGTTGTAACAAATAACTACGTCATTCACTATTTCAGGATAAAGATGACATCTGTTTACTATCTGATACAGTTCATTGTCTAATTATTCAAAAACACATTAACCAAAAGTGATAAAATATAGGTCTCAAAATAATTACTAACAGAAATATCTTTGACATTGAGGTCATCTGTGCTGGACCATTTTTGTTCAACACACAGTTAGATTACGCTGTTCTGTTTTAACTATCACTCTTTTTAAAGTCAAGTTCAAGATCTCGATAAATTGTTATAGTAATATAAACTTAATGAAATACAAATATTTCTCTCTCAACAAACTAATGTTTTGAGGATATCCTTGCCTTACTCATTAGTCCTACGAAGTTTAAAACAATCCTCATTAGCAGATCTCAACCAATTCAATGGTAACTTACTTTATCCAATATAACTCAATAAATTCATCATATCATTAAAAAAAAGTTGAAAACCAGGGAGAGTTAGGCTAAAGCCACACCAAAGTGTTAAGCTAGGTGCTACGTGACTAATAGACTAGATGACTTCATGCTCGGCCACATCAAAGTGCTTCGCACAAATTCATTTGAGATTTGGGAGCGGTTGAGTCAACAAACGATGCCACTATCAAAACTAACCAATTTTATTACAACTTACCTTATCTTTATTTACTTCCTGTGCAACTTCATTCCAAAGTGATTTTATTACAGGTACATTTTTGTATAATTTGCTCGATGGGTTCCACAAAGGCTCCCTTTTATACACAGCTGCTGTTAAAACTTCCGCCATCTTGTAAAACCACTTAGTGACACAAAAAAATTAACCAACACGTCTGTTCGCTAGGAGACCTACTAGGGGACTAATAGTCACGTAGCGTGATGCGAAGCGTGCAGTGTGGCCTTTGCGATAGTATGCGGTGCGTTGGTTCGCTAGGATATGTCACCTAACTCGCAGCATAGCTCTAAGCACCAAGCGAGGCTTCTACCTGTGTGACCGAGGCCTTAGTGAATAACACTCTCACATGACGAGACATAATAAATGGGGCAAACCAAAGGATCTTCTACAACTTTCATTCTCTTAAAGTGTTCCAAAGACTGCCTACTAAAAACTAAATTTTGCTCTTGGAATCTGCTGTTTCTAATTTTGGACCATATGGACATATGTTATTTTGATATACGGAGAAACAATTGAAAAAACTGCAGCATATTCAATAAGTTTGTTTGAGATTTATCTTTAACCTGAGAAAGTACGATCATATCACTTCATGTCAGAAGGAATTGAATTGCTTGAATGTGAGAAATAGACGCAAAATTCACATTGAGTCGCTATTTTAAAATATCCTTGACGGTCCCGCCGTCAACCTTATGTTTCCAAAAATTTACATCATTTTAATCATAGATTTACACTACACTTAAGCAGAGATTGTTTATTGAATTTTCTAGTTTACAGCATCGTCCCTTAATGTCCATACAGTCAGATTCAGGAACCCGGTAGGACTAATGTTAGACTTGTTCCATCATGTTTTAAGGTGTTGAGAATATATAAATATCCCAGTTTTATATGTTTTTTCTATTGACATTGCTAACCAATTCTAGGTTGAAGACTTTATAAATGATGTGTGATACATTGAAAGCGGACAGTGAAAAAATTTCACATAATTCTTAAGAAATTATAAACTGTCTTAATTCTCCGCATATGGAAGGAGGCACATTTATAATGAGCGTTCTCATATTGGTCGCCATAGGATTATTCATCAAAACCAGATCTTCATAAAACGTTAGATTTAGATAAGTATGGTCTTCTTCAAGATTGGACTTCTTCATCACATGCTCAATTCTAAGCTTTGTGGTCCTCTGCTATGTCTAGAATCTGATACAACGCCTATCTCCGTTCTCCCCGATCCTGGACCATATTGAATGTAGCGTTCAAACAGAAGAGTGTTAACTTCTTCATTTCCTCCATCCGTCTCCTATGACATCTACATATTGCTCAATTTCCCTCCACTGTCTCCGTGATCACCAACCTCTCCAGATTCCTTCTGACAACATTCATAATCTGTTTAGGATTCTTTTCATATATTTTATCAAAAGTCTTTCAGTAATCCTAAATCGTTGGATGATGACGTTAGTGCACCTTGTGGTCTATGCAATAAGAAGACTCTGCCTCCAACGTCACATCTCGAAGGCATCTTTCATGTTTCTTTTCTTCTTTCTCATAGTTCTTGTTTCCACTACATACAGTGCTATTGAAAATACTAAAGATTTAACTATACTCAAGAAAATGTAGCATGGTCCCTGTGACGTTTGAAATGTCATGTCTCAAAGAGATGGGGTAAAATAGTTTTTTTTTACTAATCGAATAGTTTTTTTTTAAATCCAAAAATTGTTTTTCTCTAAACTGACGTTTTAATTCCAAATTTTCATTAGATTGACTTTCTAATGTATTGTATGATTTGTATCTGTCTTTAAATAGGCCAAGATTCACTATGAATTAATACTAATTATCGTATAATTTTATGTATAAAAAAAAACGAAAATCCAATTATCGTATACCCCATCCCTAGCCAATGCAGACTAACGTAGTGACTTTTGACGAACATCGTCAAATATTATTTGATTTTAACAAACTGACATATTCATACTAATGTGTAACAAGATGTATTAATTTGTCATTATTGTTTGTTTTATGTAATGTATTATATTTACCTAAATAACTTGCCATTTATTAGAATCGAGGCTTATATTGAAGTTGATAAAATAATTCAAATTACTGAACATCGTTACAAGGTTGTATTGGGGGCAAATTTGTGAAACGTCACAGGGACCATGCTACATTTTCTTTAATATAGATGGATGTTGGTTCTTCTGAGTATAGACCGGTTATTCCATATTTTAATCAGACTTGTCACTGAGTATTCAAAGAATATATGATGCAACACTTTTTATTTCGTCATATTTCATAATGCTTGAATTTTAATCTTTAATTTTTGTCATGTGTTCCTTTTTGGAAGAAGATCAAAATTTTTGTTGAAAATTTCATAATGTTCATTGAGATTTTTAATTTTTTAAGCAAAGCAGTAAAGTTTCCGAAGATTTACAAATTGCTCCTTGCATGCATTTATATTTTATAAAGAAAAAGAAAAGGATGCCTTGCAAGCTATTGGCTATTGAAGCTTATGCAAAAAAAGCCACCTCCTTTTGCATCCAGTGAGTCTACAAATATTGCCACAACTTCAAATAAAGATGAGGCACTCTTTGTAAGCTACAACACTTCAACCTTATCATGGTGATCATAGCTACTGCTTCTTCTGAAGAGAAACTGTCTCATTTGTCACATGATCGTACAATTTTTCCGTAAAATATATACGCAATTTATTTACTTACAATCTTATTTATTTTTTGTTTTTTGTTTTTGTATCAAGCTCCAAAAAATGACTTATTTTGTTCCGTCTCCAAAATAACACCAAAAAACACGTTCAAATAATTTGGGTAAACAATGGTTGAAAAACAGCGTTAAACAGGAAAGAAGTTATATTTCAGAAAGTTTAGGATGAACCGTGCGACGTTTGTCACAAAGGGATGGGGTAAAATCGTTTTTTTTTTACAAATCAAATAGTTTTTTTACAAATCGAACAATTGTTTTTCTCTACACTGACGTTTTAATTCCTAATTTTCATTATACTGACTTTCTAATGTATTGTATTGTATGATTTGTATGTATCTTTTAATAGGCCAAGATCCACTATGAATCAATACTAATTACGAACATTCAATTAAAATCGATTTTCGAAATCGATTTTTGAAAATCCAATTATCGAAAACCCCATTACTAGCCAATGCAGACTAACGTAGTGACTTTTGACAAACATCACCAAATATTATTTGATTTTAATAAACTGTCACACTTTTGCTAATGTGTGATAAGATGTATTAATTTGTCATTATTGTTAGTTTTATGTAATGTATTTACCTGAATAACTTGCTATTTATTAGAATCGAGGCTTAATATTAAAGTTGATAAAATAATTAAAATTACTGAACATCGTTACAAGGTTGTATTGGGGCAAATTTGTGAGCTGTCATACGGTTCATCCTAGATTTTCCGAACTATAGCAACGAAAATTTCATCCTAATTATATTTATCCGATAAATGCTATACTACTTTCTGGACAACCTTTAAATAGGAAATGTATGTGAAATTTGCTATCAAGGAATAAGATTACTTTATCATAGACCTTGCTTAGCAAAGTGGGATTCTTTATCCATCTATAAAATGTAGTTGTTTTCTTTAGTTCCAGTCAAACTATTTTTAATTTTAAATGTTGTATCGTAGATAAGCACCAATTTTGATGTATGTTAGTGAAATGTGAACGTGGAGAAATACTGAAAGCAGATGAAATTCATGGGATGACAATTAATTACGGAATACGGTATGAAGGGACTAGGAATAAATGTGAACTTAAGGCTGATGTGCTGAGTAAGATAAAGTAGAGCACTTTGAAACGGTTTGGGCATATAGAACGAATGAATGTAGATCAAGAGTTCCCAAACTTTTTCGGCCGCAGACCCCTTTACCAAGAACTATTAAAACCATCGACCCCCTAGTCATTTACTTTACTTACTCAAATTAATAAGTTTGTATAGTACTCGATATTAAATATTTCACTAGATATCAAACTTTTCATTTAAATCACTTGTAATTAAGGATTGAAAAAGATAAAAAGGCTACGGATCATGGCATTATCTTGTGCAACATTTAATATTGAAATCAGCGCTGACGAAAATTAATGCAAAAAAATAGGAGCTGAGTTTTTTTTTAATTTTTGACATTTATGAAATAAATATGTTAATTCAAAATAAGTACAAATATTGACAAATATTCTTAATTAGGTACCTATTGGAATCATAGATATTTTGAAGCAACAAACCAATAGAGTAGTAATGGGGTCTATTTTTGCTATCGTCGACCCCTAAATTTTTTAATTGAAACTATCGACCCCTAGAAAAATCAAATCAACCCCAGGGGGTCGAATCAACTACTTTGGGAACTCTTGATGTAGACTAACAAAAAAATATATATAGCGCAAATATAAGTCGAAGGTGTGTCAAAGAAAGATCAAGGAAAATATGGTTGGATCAAGTGAATGATATTTTGAAAGAATCAGAGAAATCGTAAGAATTATGTTAGATGGTGTATGGATGTATAAGAGGCGAAGGATGTCTATCGAGATAGAAAAGTCTGGGGCTCTGTTCTCTGGGTAGGTCCACTATCTTTCTTAAAATAAAGTCATCCTCATTCTTAAACTCCTCAAGAATACATGGTATCACAAAGAATTCCTTTTGCAAGTTCAAGTAAACAGTATGATGTTAAAACATGTGATGTGAGTATACAGTTTTTTAAGGACACGCTATATTAATAAATAAAAATTTCAAATAATTTATTGCGTATCAATTTTTATAAATTTTGCTTTTTATGTGGATTGAATAGGTCTGGTGAAGGAAAATAGGAATATGTTCTACAGATACTGGTTTATTAAATAAAAGAGTGGGTTGCTAATTAGTTATCGAGATTTATTAAGTAAGGAATAGAGTAAGCCCCTAATGATGACCATGTCCATGTTCCTGTCCTTGCCAGCCATGACCATCTCCATGTCCTCCATGACCCTTTCCAAAGTTGGGGCCGTGGGCTGCAAAAAGATATGTTCGTATTTAAGTCAAAAGAACATACTGTTAACTAAACCAGTTAAAAGACAATTGATATTTTTTTGTGAATGTTTTTTTGTGAATGAAGCTTTAGATGGAATCGAAATAACAAACTTGATTTTCAGTCTTATCATTGTATAGAATTGTATAACAATCTGTCCAATTTATTATCATAATACAATCTATTCCAACCAACCCGAGATTTTTAAAAAGCTTAATTAAAGGGAAGAAAGATATTAAGTGAAAACTACTCTGGAATATTTTTTTTTTTTTTTAAACTAGATTCTAATGAGAATCAAATTCACAACCCCCATGCTAGAAGACATGGAGGCTATCCCCATTTATTGTAAACATAATTATTGACCAAGAGTTTGCAGTCAATTTCCAATGGGAACCAATAAAATTCTAGTAAGAATTTCACCAACTTTCTGATTGATCAGATGAACATGACACTGAGATTGCTCATTTTTACTGTATACAATGGAAGTAATGAAATAATGTAAAGAGAAAAAATTATAAAGTGATTATTACAAATCAAATTTTAATCTCTAATTTGAACAATAAAATCAGACCTCAGGAATATTGAAAGTTTTTATGAGTTCATCTTGTTTCCAGCAAGAAGTTCATATGCTTCTTTTATGATATAGGACAGTGGTTCTTAACCGGTGCTCCGTCAAATTTAAAACATTTGATCGAAGTTTGACTAATTGCTGTTGAATGCGAATTGCAATTGGAAACGCAGCCGAGGCGCGACACAATCTCCTATATTCTCATTTTTTTTGCAATGTGTATTTTTTATTTATAAACAAAAGTAATTTTCATGAATTTTTTATTGTTAGTTTTATGACTTGGATGATTTTGGTGCCCCGCAAATTTTTCTTATATCAAAAGTTCTCCGTGACTTCGAAAAGGTTAAGAATCACTGATATAGGGTCATCCCTTATTTCACATTTTAGTATCAAGCACAAAAAATAACTTTTCTCTCTAATTATAATTATATCTCTCCAAAAGTAACTTATCTCTCCAATTATAATTATATCTCCAAAATTACACCAAAAAACCTATTCTATAATTTAGGTAAACAATGGTCCAAAAAATGTGCTAAACATGAATGAAGTTAGCATTGAGAATTTTGTCCTAATGAGATATATTCGATAAAAACTATACTACTTTCTGAGTCATCCCTTATTTAACGTTCCCAAATTTTTAAATGAACATATTAAATTTTAATAATAAAAATTATCTGCCCATTTTTTTTTTTCATGTAGAAGTTTGATTAAATACTTTTATTTAAATATATACAAAAAAGTATGGCAAGAGCTATCAATTATCAATGGCAAAATAAAAATCAAATTTATTACAATATAATACAAATGTAAAGTAAAAATTATTTATTAAGATTCTCCAAGTTGGTTTTTAAGACAATTCTTTTAAATTCAATACTTCTTTTGTACAAGGCTCATTTAGAATAAATTAAGGAAAAAAGAGAATAAGTATTATTTGATAGTTAAAAAAAAAATTATAACAGTTTACAAGTTCACGTAAAAAAATTGGAAAACCGTACAAAGAAAATCTTGGAAATTAAAAAAATTATTTACTTTACAAGTTAACATTCAAACGTAAACACACATGATAAAATAAAATAAGACAATTAAAAATAAATAAAACAATAAGACAGACACAAAAGAACACAGAAGAAAAGTTAAAAACAAAGGAAGAGTTAGGATAAAGAAACATAAAGAAGTGAAAGAAGAAAGAACACAGATAAAACACAAATAAACACCAGAACAATATCTATACACATATATCAATAAATAATTTGTTACCGAATTTCTATTAGTGTACAAATTCTGAAATCCCAAAAGACACAACAGCAAATACGCCACAAAAGAATCAAAATAAAAATAAGAATCGACGTGCGACAAAATGTGATAATATTGTTACAATTCGATAAATTATCTATGAACACAAATAATGAAGAAACAAGGAAGATATTTTTAATATTTACAATTTCCATGTCCATGACCATGTGGTCCATGATCTGTAATAAAACCATGTATCATAATTATTTCACCAAAAAAATATATGCCATATCAAATAAATACATAAAATTCAAATAACAATTTTAAAATTTCTATTTATATTGTGAGTGAACGATTATTTAATTAAAAGTACCACATTTATAATAGATTAATTACCGTTGTGACCTCCACCATGTCCAAAGTTTGGTCCATGATCTGAAATAAAACCATGTATTATAATAATTTCATTACAAAAATATATGCCATATAAAATAAATAAATAAAATTCAAATAACTGTTTTAAAATTTCTATTTATATTGTGAGTGAACGATTATTTAATTAAAAGTACCACATTTAATAATAAATTAATTACCGTTGTGACTTCCACCATGTCCAAAGTTTGGTCCATGATCTGAAATAAAACCATATATTATAATAATTCATTACATAAACATTTGTTGTATCAAATAAATAAATAAAATTCAAATAACAACTTTAAAATTTCTATTTATGTTGTGAGTGAACGATTATTTAATTAAAAGTACCACATTTAATAATAAATTAATTACCGTTGTGACTTCCACCATGTCCAAAGTTTGGTCCATGATCTGAAATAAAACCATATATCATAATAATAACATTACATCAATATATGTCATATCAAATAAATAAATAATATTCAAATACTGTTTTCAAATTTCTATATATATTTTGAGTGAACAATTATTTAATTAAAAGTACCACATTTTATAATGCATTATTAACCATTGTGACTCTCGCCATATTCAAAATTTGTTCCATAATCCGAAACAATGTCATTCATCTTGATAAATAATAGTTAAAAAAAAAATTTATATGATAGTGAATGAATGTAAATAAAGCAACTAAATATAATTTTTATTATCACAAGGGATGGATATTAAACACATCACACTATATCCCTTTTGAAGTCAGAGAGGATAGATCTACATATATTTCTATCCTTGCATCTTGCCTCATCCACATCCATGCATCTTGTCATACATGATTTCCTATTTCTCATACTTCTTACCTTTCCCTCAGTTACAATTTCTTCAATTATCTCCTTCCACTCTTTCTTCAATCTACTTTTTTCTCTCTCTCTCCGTTGATTTCAAACATGCGTATTTGTTTCATAAGTCTTTTATAACTCATTCTCTCATAAATATTTTATAACTCATTCTCTCAAAAACCATCCCATAACTATAATATTTTTTTAATTCTACTTATAATATGTATAGTTTTATATGCCTTTCATGTTATTTGAATAAATACTCTATAATTTAGTTTTTTTATCTGTGTTTTTTTGTACAATGTGAAGGTGCAAGCTGAAAAACATCTGTGATGTCCCCTGGTTTCTTCTCTTTACACTGGAGTGATGCTTAATCAGGGGAGTTTATACAAGATGAGCCCAGATCTTTTCATAATATCTGATTTAAATTGTTTCTTGTGAAACAATTGTAACCTACATTGATATATATTTTTTTCTTGTGTTACTTGGTTTTTGCTATCAATGAATAGAATTATTATTTTTATTATTTCTACAGCTTGCACACAATAAATTAATATGAGCAAAGGCATTGACCATCCCCAGGATAGCTGATAATTATACTCAATTACGACTATCATCTAATCAAATTCATTAAAAATAAATTTTTGTGTACTGTGGAAACGCATTATTATTATCTGTTTAAATATTAACCTATTTTTAATTCTTCCTTTCTAAAATTACTACCATTCTCATTCTATGCAATTGAATCAAAAACTCAACTGCAATTTTTTACTCTTCTTAAATTCTCTAAATATTTATTTAGAGAGTTTTATTTTTATTTTATCACTTCATTCTAATATATATATTTATTACTTCATTCTAATATATACATTATTTTGATTATTTCATTCAACTTTTTCAATATATTACGCAAAAATATTGAATTTTCTACTATACTTGAGAAATTGCATGCTCTCTGTGACAGTTCACAAATTTGTCCCAATACAACTTTGTAACGACGTTCAGTAATTTTAATTATTTTATCAACTTTAATGTAAGCCTAGATTCTAATAAATAACAAGTTATTTAGGTAAATAGATTATATAAAACTAACAAAAATGACAAATTAATACATCTTGTTACAAATTAGCATAAATATGGCAGTTTGTCAAATAGTGTCAAATAGTAAATATGGCAGTTTGTCAAGGCAGTGTAAAATCAAATAATATTTGGTGACGTTTATCAAAAGTCACTACGTTAGTCTGCATTGGCTTGGGATGGGGTGTTTGATAATTGGATTTTCGATTTTTTTATACCTAAAATTAAATTTTCGTAATTAGTATTAATTCATAGTGGATCTTGGCCTATTCAAAGATAGATACAAATCATACAATACATTAGAAAGTCAGTATAATGAAAATTAGGAATTAAAATGTCAGTTTAGAGAAAAAAAAAATTCGATTTATAAAAAAAACTATTCGATTTGTAAAAATAAACAATTTTATCCCATCCCTTTGAGACATGACATTTCAAATGTCACTGGAACCATCCTACATTTTCTCAAGTTTAATTACTTTTAAGAGTTTTGACCATTTACAAATTCTCCTTCATTCTTCATTACCAAAATTTGGTCAATTAAATAGGACATGTCCCAAAAATTTATTTTTTAGTATGAGAAACGATAGTCATAGATAACTTTGTTTAAAAAATAAATATATATAAAAATTAAAAGTATAAAATATTATATTGTGTTTATAAAATATTAAATGAATAAATATAATAATTATCAATTTAAATATTAATGATAAATATATTATTATTATTTGTTTAAATATTAATCATTTTCGAATTCTTGATATCCAAATTTGATCTACTGGTTGTTATTTAATCAATAATGCAAATGGCAATATTTTTATTCTTTTGAATTCATTTTTAAAGAGAAATTAAGATATTAATGAATATTTTAATAATCCTTATTTATGATGGAATTAAAAAACGAACATATAAGTTTCGTACTTGACAATGAATTGTCTTCCTTTATCTGTGGTTTTTTCATCTATAAAATTCTCTTTTTAAATTTTTTAAGAAAAATAATTTTTATTATTAATTAAAACTATCCTCAAACTGTTTCACACATCACTTGACACTGGCGTATACTCCTTCATATATAGGAGTTCACGGCCATTATTCAAGAGAGAGAGAGAGAGAGAGAGAGAGAGAGAGAACTGTTTCACATTTTTTTGTATATTCAACAATTTCGAATTCTTGAACAGTTAAAGAACAAAACCATGGAAATGTAAAATTTTTAGAATGGAAAATGTATTAATCTGATTGACTGAAATATTTTTTTTAAATGTAATTAAAAGTAGAAAAACAGACGGCACGGACGACAAGTAGACGGTACAAACAAATACAAATATTTTAAATTTAATTACCATTTTCAAAATCACGACCTCCATATGAACCATGGTCTGGAATTAAACAAAACTTATACTTAAACGGTTTCTCATTGTTTTTATGTTTGTTAAACTATTTCAAAATCTTAAAGAGTTAAACTGTCATTCTGAACATTGTTGAAATTTGCCTCCACTGGTCAGACAATTAACACCCAATGTGAAATAAATACAAATCAATAAATATATACAATATAGATAGAATTAAATTTTTTATATATACATAGATATGTATTATATATTGGTTGATACAAATAATAAATAAAATAAAAGCTTTTGTGAATATTAATGCGAATAAATATGTCCTTTTTTATGAGCTGCTTTAAAATCAATTTTAGTAACATGACTGACCTGGAAACCTTGAATGTCACCCTATGGATGAAGCTCGCAGGAGACTGAGAAGTCTGGAGAGAAGTGGTCCACTAAGCTAAAATCTTATTTTTACGAAAACACCTCAAATGTTACAACCATATCAACTAAAAACCGTGACAAGACATGAAATCGTCCCTGAAATGAGTTGTTCGAAACAGAAGAGGTAACGAATATCATAATCTGAGAATAAAGCTCAGGTGAAGACATTTCATCAGAGACACCATTTCATGATAAAGCAATAATAAAAATCAAGAATAGTGAAAGTGTTACCAACCAATAGATCCTATCCAAATAAAATCTTACCAAACCTAAGGTTTCAAAATCGTGAACATTTTCAAAAACCCAAAAGAGGTAAACAAGTAAATGTTTCGGTAAAAAGGTAAACAAGTCAATTTTTTGGTGTAAGTCTTAAAGTCTGTCTTATTGTTAATTTCTTCAAAGTTAAGTTTTGTCAATTCCTTTTATATTTACCGTTTTCTCCTCCATGTCCTCCCAAGTTGGGTCCAGCAGCTGAAATTAAAAATTATTTAATTTATTTTAGATAAGTTGATAAGTTTCCAATACTGTATTTCATTGTTTCTCATTCTTTTTGGCCTTACAAACCCCCAAAAGATAAAAAAAATTAAATCAAGACTTCACGATCCCCTTGCAAAAACTTAATATCTTGTTGATGCATTTCCACGTAGCTACACACATGTTGTACTTGCATAAAGAAGACAAGTCTCATCAGGCAAGGATATCTTCTGTTTTCTGTGGCTAACAGGGCAATGAAACAGTTTAAAATCATTGTCAATACATGCCCTGAGAGTTCCTTGTCTATTTCAGAGGATTTAAACCTGTGAGCTTAATTAATTATGCCAATGATAATTTTGTTAATTATCCATGCTTTTCAATATGTCTACACCACCAATTAAAATATATTTTAGGGTGTCATACAAATAAATTAATGAATTTTGGTTCATATGTGTTATGATTTGACTTTTTTATTACTATTTGTATGCTTTCCTGTATTTTAATATATCAATGTATGACTCTTGTTAAGGTTGGAATAAATAATATATAATTATTATATTGATGGTTTAAATGAGTTTCTTACAGTTGCCTCCATGGCTGCCTCCAAGTCCGCCTCCTATGGCTGGTCCATGATCTGAAATTATGTAAAGTTGATTATAAATTGGTACGATTCAGTTCCGTGTTATGGGGAACAAAAAACATCCCCATCCAGTGTGATCTATACTATATTAGAAGATCTTTTTTTTTTTCTCTTTTATGAGCTCAATATCACATAATGATGATGAAGAAACTGTCCAAAGGAACTCAATTTCACTTAAAGTTCTATTGAAGTGGTATATCTAAAATTATAGTTTTTTCCAGTGTTTCGTAACTGCTTAGCATAAATTCACTTTTGCAGTGATAGGTGTTTCTAATACCTTTATTCAGATTGATCACAGGGATGCTTCTAATACCTGTATTCAGATTGGTCACAGGGATGCTTCTTATACCTGTTTTCAGATTGGTCACAGGGATGCTTCTAATACCTGTATTCATATTGATCATAGGGATGCTTCTAATACCTGTTTCAGGCTAGTCAATAGCTTGGCACTTATTACATAACAGTATTATAATATGTTATGTTGGATATTTCTTTTTCTCTAAAGCGTTTGATAAGAAGCCATGTTTCTCACCATTCTTAAAGCCTCCTTGGCCCCCGTGTTCTCCACCATGACCACCGTGCTCTCCACCATGACCACCGTGCTCTCCACCATGACCTGGAATGTAAAAATAACTTTTTCTATGGATTTCAATATAATTTATGACAAAAATCAATCTATTGAATATTCAAAGAATAATTCTTGATGGTGCCTGATTAAGGACCACGTTGAGAGGATGGACCCCGCGAGAATACCTAAGATTGTAATACACAAGATTCCAGAGGGTTGTCGACCACTGGGACGTCAGCCAAAGAGATGGAGAGAAAGTTGGGCATCTTCGTCACAGGACCAAAACTGAAATCCTGTTTAAACAGATCGAAAGATCTAGAAGAAGAAGCCTGATTAAGCCAAAGGGCATAGGTAATAGATTTAACTGAATTAAAGATTTGATTGAATTTGATTATAAAATATTTCATATCTCATTAACTAAATTCTTCAATAATTAAAGGAAACGTTTTACTAACGGAGTTGGGGAATTTTAGAACAAACTTCTAATAATGAAGTGAGTGCTGTGACATTGAACCAGTTTAAAACCCATCTGATCAAATTCGTACACACAAACCCAGAATTGCTGCGTTAGTGGTATTTTACTTTCTTTACTTATTATTTTTGCTTGTTTTTTCTTCATTAACATATAACAATTAAACTAGATATAGATTTTAACAGCGTTCATGCCTCCTGCCTATAATGGTAAAAATTATTATTTACATTAGATAAAATCAGTACATCTGATGCATATTTAAAAGCATAGATTGAGTTATTTTCAAGAAAAGAAATGTAGCAAATTGATCAATCTTAAAATAATATAATTCCCTATGATCCAATTCTCTTAGCAGTATTATTTAGCTACGCATAACAAGCTGCGTACATTGTTCAACAATACCTTTAAATTAGAGTTGTTACTAATTTTTACTTAGGTGCTTGAATAGAATGCTACATTAGATTTAAATATAGCTGTAACAGAGCTGGAACTAATTAGCTTTGTCAACAATGCTATCTGATTTTTTCCAGTTTGCATTCATGAGTATAAGAATATCTATGATTTAGGACATATTTATTTTATGAGGAAATTCTCTATGGAAAGTTCTTAAGTGCTAAGAAATATCACGGAGTTTAGTCTTTATATTTCAAAGAGATGTAAAATAGACTTAAAGGGTTTTAAATTGAATGCTTACATGTAAAAGTCTCTTACTCTAGACTGTGAAAGTGGAAAAAGATGCTCCATATCATAAAGATTTTCCATGAAACCAACTAATTAGACAAGAGACAATACAAGCGGTCTATGCGGATCGACAATCAGTCTGAATAGTAACAATCGAGATTATAGATCGATAATTGGAATGGTACTCGTATGTCTCCATCATCTTTCGTAGATAGATAACTGCTATGGAATTTCTGTTTTAAGAATATTGTATTTTTTAAATTTTTATTTACCTCCTCCTCCATAGGGGGTTGCGCACACAAAGGCGGCGAACAGGAAGAAAGCAGCGAGGAACTAGGAAAAAAATACACTTTGGATACTAAAAAATACACTTTGGATACAAAAAAAATACACTTTGGATACTAAAAAATACACTTTGGATACTAAAAATATTTTGCACTAAGTGCCTCAAAATAACTAAACAAAATACTATTTATTCAAGTGATAAATGATGAAAAACTAAATAAATTAAATATATAACATAATATACTTCCGTCATAAGCAAAAACGCAGCTAACGGGAAAAAATCAGAAATTAAACTAAGTATGAGGCAATATTCCATATCAAATTTTGAACTGATCCATAAAAAAAAATACAGAAAACCAATTATTTCAACACAAAAATCGACATAATGTCTTTTTTAATTTTACTAATACTAGGTTTTTCTAAGCAAAAAAACAATAAAATGTGATCCATAAGGAAAAATACAGCAAGTGCCTATGTGTTTGCTTATGAATCACATTTTACTGCTTTTTTGTTTATGAATCACGACATTTTTAAGCAGCAATTAAAAAACATAAATGTGCAGTTTTCTCAAAACTTAACTTTTGCCATTAGCTACGTTTTTGCTTATGAGAGCAGTATAAATGTGAGAGGATATTAGAGATTATGCTAGAGAAAGATTAAGAATTAAATGGTTGGACCAAGTGAATGATATTTAGAAAAAAGGAAACATAGAAAGTCAGAGAAATTGTAGGAGTTTTATGAAAAGGTGTATGGATGTAGAAGAAGCGAGAGATCTGTGTAGAAATAGGAATGTCTGGCGCTTTATCCTATCTGCCTACCCCGAAAATGAAATGGCGTGATGATATGTTTATATAAAATACATCTTTACTATTCACATTAAATGATTCGCGACTTTGTATTTTGCTAACATCATAAAATAAATCACAAGGTCATAAAAACTTGTTTGATTTAGCAAAGCAAATTAAAAGATTGTTTGCCAATTTTTTTTCTTTGATTAAACAATACAGCAGGGTGCCGATTATCCAAGGCTCAATTATCTGTGAGTTGGATTAACCATGGTCTGCTATAGTATAATTTTTTTTTCAGTATAAAATGATATACATCACACCAATTGACTGACCCTAGTAAGTTGGTGGTGTTTACCCGCGTCCACACTGACACGAAATTTGTTGATTCAGAGCATCGTTGTATCTGTCAAACATTGAGAATGCTTGTTTGTGTACTCATCTTGCGCAGGAAAATTCAACTAATATTTCAACTTTCAAAATGTTTAACTAAACATAAACTTAATTTAGAATAACCGTGTTCAACGTTTCAATTATCTGGGCTTGAGTGTCACCCAATAACCATGGATAATCGATGCTTTACTGTAATTGGTATTTAATTTTCCTTTTAAAATAACTAAACTTATTATGAAGACAAATAATCAATATTGAATGTAGATGTGGAAAAGTCATTTTAAAAATAAATTATTTGTATGAATTGTTGAATACTTTTCAATTTAAAAATGTACAATATAACTTAGTGGGGATTTTTTTCTCTTTGCCGAACTCAAATAAGGACATGATATGCAAATAATAATGGTCAATAAAAAAATATCTAATTTCTAAAAGAATACCGTTCATTTTTTAAATTCTCGAATAATTATTATAATTATTGATAGAATTCCATAATATACAGAAATAAATATAACAATTTATTCAATGACAACCTTTATAACCTGATTAGTATGACACTTGTCTTCCAGCTTAGGGGGTATGGTTTTGAATCCAATTAGAACACAGATTTTTTTTTAAATATTCCAGACTATAGTTTGGAAATTCTAGGATGAGCCCTGTGACAGCTCACAAATTTGCCCCAATACAACCTTATGTAATGTATTTACCTAAATAACTTGCTATTTATTAGAATTGAGGCTTATATTAAAGTTGATAAAATAATTAAAATTACTGAACATCGTTACAAGGTTGTATTGGGGCAAATTTGTGAGCTGTCACAGGACTCATCCTAGAATTTCCGAACTATAGTTTTCACTTATGTTATCATTAAAATTTATCCGGTTAGTTTGAAGAGTTTGCCACATAGTAATAAGTCTGCCAGGTTGTACTGTACAATGCAAGTGTAATACAATACAATACTCTCATTTTTGTATTCCTCTCACTCACTCAAGTTACTTAATTATTACATTTTATTGCATAGTATAGCATATTTATTACCATGTGGCAATCTATTTCAACTAACCATACTATTGTGTGTTTTACAAATTAGTTTAAATAGAAAATTAAAGGTTTTAAATTATTAATGGAGATAAAATATTTACAAAACTAAAGTAATAAAAAATCGTAAAGTAAACGCACGTGGTGCGTAGCTGCATAGTAACGTGTCCCTACGCTGTCTTATTCTCTCAAACAACAACGGCATTTTTTTCTGCTTTGTATTCAAGGGTATAATAATACATTCGGTCATATCTATTCTTTAAAAAAGAACACAAATAAGGTAATCAATAAATAGCCGGAAAAGGAAATTGAAAAGCAAAAGTTGATGGAAAACCAGGATAAATATTCCACATCACTGAAGGGAGATTTTTAATTCCTTTTTTAAAACACGTCAATTGATGATGCAACTCTTATATTTTCTGATAGATAATGAAATTGAACTAACTATTTTAGAATATCTAGCGATTAATTTCTTAGTTATTCTACTAATTAAATTGATCCCCACTACACTAGTTTCTACCTCCCATCCTGAGGCTCTTTTCAGATCGAATTATTCGAGTATGTCAGATTCCGCTTGAAAAGATTCTCGGGATATTGGGTAGAAGTGGGAGAATTAATATAATTAGTAAAATAAGTAATTTATTGTTAAATATTTTAACACAGAGTTAAAGGCGAAACCTTTGATAAACTATTTTATTTACTCTGTAACGATCTTTTAATGTTACGTGTTTTACAATTTTCAGGATAGATTAGAAGTTATATAAGGAAGACTTACCAAGAACTTTGCCATCTTAACAAGTGTTGAGGACAACTCAAGCTTGACTATGCCTTGGTCCGGACGCAATCAGCTTATATACCAAAGAGACATTGTGTGATTTTACGCAATGGTCAGTGAATCTCACACTCGGACTTTATCTTCATAGGAGCCAAAGTGCCTTGCTTTTTCATTTGCCTATTGGATCAGGGTTGACACAATAATTTAGGAAATTATTTCATGCAAAAGGTTCAATTTAAAATATTAAATTGCTCGTCATGAAGGAAATGATTTTTAAAGAAGTGTTTTTTTAAAGAAGCTTATAATTAGCATTATAAAATATCAAATCATTCATCCATACGAGGTGTGATTTTTAAATAAAGTCCATTTTGAAATAAGAAAAAAACTGTGAGGAATAAAAATAATTTATGGAGATCCCCATATTTATATTATATTTTCCAAATTAAATTCCACAAATTTTTGATAATTGTGTCATGAATATCTTTATTCTATTACCAAAAAGTCTACCAATGGGCTATCTCATGATTGAGTATGATTGTCAGCCATCTTGCGGATGAAAGAGACTTTATAGTGTACAAATTGTTGCAATTCAGCAAGCACACAGTATTGAACGAATCTAGGATATTAAATTTTTAAAAGAATCATCAAGTTTAATCTGTAGCAGCCTTTGTTAGACAAAGTTTTATATATAATTATGTAATGCTTAATAGCACTATAAGAATTTATAATAAGCAGCATATAACCTTAAAAAAAAAAAAATTCAGATGTAAAATGGTCTAAAATTAAAACCAGTCGGGAAGTAAATCCACCAGGAATCAAACCTGGGGCACCCTCTTGCTTAATGTGAATCCTGGCAATCAAACCACGGCCGCCAATTTACCACATGACAATAAGCTCACCAGGTTGTGCTGTAAACTTCAAAAGTGTAATACAATACAATAATTAAATAGTGTACTTGGATCAAAATTTGTTTTCACCTATGAATTTAGTCCACGAATTTCTTTAGCATTTACACTTTTTTTTCTACCTCTACACATCAGCTTTGATACTAATATGCTGTGGTATATCATAAAAATTCATCAATCATTAAATGTATAGGTTAGTCATACTTAAGAGGAACATATAGGCTTGGAAAACAACAAACTAATTATCCATCTTTCGAACTAAACAACTCAATTAGAAGATATTGAATCGTATTATTGTCCAATTAAGGAACTATAGTTCGGAAATTCTAGGATGGGTCCTGTGACAGCTCACAAATTTGCCCCAATACAACCTTATGTAATGTATTTACCTAAATAACTTGCTATTTATTAGAATTGAGGCTTATATTAAAGTTGATAAAATAATTAAAATTACTGAACATCGTTACAAGGTTGTATTGGGACAAATTTGTGAAAAGTCACAGGACTCATCCTACATTTTCTGAACTATAGAGACTCAGTAAGTATGTATCACAAATAGTAGCAAAGTGGTCTAGTTTCATACATTAAAGCTTAATTTTCAACATAATGATGTAAAAATACTGGATCACAAATATAATTTTAATACATATTAGATAATACAGTTTAAAATCATTTTGTCAACATACAGAAATAAATGACATTTCACAATGTTTAATCTTTTTTTAGACCAGCATTTGACACAGATCAAAAATTTGTTTCAAGAAGTTTTCTTTCTTTGCGGGTTCTAAAAGATTATTTTGGAAAAGTCCCATTATCCTCTTGATAAAGAGGTTTTTGGGTTTGACTCTCAATGATCCTAAGAAAAGGATCTACCCAGTCTGATACAATGAGGTTGTTGTTACCTCTTGGTATAAGGTTGTTGTTACCTTTAATATAACTAACAAATATGATGATACACAGTAAGTCATATACCTGTATTGGTGGTTTGAAGTTCGAAGGCTCATTTAAGGGGATAAAAGGGAAATATGTCTCCTGTCAACGTTCTTTTAATATCCGTATCATCAATGTGGATATGTCGAGTAATAGAAATAATCTCATAAGAATGAATCATTTTTGAAACGAAGAATTTAAATTCAACTTTTTTTCAGTAATTTTAAGTAGATTTGTTAGCCCTGATTCAGAGTTTATATTAATGCTTAAATAGCAATATTAATGTGTTGTTTTCAAGAAGATATCTGCTTAGTTAGACATTTTCAGTTCAACTAAACTATTAAACATGAAACATTAATTATTAATCTCCGACTTTTCAATGAAACAGTTAATTTTTGCAGGTCATTTTAGTAAGATGTCATTTACATATATTAATATTATAATACACGTTACACATTTTAAAAATATATATCTTAATAAATAAGTTAGTAGGTTGGGATATATTAGCTTATATATGTTCAAATATCTTTAAATTGAATAAAATCTTCTAAAATTTTGCTATAAAATATTGTAATGCAAAGAAGTGAAAAATAAATTAGGTGCAATTGATAAGAGTTCTGTGTTTTATTATATTGTATTAAACTTTTGTTGGATACAATACAATCTGGTAGGGTATTGTCATATTTCAATCTCTTCCAACCGACCAGTTCAGACGCTTCATGACAATATATGTGATGGTAAGATAATTGTTTTCCATCCAAGGGTTTGCAGATTCAATTCACAATGGAACCTGGATTTATTTTAAAAAGGATCCAGTCTGGTTTTCACTGAAAGATCTTTCTGGTTGGTTGAAACCAATTGCCACATGATAAAAAGCTTGTCATGTTGTACTGTATACAATGAAAGTGTAACAAACTAACACACAAATATGCAATAATTTTTTTTTTCAGATCGAGTTCCAAAGGGAATCAAACCCACAGCCCTGGGCTAGAAGACAGGTGTCTTACCAACTAGGCCTCGGAGATCTGAAAGAAACCTTATTAGGATTATTAGGATTTTCATTTTTATTATTATTATCTTATTAGGATTTTTCACATACAATACATATCATCATGCCTTTTCCCTGTCAGGTTAGGCAGAGATGACAGAACGCCAGACTTTCCAATTGTGACACAAATGTTTTGCCTCTTTTACATCCATATATCATAGATATTTTCCCATACAATTTTTTTTGATATTTTATTATTTTAAAAATTCATTGGCAATTATAAATTTAAAGAATAATATTTATAATTGCCAATGAATTTTTTTTTAAATTATTTGTCTACTCAGATTATTGCCATTTTAGAACAATGGCATAAATTGAAAGACGCATGTTGATTTTTATTTTCAATTGAACAAATTATTATAAGCACTTTTAATAAATTTATTTTTATTCAGTAAAAAGAAAAACATTTGAAATTACAATTCCTTTTAAGACTCTTAAATAATTAATGAATTATTTTCTATTCAGCTAGTCTATTATTATAAAAAATTAAATACTTTGACCTGACTATAATGCGGTATTGAATATTTTTTTATCGATAGTAATGAGAGCATTATATTATTGTCTTGAATATTACATCACATAACCGTATTTTATTATCGGTTATGTGATGTTTAAATGTTTTAGGTACATTATCTCGTAGAGGCTTGGTATGCTAGGATAGCTTGGTTCAAATCTATACTGTTGTATTGAAGCAAATTGAGTAACTTTTTTTTTTAAATAAACGACACAATGTACCTTACAACAACCAGTGCTTATTTTGCGGTGGAACGCAATGGAGTGGCGCTCCACCACCTTTTTAAAGGTTTATAAAAAACTTGACAAGAAGTGAGCTCCGGCACCTTTTTTTTTTTTTTAAAAAAAGCACTGATAACAATAATAAAAATAAAAGAGCCAGTAGTGAGTGCTCAACACATTAAGGACAGAATATAGAAAAAAATGTGCTTACAACGTACAAAACCATATATTACCAACACAAAATGGGGGCATCCAAAAGCGCATAACCCGCTCTGCGCCCCACCAGGTGTCACTCTTGATATCAGTGTGAAGGGAGAATATAAATGCAAATAAACAAAAAATCAAAATGTGCATACCCCAAACACTATAAAAGGCAAAAATCGTTCCCACAATACTCAATGTCTCTAGACTATAATCTTCAAACAAGTTTAACAAAAAAAAGAATAACACAAAAGACAAATCGTTAAAAAACAAATTGAAAACGATTATAACAAACGGAATTAGACAAGTGCTTATTAACAAATCTTCTTCAGCACGAAGAAAAGAATCACAAAAATATATTAAAAAAAAGCTACAATAGTCAATTGAAAAGCAGTTCAAAAAGTATTTCAAAAGTCCTCGAAATAATTAGTTAACATTTTGAGTACAAGACAGTTGCTATAAACAGTGCCACTTGTCTTAGAAAACTGAAAAAGGCACAAGAAGGAAATGCTAAAAGTCAGAGAAATCATAAAAGTTGTATGAGAAGATTGTATGGATGTAAAAAAGGTGAAAGATGTGTGTCATGATACGAAAGTCTCACACTTTTTTCTCACTCCTTACCCCAACATGGACTGGTGTGATTTTATGTATGTAAATATTTGAATAAAGCTAAATATTTGTTTAACTAATTTTTTAGCGTATGTTTACTTACATTAATCTGAATGCGGATATTAAAAATCTGTTTCCATGTGTTATGAGTATGTAAATCTGTTTGGAAAAATGAATTATTTTAATAATAAGAAGTGCCTAATACTCCTAATCTACTTAGCTGCCTAACAAGTTATTACTTTGGCAGTATATCATAATTAGAGCTCCGATTCTCGCTTCATTTTAACGTTTTTACAAAATCATATATTGTTCAGATTTTTCCCTTAAAAATATGATTATGTAATATTATATATATGTACCTATAGTCAAATCTCTTTATAATGAATTATTTTCACTGTCCTGAACAAAATTACTTAGCGGTGTTAAAAGAATTTCATTTTAACTAAATAAATATTCCAGTAAAAGAATCTCATTTTAACTAAATAAATATTCCAGTAAAAGAATTTCATTTTAACTAAATAAATATTCCAGTAAAAGAATCTCATTTTAACTAAATAAATATTCCAGTAAAAAAATCTCATTTTAACTAAATAAATATTCCAGTAAAAGAATCTTATTTTAACTAAATAAATATTCCAGTAAAAGAATCTCATTTTAACTAAATAAATATTCCAGTAAAAGAATCTCATTTTAACTAAATAAATATTCCAGTAAAAGAATTTCATTTTAACTAAATAAATATTCCAGTAAAAGAATCTCATTTTAACTAAATAAATATTCCAGTAAAAGAATCTCATTTCAGCTAAATAAATATTCCAGTAAAATAATCTCATTTTAACTAAATAAATATTCCAGAAATAAAATTTATAAAGAAATTTACTAAATATGTGCCCAAACACGAACATCACAATTATTTAGAAATTAGTATTCCATGTAACATCACTACTTTACTTCGGTTTAGGTAGCTTAATTTCGATCTCCATAAGAATGTCCCAATTGTTTTACAGCCACCAGAGTGAGTCTTGATCAGAATTAGTTTTGATCAGAGTGAGTCTTGATCAGAGTGAGTCTTGATCAGAATGAGTTTTGATCAGAGTGAGCCTTGATCAGAGTGAGTCTTGATCAGGGTGAGTCGTTCTCAGTGAGTCATCAGTATTTTATTAATTGTTACAGGGGTACGTTTAGTTTTAATGCATGCTTTTGGGATTTTATAAACTTTTAAATTTCTTCACCCTTTAAAATGGATAAAAGTAGGGAAAATCAACGACGATCTTGAAAGAAAAAATGGAAAATTTGGGAAAAGTAAGCACGGGGCAGAAGAAATATATTGTTGCCACCCAATAAAGGAAAAGGTTTATGTGAGCTCTTGGGAGTGGTGTTTTTTATTGTTTTGTATTTTCATTTTTTTGGTTTTATGATTATGTGCGGTACATTGTGGGGTGAATGTTTTAGTCTGTCTAGAGTGATGAAGTGTGAGAAGTTTGATTTCGCGTGATGTATACATGCGTAATGGAGTGTCACTGATTGTCAGGTTGATGAGAATGTGCAACGGGGTTTTTATAATAAAAAATCGGAAAGAATTATCGATTTATTTTTTCATGCTATATGTCCTCAGTGAGATACAGGCAAAAGCCTAGTTTACTAGGGACACAACAAATGAAAGGCAACAAACCCAGATCCATTAAAATTGTGTGTCCAAATTAAATTACCTGTTGTTTTTTCACAAATTTTAATTATGTATACTCGTATTTCTTGTCATGTGTGAAACAAAAAAAAACTTAAAAATAAAAAAGAACGGATTCTAATATTAACTTATTTTTTCAACTTCTTTACATAAAAACTATTTATGTATGCAGTTGCATACTTAAAGATGTTGTTATTATGTATTGTGATTAATTATAAAATATAGTAGGTACATACGAATGAAAATGTTTTTTTTTCAGTTTTGTTATAACAAATTTTCAGTATAATGAAACGAATTATTAGATTCCTAAAAGTTCGTTAGAACGAAATTTGACTAAATAAGGTTATTCGGGAATATTTAACACAATCTGAGGGTTATTTTTTTTTATTCATAATAATTCAATCTTAAAATAATTTCCCTCGCTAGATATGACCTTAAGACATCATTCTGTTAATTTTTTAATACCCTTTTTATAAAAACAACAAGGTTTTTGAATTTCAAATGTTGAAACATTTCATATTGCACGATCCCTATACAATCCCACCGTATGTACAAAATAACATTTTTTGTAGTTTAACTGTTGGTTTCGCTACATGCTTCTTTGAAAACCATTGTTATTTACATCAATGATTGCTATAAAGAACCTACTTTTGGCCTTCGGTCACCATATGGTGTAAAAATAGTATTTCTTCTACAAGATCCAAGTGCTCTGCAAACGTGTACTCACACTGATTTGTTCTCATCGCTCAGTTGGAATCCATACACCCTGCCTCTAAGCCTTACTGATTTTTTTCATATGGTAATATATTGAAGATCCAGAGTATCTGAACTTTTTTACCAGCTGATAGTTTTGCTTGGATTATCTTCAATATCTGCAGTTAAGATGTTTTCATCCAATTTTGCACGTTTTTCACTTATAGGGCTATTTTCAATATCTAAATATCTCATTCAAATTTCTTTAAACCACCTTCCGCCCTTACGAATATCCATTTTTTGTTTCAATAGTTTGCAGAGTTTTTTTTAAGAAACTCAAATAATATACAACATATGAATTCTACATTTGATAAGAATTCTACTATTGTGAATGAAGGTTTTTTATTTATATTTTTTTAAGTTAAAATATACAATTCAGATATTGACAAATAGAGCATTAACAAAACAGGTGATGACACAATGACAGATAGAGCACAATGAATGTTAAAGCTCAAGTTTTTTCAGTCGCTTCTTAAATCGTGCCAAGGACGGAGCAAGTCTTATATTGGTGTGTAACTGATTCCAGAGTCTCATTGCATGGACAGTAAAGGATGACGTAAAAAAAGAGGAGCGGTGAACTGGAAAGGCCAATAAACGATCTATGTTTTAGCGTAGTGCTAATCCATGATTGGAAAGACGCTGAAAATTTTCGGCGAGATAAGAGGGTGGGTCTTTTGAATAAAAAAACAAATATAAGAATCTGTGTATGAAAAATTAAAAGAAAAGAAAAATTTATGTCAAGTAGAATAATATTTATAAATTGATTAAATTGTTGGTATTGTCCGTTAATAGATTGAATGTACTTAGGTTGTTATCTCTTAAGAGTTAATTAGGTCTTTTTCCAAGATTTTGATATGTGACCTTTCTGATAATTTCATAATTTTCCTTGTAATGGTTTTCTATAATATTAGACCCAGCCCACTTAGCAATTTCAGTACCCTCATGTGATCTCGTAGGCAAGAGCTACTGGAGTAGACAAGTAACTCATATTTTGCCACCGTATGTGTCGGAAATACTACCACACCTGGACAAGTACACTTCTAGCATATACTATTGGTACCAAAGAAATTTTTTGACCAGACTTTTAATTTTTTGGTACCATCAAGAATCAAATCCAAAATCTCCGAGTGGAAGATCAAGTATTTCTAATCAGATCAAGGATTGTGGCAATATAATGAAGGAAAACTGTTTTTAAAAAGCAGTATGTACGAGGCATATACAGAAAGTAAGTGTACTGAATTTTTGTAGGTTACAATTTTTTTTATTTAAACAAAAAAATTACGTGGTTACCGTAGTACATATGTAAGCTATTTTTCGACATAGTCGCCATTCCTCTCAATGCAGGTGGTGAAGCGGGGTATCAACTTTTTGATGCCTTCCTCGAAGTAGTTTCCCGCCAACCCCTCCGTTCACTTCTCCACCTCCTCCTTTACCTCCTCGTCGGTTGAAAACCTTTTTCCATCCATGTGCAGCTTCAGGGAGGTAAAGAGATAGTAATCTGAAGGTGCTAGGTCAGGGAAATGCGCGGGATGGTTCAGGACATCCCATTTAAACGCGGCGAGCAGTTCCTTCGTGGCATTGGCCGTGTGTGGTCTGGCATTGTCGTGCAGCAGGCAGACTCCCTTTGTCAGCATGCCTCTCCTCTTGTTCTGAATCACCCTCCGCAATTTTTTTAGGGTGTCACAGTATCTTGCAGAGTTGATGGTCTCCCCTTGAGGCATATATTCAGTTAAATTATGCCTTGACAATCCCAAAACACGGATGCCATGATTTTCTTGGCTGAAATTGTGGTTTTGTACTTTTTGGCGGAGGGTGAAGAGGTGTGATGCCACTGTTGAGACTGCCTTTTGGTTTCAGGCGTGTAGTGTGCAACCCAAGTTTCATATCCAGTAACGATGGAGCGGAGAAATTCATCTCCATGGAGTTTGCAGCGCCTCAAAAACTCTTGCCCGGCCTCCACTCGATTCAACTTGTGTTGGTCTGTCAGCTGTTTTGGGACCCACCTCGCGGACAGTTTCCGATATCCGAGGGTTTCTGTGATGGTTTCGTGTAGTAGAGATCTGGAGATTTGCGGAAACATCGCAGAAAGTTCATCCACAGTCAATCTGCGATCGTCACGGAGCGCATTTTCGTTTTTTTCCACAATTTCGTCAGTCACAATTGAAGGTCTTCCGCTCCTCTGATCATCATGCACAGACGTACGACCGTTTTTAAACTCGCGACACCACTTGTACACACTCGTACGATTCATAGCTTTATCACCATATGCAGTTTTCACCTCATTCTAAACCTCAACCGGAGGTTTCCCTTCCAAACGAGATAACGGATGACGCCGCGTATTTCGCACTTGGCGGGAGATTGGATTGACATTTTTCACGAAACGTGTTGTCGCGTCGACACTTCTCAACGTACTGACCTCGAACCGGTCTCGTTGCAGAGGGGAAGGGTCAGGCTACACGGAAGTGTAGCCAACATGTCGAAAATAAAATCCATCCGGTCGTGAGAGCCTCAGTACACTTACTTTCTGGATACGCCTCGTATTAACATAAAATTGAAGAAAAGTAGAATTCAATTAAATGAGTTAAAATTTATTTTACTGGTTTAGTTTTCTTAGAATAGTATGTTTACTTCTACAGGGAATTCCTTGTACGTTTTTAATAAGTAAATAAAATATTATCTAGTAGTGTGTTTATAAAACACGAGTAATAAATTAACAGGAAAAAAATATTCAGAGGTCAGCTCATTGTTTACAAAGTAAAATATATCTAATATAAAAGAAATATATAAACAACTGGTACGAAAACATATTTTTTTGTTATTTTACGATGCTTTTTATGTGTTAGAAATTATTATTATACCGAAATTTCTACGTATATATAAAGTTTTGATTGCAAATTATCTATCGTGAATTACTCAACATGTCACTTTTTCCAGAGCGGACGTAACTGTGATGAACTATACAAGTATCAAGCCATAGTTGTTGAGAACCAAGGGCTTAGAATCATTCTCACCACACATTTCTATCTTAAGCGGTCCTCACTCTCTCTAGAACACCCTGAAGTGAGTGATTTGTCACTGTCTTTAACAAATCACTCAACATGTTAAAGATTTAGAATGACCCTGTTAGAGTTTCTCCATTAAACCTTCATTCTAGGGTTTTCAAACTGGTTTAACAGAAAATGATATAAGAATTGGGTGTTAGTGCTGCTACAATTTCTATACATTTAAAGCAAATTGGAAAAGTGACAAAGTTTGATTGGTAGGTTCCACATCAACTTAATAATAACCAAAAATTTGTCACTTTTGATGTGTATTCTTCATTACAATTGCTTAGCCGGAATGATCCATTTCTCAATCATATTATGAGATGCAATTAGAAATGAACACCTCAATAACTATTTGTGGTAGAAAAAATTCAATAACAGAGAAGCAGCAGAAAATAACTTTAAAGAATTCTGGGATTCTGATAGACCTGAGTTTTATTTTATAGGCATAAATAAACTTGTCATTCGTTGGCAATAATGCGTAGAATCAAATGACTCTTACTTTATTACTCTAAAGTTATGTTTGATTGAATTTGAAGGTTAAAATTAATCATCAACCTAATAACATAATTAAGCAAAGTTTTCTCATGTATCATTTAACTAGCATGTTGATAACACAATATCAAATTCAGCACAAGTTATAAACATAAGTTTCAAAACATTTAATTAATTTAATATAAGCCACAAAAGAACTCTCGTGATGGTTATATACTTTGTCAAGTAAGCAATCTCAATGGGCAATAAACAGTTGATTTGTTCGATCGTGATTAGGAATAAAATAATTGCGATTTTAAATAAATCTTGGTAAATATATATTATTTATTTATTTATATACAGTTATATCTCGTTTAACTATTGTATAAAGATGCATTCCTCAAAATCGTTACATTAACATAATTATTGTTAACAAAGGTAAAAAGAAAACACTCAAAGTATTGGGATAATAGGTTCCTAAAATAAATAATAGACTTTTTGTAGCTGAAAATAATTTAAAATTACGTTATAGCGAGGTATCATTTACAGAGATAAGGTCAAGTGAGTTATTACTGTACTGATTTATTAATCCCTCATTAACTTAAACCCTCATGATTAATAGCTTTTACTTTTCATAAATGGGAAAGTAAAGTGGTTTGAAATATTTTCTTTTGCAGCAATATATACATTTGATTGAATTAATTTGAAAAATATGAATAATTTGTTTTAACTTTCGCTTGCACTTTAATATTTGTTTTACTATTTGGGTCGTATTTTCTCAGAGGGTGGAAGAGTAA
Organism: Odontocerum albicorne; assembly: GCA_949825065.1. Taxonomy (NCBI): domain Eukaryota; kingdom Metazoa; phylum Arthropoda; class Insecta; order Trichoptera; family Odontoceridae; genus Odontocerum; species Odontocerum albicorne. The sequence goes on along the minus strand of OX463854.1, from coordinate 7,492,438 downwards.
ACAAGTAGTGAAGTAGTGGCCAATAAACAATCACTCAAACAGAGATTGGCCTTTCCAGTTCACCGCTCCTCTTTCTTTACTTCGTCCTTTACTGTCCATGCAGTGAGACTCTGGAATCAGTTACAAACCAATATAAGACTCGCTCCGTCCTTGGCATGCTTTAAGAAGCGACTGGAAAACCTCTTAATTTCTAGTCAATAAAATAACGTGTTTCATTCCTGATTTTTCTTTTCCTTTCCTCTCCATCATCCTTTCCTTTCATTTTGATTGATATCTCACTTTATATGAAAAATAATGTTCGGGGGATTGTCCGTCTTTGTGGGGTTCATGGGGGTGTTCTCACGTATATGTTTATGGATTTCGTGGGGATGGATAGTCATTTTAATAATTTATGCGACCACGTAACTTGCTTCATTTACTTTTGTCTGGTTGGTTGGAAGAGATTGCCGCCTGGCAATAAGCCCGCCAGATTGTATTGCAATAAAAGTGTTAAATAAATAAATAAATCTATAGTAAAACAGTCATAGGGGCATTAAAATATACCATATATCATATACTCGAACTGGACAGTACCAAAATCTGCTGAGATGATAGTTCACAATAGTTTTTTTAGTTCAACTATGATGTATGAGAGTGAAATATGGATGTGATAAAAGATTACGAGGAGATGAATAATTGCTCTAAAAATGCATACATTTAAAAGAATACGTGAGGTGACAATGTATGACAGAATACAGAATGAAGTGATTAGGGATGAATGTGAACCTAAGGCTGATGTGTTGATTATGATGAAGAAAAGCACGCTGAGATGGTTTAGGCATGTGGAGCGAATGATTGGAGAAAGACTAACAAACAGATATACAGTGCAAATGTGAGGGGAAGGCGTGGTAGAGAAAGACCAAGGAAAGTATGATTGGATCAAGTGAAAGATATTCTGAAGGAAGAAAATGTGGAAATTCAGAGAAATCATACTTGTATGAGAAGGTATGTATGTAAATAGAAGAGGCTAAGGATGCGTGTTGAGATAGGAAACTCTGGTACTTGGCCCTCTCTGCCTACCAGGGAACAGGGAAATAGCGTGATGGTATGTATGTACCTATATATTGGTTTGTCTTAAATACAACCTTGAACATCACTTCATACCTATAAATATAACGTCTTGAAGGATTTTTATGACGCCATCAGTTAATCTTACGATAATATAATATTTGCTTTTACGGGATTTACTTTTCCATTGCTCATTAAATTAAACTCACGTTTTCTAATATTTATAATATTGTGTGTATTTAAATATGTGTGCAAGAATTTATTGAACTTTACAGTAAATCAGATGTTTTGAAAACTTAAGCACTTCATAACATATGACCTCTGTTTATCAGAACTGAAATTATTTTGTTTCCACAGGTTTCATGTAGGGTTTTTACATTTTATAATTTAAATTTACGTTTTTGCCATTAGTTGGAATATTTTTACTCTTTATTGTTTCATTCACTCACTCCGGTTTATCAAAAGATTTTAGTGCCAGGTGTACAGTCCTATTCCTCATCTTCTTACGGAATCCTGATGAGGCATTTTATAGTATTTATCAACATATTCAGTAGTTCCCTCCTAATCTGTAAGGGACATGATCCAAAATCCTCAGTAAATGCCTGAAACCACAGATAGTACTGAACCATATACAGTAGAACCTCAGTTTTCAAAAGTCTCTTATCTCGAATAATTCAATTCTCGAACATATTGTTTTAAATCGGTTCTTGATAATACATTTTCAATGACAATCATGTCACACTTCAGATTTTTTTTATACGCAGGTAAAAAAAACCTCATTGGACAGGTTTTTAGTGAGACAGAAAAGAGAAAGAACCCCAGAAGGACAATCAGCTAACGTTTTTATGCAAGGTAACTCCCTTTCTAAACAATAACATTTCTCCCCCTCTCCACCTACCTCAACACCTTCCACCTACACCATCAGCTCTCCTTGGCACAAGCAAAGTGCTGTTAATTTATCATTTATTTAATATATTTATTATGTTGCCACACTGTGTTTTTTTGGGGGTCTAGAATCAAATCTACAGAACGGATTAAGTTTGAACATCTCTTGAACGGATTAAGTTTGATAACTGAGATTTCACTGTATATACTATGTTTTTCCTATATAGTGAAAATCCATTAAACAGAAGAACAATATTATTATTCCCATTATTATTCCCCATCTCGGACCAGATTTTGAATGAAAGTAAAGCGAGAATTATGAACAACAGAAGATTGTGCATGACGAGATATATGAGTGTGGGGAAGGTGAAAGTTGTTGTGAAAAGTTTGGAATTTTGTTCTCTCTGTCTACCTCACCATGGACACAGCGTGATGATATGTATGTATGTTTGTATCTTAATGGAAAACATTGCATGCTGTCCTTAATTAAATATATGAAAACAAAACGATTAATAGAAGTTCATACATACCTTAAACAACAATTGTATTGGGAAAAATGTGAATTGGGTCTATTTTTACAAATATTGCATTGTATTACACTTTCGTTGTACATATATGTACAATCTGGCAGGCAATATCTTGTCAAGTGGCAATATCTTCCAATCAATCAGAATAGAGGTTCATATGATACATACCTTATACAACGGGAAAGATTTGGATTGGGTCTATTTTTACAAATATTGTATTGTATTACACTTTCGTTGTACATATATGTACAATCTGGCAGGCAATATCTTCCAATCAACCAGAATAGAGGTTCATATGATACATACCTTATACAACGGGAAAGATGTGGATTGGGTCTATTTTTACAAATATTGTATTGTATTACACTTTCGTTGTACATATATGTACAATCTGGCAGGCAATATCTTGTCAAGTGGCAATATCTTCCAATCAATCAGAATAGAGGTTCTTATGATACATACCTTAAACAACAGGAAAGATGTGGATTGGGTCTATTTTTACAAATATTGTATTGTATTACACTTTTGTTGTACATATATGTACAATCTGGCAGGCAATATCTTCCAATCAACCAGAATAGAGGTTCATATGATACATACCTTATACAACGGGAAAGATGTGGATTGGGTCTATTTTTACAAATATTGTATTGTATTACACTTTCGTTGTACATATATGTACAATCTGGCAGGCAATATCTTGTCAAGTGGCAATATCTTCCAATCAACCAGAATAGAGGTTCATATGATACATACCTTATACAACGGGAAAGGTGTGGATTGGGTCTATTTTTACAAATATTGTATTGCATAACACTTTCGTTGTATACGTACAATCGGGCAGGCTTATTGTCAAGTGGAAATATCTTCCAATCAACCAGAATAGAGGTTCATATATACCTTATACAACGGGAAAGATGTGGATTGGGTCTATTTTTACAAATATTGTATTGTATTGTATTACACTTTCATTGTATACGTACAATCTGGCAGGCTTATTGTCAAGTGGAAATATCTTCCAGCCAACCAGAAAGATGTTAAAGAGGCCTTAAGCGAATACCAGACAGAATTTTTTTCTCTAAACTGTCTGGGTTCTAACGGGAACCAAACCCACAACTTTGGAGTTGAGAGACAAGCGTCTTACGAACTAGGGCACGGAGGTCATCTTATATGTACAACTAAATATTTCTTATGTTGAAAACAACAGAAGGTGCGAATGTGATATTAAACTGTTGTAAACATCATGCCTTTTTAAAACTAAGATAATATTTAATTAAAAAAAAAAATACATTTTGTTATCTTATGAATTCAATTATTTTCTGTAACGTAATTATTTTATAAAATTGTTTAAATTTTATAAAATAGTTACGTTAATAATTACAAATACCCGTAACTTTTAAAATAATCTTATTTATTTAACGTGATGCTTTAAAACCATTTTCTTCCTTTTATAATAAGGACTTGTGTTATATTCGAGGACTAATATAACATAGGAACAAGGACCGTGGTCCAGTGGGAACTCGCATCCGATATTCATAATTGATGCACTTTGGGAACACCTCATGCCAGATGTAGAGAAAAAAGATTGTATAAGATGATAGTCCACAAAGTCCTTTGCTTTCCATGCAGTAAGACTCTGGAATCAGTTACAAACCAATGTTAGACTCGCTCCGTCCTTGACATGCTTTAAGAAGCGACTGAAAAAACTCTTAATTTCTAGTCAGTTATATAATCTCTTTCATTCCTGATTTTTGTTTCCTCTCCACCATCCCTTTGATTGATGATATCTCACTTTTACTTTTATTATGTATATATTCATAAATTTCATAAAGATGAATAAACATTAAGGTTTTTTGCAACCATATAACATCCTTTATTTACCGTTATTTTCTTGTTGGTTGGAAGAGATTGCTGCCTGGCAATAAACCCACCAGATTGTTTTTACAATGTAGTGTTAAATAAATAAATACTATCTTTGATGTATGGAAGTGAAACGCGGACATGGCAAAATACTGTAGAAATGCAATGCAAGGAGTAACAATGTATGACAAAATACAGAATGAAATAAATAGGAATGAATGTGACTTATTAAGCAAAACAAAAAAAAGCATGCTGAGATTTTTTTGGTTTTTTGAAAGGAATTAATGAAGAAACTTTAACATAACAGATATATAGTGCAAATGTGAGTAGAAAGAGTGTGAGAAGACCAAGGAAATCATGGTTGGATCAAGTGAATTATATTCTGAATGAAGGAAACATACAAAGTCCGAAAAATCACAGAAGGTGTAAGGATGTGTGAGGCTAAGGATGTGTGTCAAGATAGAAAAGTATGGCGCTCTGTTCTCATAAACGGTCTTTCAAATTGAGCGGTTTTTTTAATTCTAATTTTTTAAATTCTTGAATAAAACACACAATTTGCTTTGATTTCCAAAACTTTTAATTGGTCATTGAAGTATAATGTATGACATTTAAACACAAAAAAAAACAATATCCACCAAATGTCCACCTCTTGCAGCTCCACAGATGTCCACTCTTCTGTCAAAATTTTCGATGACATTTTGGCATAATTACGGTTCTAACTCACCAATAACGCGAATAATTTTGTCCTTAAGCTCAGGAATTGATTGGGGGTCATTCTTATAGACCTGGCTTTTCACGTAACCCCAGAGAAAATAATCCAATGGTATCAGATTACATGATCTTGGTGGCCAATTAACATCACCGTTTCCTGAGATTACAATACATAAAATAATTTAACAATTTGAACGTGTTGTATTGTATACGACTCCATTTTTATAAATGTGATACATTACACTTCTCAAATGTCACAAGACCCAGGCAAGTTCGTGACGCCATCTGTGTTTTATCTATAATTTAAAAAATCACTAAATTTAAAAGACCCCTTATGTACTTAGCACAAAGAAAAGTGAGACCCAGTACATGTGTCGGAAGTGCAATGTAGCTGTTTCTAAATGAAAATATTGACAAAAAAGAAAAGTACTGTCGGATCAAATTAATAAAATTTGAAAGAAGGTTTCGTTGAAAACTAGAAAAATCATAGACGTTATATTGTCATCGTTGCTGGACCTCGAAATCTATGATCCTCTCACTATTGCCTCGTCAATTCAGTTGGAAAGCGAAGCTGTGCCATCGAGTTTGTTTCAAGTGTGTGAGCCGTTGCACACTGGTAAACCCACCGGCTACACCAGTATTGCATCTGATGGTACCCCAAAATGAAATGATCGGAGCACACCAGGATATTTTTTACTGTTTTTTTTTAAGAATAGATATGATCTAAGTCATCGGTACCCTTATACCCCTGAATACTAGGTAGAATCATTCGAGGGGAGTAGCACAGTGCAGGGTTCGAATTGGTGATTTTCCGCATGGATGTTGCATCTCAAGAGTTATATGAGAAACTCTATGGATGTGAAAGAGGCAAAAGATGTGTGTCAAGATAGGAAAGTCTGTCCTCTCTGCCTATCCCAACATTTTGTTATTTGTGTGTTTGTTCTTTATTGTTAAAAAACTTATGAACTGGCAAAAATATACGCCTCAGTTTGTGTTGTTTTTAAAGTGAATCCATTAGTGTTTATCAATGAAACGCAGTTTTGATAGTGAGAAGAAATGACCATAAAATTATAATATTTGTACCGAAATTACACAATTCACCTTTTTATCAAAGTAACCCACACGAAGTGTGTGATGAACATTATTCTGTCTGCGTTCACCACTGCCGCTATCAAAGGTTACCGAGACTGGATAACCCTCAACCCAGTCTAATGCATTACGACATAGTTCACGTGTTGATATTTTACTATTATTACTATTATTAATAACTTAATATATATTATTCACTTAATGTACTAAATGCGAACAAATTAATAATATAGTTGTTAAGGTCAGATTTACATTTGACCGCGGTCTTGCTTACACGAACTCCTTAACGATAAAAGAAGCTACAGACAGATAACAATCAGATATGTCATCATAATAATGAAAGGACAATTTGTATAGCGCTGAGCAGACTCTTCTTAAGGGCACTTGAACTCGGGAAACGTGGATGCTGTAAATTATTGAAAAGAGTCTTATAAATACGTGAACTTAAAAAAATACATGGGGTGACAATATATGACAGTATACGGAATGAAGTGATTAAGGACGAATGTGAACTTAAGGCTGATGTATTGAGAAAAGTTCCCTTGCTCTATTCATCAAAATTGATCTAAAGATCTTCTTGATGTACGCAGGGGGAATACAAATTATACATTTATTTCATTTAACAAAAGAAGTGGTTCTGAATTCATTAAGGAATTCATTAACACGTTCACTGCGTCGAACACGGCTCCCGTGTCCATACAAATATTTTGTATGGACACGGGAGCTTTGAATGTTTAGTGAACTCATAAACGTCTCTCGATAAGGATTCGTCGCCGGTTTCATGTGTTTTGACAAAAATATTGCGTTTCTATTTTTTTGGCATCATTTATCTCGTGCTAAGTATAAGTTTATTTAAAATTGTGAATTGTAACACTTACTCAATGTTTTTTTGACTTTTTATATTTAAAATTATATTAAATTTACATTAGTGGTATTTCTTTTATTATATGTGAAAATAATTTGTGTTCAATATAAAGAATAAAATTACATTTGTGCACTGTGTCAAATATAATAGTTTACATTTCTCAGTATAGTGAAAACGCCGGAATTCAATTTCAAGACAAAAAATCATGGTTATAAATCAAAAAGAGGTATTAAACACAATAGTACGTCATCAGTATACATAGAAAGAAAAAAAAATTATGAACATGTGTTATGTTTCCTTTTTACTACCATCTGTGAAATATTTTTATATCTTCTGAACATTTTATGCATATTAATTATTATAAATATAAGTAATGTAGCAAATGTCTTTAACCACTGCTAATAGATGGCGTTAAGAAAAAGATCTATGAATTTTTATTTTTAATTTTGGAAATGCTTAAATACGATTTATTTTTATAAATTGCATTTTCCTCCTTAAAAACAGTAACGAAAATAATGAAATTTTAAACACCCGTGACGTAAATTTTGTGCAAGATTGAATACAATATATACACAAGTGGCCCTTGACTTTCGCACATAATTGGTTCCTGAAAATGTATGCAAATGTTGAATGTTCGCATATGTAAAAAAAACATCAAAAATTGTATATTTATCAATAATATATTAAAAATATTTATTTATCAATATACATAATTAAGTTAACGAGGCGTGTTTAAGTGCTTTCAGGTGTTTTCTTTATAAACTTAAGAGTTAGTTGAATACCTCCCTTTTTTTTCTTTCCTTGATAAAGAGTTCTATAACATGCTGTGTCTTTCTCAATTGCCCTACGTACTTGAGATATACGTTCTCCGTTGGGATCACATTCTTCCTGATAGTCAAAAATTTGTCAAGATGCATGAAGGCTTCATTCATATTTTTGATTGTCAAAGTCTTGAGGATTTTATCACCTTCTTCTTCCTCACTTTCATTGTGTATTTCATTTAACTCTTGATGCTCAATTAAATATTCATTTGACAGAGGTACTGAGTGAGATTCAATCACCTCATTAACATCTTCGTTGTTGATGTCCAAGTTTAGTTAATTCATTAGGCTAACTATTTCATCTGTGATAGTTTCCGGAGTTTCTTCAGAATTTATAAAATCACTCATCATTTGTGGGCATAATTGTTTGAACCTTTCATTGTTGACTTTTATTTCAACCCACGAGTCTCCGATATTGTTTATTATGTTCCATAAATTATAATTCTTCCAAAAATCTCTTAATGTAGGCCCACCTTCCCTGCCAGTTCCCTTGATGGCCTGATTTATTATTGTCCTCATATAATATAGTTTAAACGTAGCTATAACTATTTGGTCCATGGGCTGTATGAGGCAGGTAGTATTGGGAGGAAGAAACATAACATTGATTTCCGGGTATAAATTCTGCAGAGATTTTGGGTGTCCTGGAGCATTGTCTAAGATTAAGAATGCTTTAAATTGTAATTTTTTATCTTTACAATGTTGCTTAACTGCCGGCAAGAAATGAAAAGTGAACCAATCTTTAAATATTAGTGCAGTAACTCAGGCTTTTTTTATTTGATTTCCAAATGACTGGAAGCAATTCTTTATCTTTACCTTTCAATGCTCGGGGATTTTCTGCTTGATAAACTAAAATTGGCTTCAATTTTAAATCACTAGCTAAGTTTCCACCAAGAAGCAATGTCAATTGGTTTTTGAAGGTATTATCGACAAAAATCTTTAAAAAAATTTTTTTTTTTAAATGTGCGAAATAGCGAATTGTGCGAAAGTAAAATGTGCGAAGATGACGGTGGTCTTCGAAACTAGTTGTGAACCTAAATTAAAGCTGTGGTGAACACAAATTATATAAAATAAGTTTTTTATTTTACTTATTTTTTCCTCTTATGTAAAAAATGGCACCACAAAGTGAAACTATAGTCTTTTTGAAGATTCAAGAAATAATAATAAACTTATTTAACAGCTATCATTTCTTTATATTATTATAATTACAATAACTAATAATATATTTATTAAGAAGAGATAACTTTGCAGTTAAACAGAAAAAAATTGATTTTAAAACGACAATGCAGTTTATAATGAGTGAGAATATTTGATTCTTCTAACATATAAAATGACAAGACTGTTTATAATAAGTGAGAATACTTGATTCTTTTAAAATATAAAATGACAAGACAGTTTATAATGAGTGGCATTACTTGATTCTTGTAACATATAAAATGACAAGGCAGTTTATAATGAGTGAGAATATTTTATTCTTCTAACATATAAAACGACAAGGCAGATTATAATGAGTGAGAATACTTGATTCTTCTAACATATAAAATGACAAGGCAGTTTATAATGAGTGAGAATACTTAATTCTTCTTACATATAAAATGTTAACACTCAATTATTATATTTAAATATCAGTTTTACTAATTTATACTCTAGCTATGTACCTAAATTAATTAATTTGGTTAATAGTTTATACAAAGTTTGCTGTCAGTAAGATATATATTTTGTTATGAGTTTCTACATTCTACATTATTCAAGAATATTCAAAATTTCTAGTTTCATTCGGGATAAAAATTCTACATTATTCAAGATATCTAGTTTCATTCCAGAAAGGGACTTAACTCGTCATTTCGTTAAAAATTTTTACGTATTACAGATGTATTATTATGGATAAAAATCAGGGCTGTGGAGTCGTAGTCGGAGCCGGAGTCGTGGAGTCGGAACATTTTAGGCGGAGTTGGAGTCGGAAAAAATCGACCGACTCCGACTCTGTTTAATTATTTTTACATTTTCTTTAATGAATAACGTTACGGTATGTGTTAACCAGTTAACCTCTCATCGTTTCATGCCTGATACTATGCAGACTTTTATAATCGCAATAAACCCCAAAAGGGGATTACGTTCAGTTTATAGCAGCCGTACAAATAGTAAATTCCTGAACTTAGATTCCTAGGGTTTTTATTAATTTTCTAGGATAATAAATAAAATAAGAACACGTGTCGGTTATTTTCCGCACTTAAAATGATTCAATCAGATTTAAGAGCTTCCATAAATCCTGACTTAATAGAAGCAATTCTTTTTTTGAGATCTAATTCCAGTTAGACCACGAATAGGAAATAAGATTTATATAAAGTATATTTACTTTAAAAAATCTTATCTTGTGTTCTATTCAATATTGAATCAAAATAATAATAAACAATATTAATAAGATTTAGTTAACGTATGAAAACAAATGAAGCAACCTTTTTATTTGAAAGTGTTTTCTTATTTTTTTTAATACCTACCTGTGTTGTTTTTTTAATTATTTTAAAAGTTTTATTTAATTATTTTTTTAAATATTAGGTCCTTACATATGAAATTGGCGTTTTGTTTGGGAGGAACATAAAGTTGATTTTTTTTTAATATAATATATTTATTTAATCAAAGTATGTACCATTGCTATCTATGCACTTTTGCCATCTCATAGGTAGTTCATCGATCCCTTTACTAAAAAAACCATTCGGACGGGAATCAATAAAATCTTTGAAGTCGGTTTGGACTGCCCCATCGGAGTTGAATTTTTTCCCTTGCAAGAAGTTATCCAAATTTCGAAAAAAATAGTAATCTGTTGGGGCAAGGTCCGGAGAGTACGGTGGATGTCTTAGACATTCCAATTGAAGCTTTTCTAATTTGGTAGCCGTCTGTTGTGCAGTGTGTGGTCTAGCGTTATCATGAAGCAGCAGTGGCCTAGAGCGATTAACCAGCCTCGGTTGTTTAGCAGCTAGCTTTTCCATCATGGTTTGCAGTTGCTGACAATAGACATCTGCCGTAATCGTCTGGCCAGATTTAAGAAAGCTGTAGTGAACGACACCAGCACTAGTCCACCAAACGCTCACAAGTAACTTTTTTGGAGTCAATTTTCGCTTGGGGCATGGTTTGGCTGGTTCGGCAGGGTTCAGCCATTGCGATGAGCGCTTCCGATTATCATACAGGATCCACTTTTCATCACAGGTAATGATTCGATTCAAAATCCCTTCATTATTGTGCCGGTTGAGTAATGCAACGCAGCAGTCAACGCGCGTTTGTTGATTTGCTTCACTCAATTCGTGAGGTACCCACCTTTCAAGCTTTTTCACCTTCCCAATTTGCTTCAAGTGGATTAAAACAGTTTTATCACTAACACCGCAGCCTGCAGCTAACTCGGACGTGGTTTGCGATGGATCCGCTTCCACAATAGCCTTCAATTCTTCATTATCAACTTTGGTCTCCGGCCGTCTACGGGGCTTGTTCTGCAGGTCGAAATTTCCAGAACGAAAACGTTGGAACCAAAAACGCACTGTGTTTTCTTTTGCGGCACCGTCGCCATACACATCATTAATCCTTCGAGCCGTTTCTGCAGCACTGGTGCCACGGTGGAACTCGTACTCGTAAATAACGCGATATTTCAAGTTTTCCATTTTGTAAACTGATTTTTTTAAACTGATTTGTAAACTGATTTGTAAACTGTTTTGTAAACTTTTCGAAACACAAATACTTGAGTAAATAGCTGTATAAATTTGAATTTGGAATTCCTAACCAAAGAGAAGATATTTGAGATCAAAGTTGCCAGTACGGCAAAACGCCAATTTCATATGTAAGGACCTAATATTTATATATATTTTTAATATTATTTTAGTGTGAAGATATTGCCTAATGCGTATTGTTTATATATTTTTTTATTAAATTGTTTCATTTGTGTACGAATATAATAATTTTTTTATTTATACCTGTATCCATTATTAATAAGTCAATATAAATACATTAGGTAGACGCAGTAAATTATAAAATAAAATAAAAATTGAAGTCAGAGTCAAGAGTTGGAGTCGGAGTCGGAGTCGGAGTATAAAATAAAGCCGGAGCCGGAGTCGGAGTCGGTAAATTTTCATCCGACTCCACAGCCCTGATAAAAATGATAAGATAGTTGAAAAAGAAGTTGAATATGCTAAAAGGAAAAGACGATTGCGTCAATCACGATCAAGCAAGACGGCAACATGAAGCAACACAAAGACAAGCACAGCGTTATATTAGAAATATATTTACTTCCGTCATTGTCGATTGATTATTACTAAGAGATTGAATATTGCAAATTTGGCGTTATGTATTTCTTAGCTTAAAAATCAGTGTTAAATAAACATGTATAGTAAAACCTCTGTCGATCGTTTTTGAAGGGATTTATCAAACTGAACTATAAATGCAGGAAAACAATCGATACGGTAATAACTATTATAAATATGAAAAAAAATGTTATTATTTATTTCATAAAGTAATATGTAGTTATTATACATTTGCCAAAGGCTATACCTATATACAAATTTATGTCTTAAGAACTAATCTAATTTATATATTATACAATAACTGTGAACTAACTTATTTAATTTTTTTACGTGTCATTTAATTTTTAATAATCTTAATATATAATACAATTTCTTAAAAATATTTAACACCTACACACTACTTATAACTAGATAACAATTCTTACAACTAATTATTTAGCAAGCACATGTCCAATCCTTCAGGCTACTTGTATTCCATCACATTCACTTAGACCTTGGTCCTACCACCTAATAACATACTGTAAGGTGTACTAGTAAATCAGAATTGTTTTCCATCTTCATTTGTTTTTTGCGGTTCTAAAGGGTCTTTCAAATTGAGCGGTTTTTTTAATTCTTGGATAAAACATAGATGGCGTCGCGAATTTGCCTGGGTCTTGTGACATTTGAGAAGTGTAATGTATGACATTTATTAAAATGGAGTCGTATACAATACACTAACGCGTTCAAATTGTTGAATTATTTTATGTATTGTGATCTCCGAAAACGTGATGTTAATTGCCCACCAAGATCATGTGATCTGACACCGTTGGATTATTTTTCTGGGGTTACGTGAAAAGCCAGGTCTATAAGAATGACCCCAATCAATTCCTGAGCTGATTGATGAAATTATTCGCGTTATTGGTGAGTTAGAACTGCAATTATGCCAAAATGTCGAAAATTTTGACAAAAGAGTGAGCATGTTTGGAGCTGTAAGACGTGAACATTTGGCGTTTATTGTTTTTTTGTGTTTAAATGTCATATATTATACTTCAATGACCAATAACAAGTTTTTTTGAAATCAAAGCAAATTGTATGTTTTATTCAAGAATTAAAAAAAATTGAATTTGAAAGACCCTTTATTTCCACAAGTAAATAGTAATGCTTTCGTGTTGCAAATTGCAATCTTTTCAGTATTAATAATATTATGTATTGTTCCACTGAAAATAAAACTAGCAAAATTTTTCAAAACATAATAGAAAATAAAACTGTGGAAATTGTGATTTCCGTTCGATTACATGTTCGTAAATTATTGTTAAGGCTCGTTTAGATACAATATTTAGTTTTGATGCAAACGGGCGGGCGCATCACTTCAAATTGTAAATTTAAATGACGCATACATAGTGATTGATGTATTATTTTAATTTTATTTACTGTTGAATTATTTATTTTATTTATTTATACATGACAAAAAATATACCCAATTTGCCAAAAAAAACAACAGATAATTTAATTTGAACACACAATTTTAATGGTTCTGGATTTATTGCCTTTCATTTGTCGTGTCCCCAGTAAATTAGGATTTTGTCTATATCTCACTGAGGGCATAAAGCATAAAAAAATAAATCGATATTTCTTTCCGATTTTGATTATATAAAACCACGTTGTACATTCTCATCAACCTGGCAAACAGTGACACTCAATTACATATGTATACATCACGCAAAATCAAACCTCTCACACTTCATCACTCCAGACAGACCAAAACGTTCAATCTAGAATATAACGCACGTAATCATAAAAAAAGTATCAATATTCGTATATTATACCGTCGATTTTGTATTTTCGTATTTTAACAGATATTTTAGGTTTTTATCGCCTCTTTCTCTAACCCCGAATAATCGAGAGTCTACTGTACTGTATATCCATTTTTAAAACGTAATTTCAAACTTTTGAAACACGACAATGATATTTTATGTTACAGTGAATTGTCATAATATTGTCGAAGCTTACTTCTACATGTATTCAAATAATTACATTATCAAATAAGGATGCAGCCATTTATTGCTCCTTTTGAATTTTTCCGTATTTTTATTACTTATTGTCTCAGCCAAAGGCTGCGTGTTTATCTTTATACTGACGTCTTCTGACGCACTTTATAAGGAGTTGAGACGTAACGCATTCAAGTGTTGCAACATACAAGGTCAGTAAGCATATCCATAGACCTGCATTGCATTAGCACAGGGGTCGGCAGACTTTCTAGTGAGAAGAGCCAAATATCAATTTAATAGAATATCAAAATTTTCATAGAGCCGCAGCATAAATTTTCTCTGTAGCTATGTTATGGCCTTTTGAAACGAAAACACTTTTAGAATTTCAACTGTGTAATTATATTTGTATTATTCGTTGGATTACATTGAAGTATAATATTAACAGCGTTTATAGAAGTAATAATAACGATGATCTTAACATCGTAGTGGCTTTAAAAATAATGATTCCTGCGTCTGATATGACGTCCTATTTAAAGCAATGATAACCATACGCACGACCCTTGATAGATTAAAAAGGAATGTTTCGGGTATGTTATCTTTGCCCTTAAGGTCAAATCGATATCAGGCGATTTATCTCGTTCGCAGTTTTCTTCCATTTAGTGATACCAAATCTTTTTTGAATTTGGATAGATAACCGCCAACAGATAATAAATTTAAACATAATACATTGAGTTAAGTTTGACATACATGTGATAACATTAATATTTATAGGTTCTAGATTACATAGTACAGAGATATGGTTGACATTGGTTTGTATAATAATTAATGGAAGTGGATAAGAATAAACGATAAGATAAGCATATTAACATTGGTAGAGATACATTACAGCTATATACATTTTAATGACGGAAAAAAAACGAGATAAAATCAAGATTTTTATTTAAAACTCAAATTCACAATACGGTCGTAGGCTACATAGAAGAATGGAATATAACATATGGGAGTTATACACTTTAGTAGCTCAGTTCAATACTTATAAAACAAGAAAACCTAAATAATTAAACACTTTTTGGGCTTTGTAAAGTTTACTAGTTAGATTGATGACCTCGCAACGCTTTCGAAAGCTTTGCTTTGTCCGACAAGTAACTTCTTGTTTTCAATTTTAGGCATTATTGTAAATTATCGTTGGTTAATTTGCTCCTTAACTTATTTTTTATTTGATTCATGGTAGAGAATGTTTGTTCATGCAAGAGAATGATATTATGCCGACATATATCGCACAAAGAGTGATACTTGTGCTGTGTCACTTATGTCACATGACTCATCGATTACAATTGATATTGCAGATGTCAGCTTAATGTCTTCGACTCTGTTACATTCGAAGACATTTTGGCTGTTCTAGTTCGAACACGCAGGTAGAGAATATGCATCGTGATTGTGCCGTTTGTGTTCGGTCGGTGGCCATGTTCATGCTCTTCTGATAAGGCTGCGGAGTGGAGGTGAAGCTGGAGTTAACGTGTTCCTCGCGGGAAGCACAAACGCCTGTGATCTGATCTGTAGCATTCCTTTGTGTATTTTACGTAATGTTTAGTTTATCTCCTTTATTTAATGAGTCTCCTTAAGAGTAATGACTATTATTTATTATCAGAAAATTACTTGAATGTCATGTTTACTTGGTGGTGTAATCAAATATCAGTGGTTCTAAACAAAATACGCGTTTAAACTTAGAAATTAAAAAACCGCGCACAGGATTCGTGGAATTTGATTTTTAACGCGGTGTACAGGTTAAAGAGTCGCACATGCCTATGAAAAGAGCCGCATGCGGCTCGCGAGTCGCGGTTTGCCGACCCCTGCATTAACATATCACTCATTCATCTTGACTATACATTTGCAGCGGCGGCTCTCAACTAGTGTTACGCGAGGTAATTTGTATAATATATGTTACAGTACCGAAAAAAATACCATTCAAACGTAAGATTTATTTTCAATGTTAGCATATGCGATTTACCTTTTTTTGCCATGCATGGAGTAAGGAGTGTGTACCTGTAAGCCAGATTGTTTTTTTTAATATTTCAATTTTCGTTACATAAAAAGTTAATTAGTCACGGTAGTAAGCGTATTATGTGTTGTGTCTTTTTTTTTGATAAAATTCAAAGTTTTTTTACTATCTCGAAGATAAAATCAGGGTTGTCACTATCATATACCAAGAAAGGTAAACTATGGAACGCAATCCACAAATTATATTTCATTCTTTATATAACATATACTAACACAAATTGTATTCATTTATACATAACCGAAAGATTAACACAAATGTAAAAAGAAATACGTGTTTTAAATATAAAAAGGTTTGGTTAAGATTTATCCCAAGGCAGGAAGGTTTCACATAACAAAACATGTTTTTGTTATTAGTATTAGAATTTCAGAACTTTGATTTTGGTGATACGCATTTATGAAAAAAGTTGAGAGCCGCTGATTTGCAGTGTTTCTATAAAAATACGAAATATAAGCTCCCCTTTTATACGCGGGAGTGTAATATAATGTTCCGAAACCCGCAACGGACGCTCAAAGCGTAAATATTAATTTATTTATTAGGAACTGTAAAAGATAAACAAATTTAACGTATAATAAATAAAAACAATTATAACTATATATTGTAATAAAATACATGGGAATGAAATCACTTTATCTCAAAATATCGTATTTTGCTGCACTCGCCCTTCTAATTTTTGTGATGATAATTGTGGTGGTGATGATATTGACGATGTGGTAGATGAAAGGGAGGGAACGACGTTAGTATAGTGACTTATTGTGAAGTTACTTTTGACCTTCTGAGGATACATTTTTCATTAAATATCTTCGAACCGAGTATAAATGAAACCGCAGAAAAGAATACCGCGAATAAAGAGGAAGGGCATGTATTGTATGTTGTTTTTATTACGTTACTGTGCAATCGAATAAATGCCGTAGAAATGCGTGCATTGACTGACAATGTATGACAGAATATGAAACGTAGTGATAGGGTATGAAAGTGAACGTAAGGCTGATATGTATTAAATAAGATAAATAAGAGTGATCTTAGATGGTTTGGACATGTAGAAGGAATAAATTAAGAAAGACTAACAAAACGAACATAGATTGTGCAAATGTGAATGAAAGGCATGGTATGCGAAGACCAAAGGAAAAAATGGTCGAATCAAGTGAATAATATTTTGAAAGAAGAAATAGTGAAAATAGAGAGAAATAGTAAAAGTTGTATTAGAAAGTTTGTGGATATCGAAGAGGCGAATTATGTGTGTCGAAATATAGTAGGAAAGTCTGGAGCGCTGTCCTCTCTACCTACGCCGACAGGGAAATGTCGTAATGGTATACATATATCCATTATACTATATAGTATGTATGTACTACAGAAAATAACTTGAAATAAAACAAACTACTGGGAATCGAATCTGGGATACCAGATATATACGAGGGTCATCCAGAAACTAAGGTTACAAGGGTTCCTGAGGCCGGGGGAATTTTTTGTTTCAAAGTTGGCGCACCTGACGTGTAGGGGAGATCCTAACGGTCAGTTTGTTTGGCCCCGCATGTTTGTAGAAGTTGTGTGCGAGACGTTAAGAAGTTGTGTGCGAGATGGGTGTCCAGAATGCTCACACCGGAGCACCGTCAAAATCGTGTGACCGCCGCGCGTGAATTTTTGGATCGTTTTGCACAGGAGGGAGAAGCTTTTCTGGACGGACTCTATCGTGACGGGGTATGAGACGTGGGTGTGTCACTACACCACACCCCAACAATTTTCCAACGATCAGGAGGTCGAGGAAGCTGTGAAGAAGTGGCTGAAAGAGCTAGCGGCGGAGGTCTATGACACTGGCACAGAAAAGCTGGTGCCCCGACTACATAAATGTCTCGATCTCGACGGCGATTACGTTGAAAAATAGTTAAATATATTTGTATCCTGTGAATTTCAATTAAATACAAGCATTTTTCGATCCTACATAAATGTTGTAACCTTTTTTTCTGGATAACCCTCGTACTATAAGTTAAAATGCAAGGCTGATTTTAATGTTTGACCAACATGTATTATATTGGGAATGGATAAAAACACAAATAATATTTTCATATTTTATTCCAAATAAATCGTACTTAACATATCCATACAAAATACACTGTCTTTTTACATCCGTCTCATAAAAATATAACATATAAAAATAATAGTTTTGTCAAAAAATAATGATCATACCTCTAGTTTTTTTTTAATATTTTACTTTTCTGCAGTTTGGAGGCCGATTAAAAGAAACCTATTAGACCTTCTTTATGCTTTACTTTATTTTATTAAATTATTTTTATTGAAAATTTAACAAAAAAATAACATAAATAGATCTCATAGGTTCTTCAAAATCCCCCTCAAAAAAATTAAAATATCTCAAACCCTTGATGTTACATGGGAGCAGTAGCGGACTGGGCAATTTAAATAGCTTCGGGAAATCTCTTTTTTTTTTTTTTAGGAAAATCGGTTGAGACTGTTCCTTTTTTGATGTCAGATACTTCGCACAACCCTTCCCTCAATGATGAGCCTTTAATCGAATATAAATTTTTGTTTGATTTGAGGTTTCTTATTTAAAATTTTCCCAGCAGACCCACTGGTCCAGTCCGCCGCTGGTAGAGTATCGATGTCTTCTCATATTTCTAATACAGAATAAATCAATACTAAGAAACGTTATTCCAAAAATCATAAAAAAATATTTATAAAACAATTACAGCTGTAACATTAATATCACACTTTGAACATAAAATATTTATTGAACATTCAATAAATCCTCCATTTGGGGTATATTCTTACCCCTTTTACAAACCTCTTTTCACCAACAGTTTTTTTAGGATGATCAACTTTGGCCACTTCCTCGTTGTTCTCTTCAGTTGGGTTTACTTTATCTTCCATGTCCCTATCAATCGGCCTGAATACAGTCCATGGGCTGTCTTCTCTGGGTGGTTTCAGTTCCCTACTGATTTCTGGCATTCCTTCATTATATTGGATATCTTCTTCAACTGGGATTTCGTCCCTTGTTTCGGGCATGTAATCTTCAGCAATGGCAGTCGATGTCTCTGCTATGACTACAACGTATGAATCTTCTGAATCAGATGATTGCATTTCGTCTTGATCATCATGTTTGTCCATATCTGTAATACAAAATAAGTTAGGTTTTGCCTTATAATTACAATATCTGTTAATCAATTAAATTGCCTTATAATAACAATATCTGTAATTAAATGAAATTGAGTTTCGTCTTATGATTATAATATCTGTAATTCAATAAAATTGGTTTTTGCTTTAAAATTATAATATCTGTGATTCAATAAAATTGGTTTTGGCCTTTTAATTACAATATTAGCAATTCAATAAAATTAGTT
The DNA here is from genome assembly GCA_949825065.1 of Odontocerum albicorne. Classification (NCBI taxonomy): domain Eukaryota; kingdom Metazoa; phylum Arthropoda; class Insecta; order Trichoptera; family Odontoceridae; genus Odontocerum; species Odontocerum albicorne. Next base: position 7,472,974 of record OX463854.1, on the reverse strand, counting down.
TTGCCTTATAATTACAATCTGTAATTCAATCAAATAATTTTTTGCCTTATAATTACAATATCTGTAATTCAATAAAAAATATTTTTACTTTGTAATAACAATATATATAATTCAATAGAATTGGTTTTTCCCCTTATAATTACAATATTTGTAATTCGATACAATTGATTTTCGGCTTATAATTGCAATATCTGTCGTTCAACAAAATTAGTCTTTGCCTTATAATTATATCATCAAATATTAAAAAAAATACAAACTCAACGTATAACACGCATAGCAACTGACCAAATTAATATTCACCATTCCTAAAGTTAAAACATCGTTTAACCAAAGGCATTATACGTATCTGGCCCCCATGATATACAATGAGATAGCCAATTCAAAAAAGTTTAAAGGGTTTGAAAATTTCAGGCAGTGGATCGGAGCGTAGTTGTTGTTCCGACAGGAGTTTGATTACTTAAACTCGCAGTATGATAAGTTATAGTGTAAACTCTAGTACGTAGGATGTTTGTGATGAACTATTAATTTCACCGAAATGATGAAGTAAGGGTTGACTCACATATTACATATTTCACAACTTATCAAGAAGGAAAGAATTTATAATAAAAATATTAAATAATTAACTAACAATCGATTCAAAGCTTCAACCTATTTTACATGCTTGTGTATCATCTGTAAGATATAAACAAAAGTTTACTGGGGATACGAAAAATTAAAGGCAAAAACCCAGATCCATATAAATTGATTGTCTACTTTAAATTACCGGCATTTTTGTTAGGTCGTCATGTTTTTCAGACAAGGTATACGCGTATACACAATTACTTTTCATGCAAATAATAAATAAATTAAGGCAATGAAATAAAAAATACATTAGAGAGAAAAAGTTATCAAAAGATCTTACAACAATCTCACAATTGAGATACACTCCCCACCAATAGGAGGACGAGCTCGGTCATAAGGAAGCCAGATGTTTTTTTAGCCCACATCCCTGAATACGTAAACCATATTGCAAAAATACAATGAATCAATTCTAGAAGTAAATTCACTAGGAATCCAACCCGGAATGCCTTTTTACTTAGCAAACACTAACCAAATGTTTAACATAATATGACTCAGTTATTATTTTTAAGATAAATGTATTGTAAATAGCTTACCATCATCCTGTTCGTCTTCTGTATGGGCATGATCATGAGGGCGACCATAAGGTTTTTTATCGGCACAGCAATCACCTTCATCCTTAGAACGAACTGTTTCCTGATCTGAGGCAGCTGCTTCCATCTGATCTGTATCTGTTCTATCTTCATTTTTTAGTGGTTTTTGTTCTGGACCCGATTGTTCCAACTGGTCTGTATTTATTTTATCTTCATTCTGAGCTGTTTCTTGTTCAGAGTCTGTTTGTTCCATTTGATCTGTGTCTATTTTATCTTCATTCTGGGATGTTTTTTGTTCTTGTTCTACTTGATCAGTATTTATGTTATCTTCCGTTTGTTGCACAGTTGGAACATACCCCATATCTGTTAAGATTTTCTCTGTAGTCGACGGTTCATTTGAGATTTCGACAATAGATGGGACTATTTTGGTATCATCTTCTGATCCGTGTTGATCAGCGACCTCTATGGTTGGAATTGTTGAAGAAGGCTCTCGGGGGAAGATGAATTGTCTAGGAATAGCTCTAGAACCTTTTACTCCATTGTATTTGCTTTCTAATGGTAGAGTAGAAGCTACTGACAGGATAGCAACCTTAAATAAAAAAAATTAAAATCTGAAATAGCAATCCTTGTAGAAGATTTAGCATTCAGTCCTGCTTGTGAAAAGGTCATTGATTCTCAATCTATTAACCTTGAGACCTCCCAAAATAAAAATAATACAATTAAAAACCCTCTTAATTTAAATATAAGTATTTATTTTCTCTGAAAATGTGATATTTTCCTTTTGTACGCGTAAGTTATTTTTATTTTTGTAAAATCCCTGGATGTCGCGACCCATAGATAGAGAAACAGATGAAGGCGACGCCAGTACATCGGTTTATTGCATGTATACTTTTTCATTGCACTTTTTACAATTCGATACACCATTAAGACTTGCGATCAAACTTGATTGTATTCTCGTTAATAATCATATATTTGGAGATGTTGAAGGGCACAATATGAAAGGAGAGAATGGTCGATTAGCATTCTACATTCGGATATCAGTATCAGGGAAACGACGTGATTGTATATGTCTATGTGACAGTTCTACTTTTCAAATAATCTTTAACAACACTAATATATCGACGTTTATTTTCAGGAAGGATTCAATCTAAAAACACTTTTTTTGTTAATTAAAAATATCGAACGAGTATAGTTCTGTTATATATGTGGTTAATAATGTCAAGTCAGTAAAGTGAGTATTTCTTGGTTAAATTCCATCATAAAAAATATTCCTACATGTTTCCTAAATAATCATGATTATACCTACATGATTCCTAAATTATCATGATTATACCTACATGATTCCTAAATTATCATGATTATACCTACATGATTCCTAAATTATCATCATCTTAGGGTAACTGATTTTGTTCAAAATGTTGATCATTTATACACAAATATGTCCATATTGTATGTTATGTGCAAATGTGAATGGAAGAGGTAGTGGTAGAGGAAGACCACAGATCAAGTGAATGATATTTAAATAAAGGGAAGGTAAAAATCTGAGAAATCGTAGGACTTGTATGAGAAGGTGTATGAATGTGGCAGAGGCGAAGCATATGTATCGAGATAGAAAAGTCTGGCACTCTGTCCTCTTCGACAGAAACCTAGCGTGAAGAGATGTATGTATGTTGTATACAGTATAATCTGAAGAGTTTATTGCTATGTGTAAATTTCTTCCAACCAACTAGAGGGATGTTAAAAAGTCCTTAAGCGAAAATCAGACTGGGAACCCTTTATAAAATAAATTGATTTTAAACAGAAATACTTGGAGGAGCAAAGTACAAATTACTGCACCTGATCATCCAAGGCAAAATAGAGGGTCGAAGAGGTGTTGGCAGGAGGCAAATCTGGCTCCGCAATATACGTGATTGGACTAGTATAAGGAACGTCGGGGATCTTTTTCGAGCTGCCGGGGACAAAGATGTCTACTCTCAGGTGATATTCAACGTTGAGGGGACCTGACATGACACTGGGAAGAAGAAGAAGAAATGGAAATCGAACTCGTAATCCTCGGTTTGAAAGACAGATGTTTTACCAACTAGACCCACGGAGGTCGTCACCGTCATATTGTATTTCACTTTCGTTGTTTACAGTACAATCTGGCAGACTTATTGCCATATCAATCGTCCAGTTCATTACTCAATAGATGTTGATAAAATCTATTGATAAAATATATAAAACTCGGGCAAAAATGAATAGTATTTGATTTATGGTGACGATTATAATATTGCTTTTCTCATTATCTCAAAACATGTTATTTGGAGTTGTCTGAGTAATGAACTGGACGATCGAAATGTCAATATTTTTCAATCAACGAGAAATATGTCGAAGAGGTCTTATACGTGTATGAAAACCAGACAGGAACGTTTTATAAAATATATTGGGTTTCAAAGGGAATAGAACCCGTATATTCTGAGTCGGAAGAAAGACGCCTTACAGGTCAGGCACGCGGAAGTTATCACCGTCGTACATAATACGAACAAAAATAAAATAAAACTGATATTACTCACAAACACACACGCTATCGTTTTCATTTTGTCACAATTCGATACACAAAAATGTATATAATTTGACACCTAACTTCTTCCTCTTGTTCAGACTGAAGAGCAAGTGTGAACCAGATGCGATGAGCATCGTCCTTTTATACAACAAGTGGTATTAGAGGACAAGGAAAACACATAATATAACTAGTTTACATTCTACGCATAGACAAGAAGAGGTTCTTGTGGTCAGCGCGCGTATATGAGAAGCACCTATACACGTACATGCCAATATCCATTGACAATTAACTTCATGTAGACTCCATTGTGACTCATGAAACGTGGAATAATATGAGTTATTTATCAAAACAAACTAACTTTTAACTACAGCGTAATGTGAAAAACAATTATCTTGTTCGATTCATTTATAATAATAATAAATCGCCGTTTAGAGAATAAACTCTTCTCAAGGGCGCTCTAAATCAGAAGTCGAACCAATTATTGTTAACTGATTAAAAATATTATAAAATAAAAGTTTAGTCTAAAGATAAGGGTGGTGGCTGCGACCATTCGATAAGGAACATCCCCCATTAGATAAGGAAATAATTCATTTAACCATAGGTTCTGTAAGACATATGGCTTTATCCTACTCAGTTTCTGCTGGGCATGCTCGGGTATAACTTCTTGAGCGTAAGAAGAGATCTGCGTCTCCCAATATACGTTGTCAAACTCGTTCGAGGAGTTGTGAGATGTCCAGCATTACTACAAAGATTAGCGTTAAATGTTTCTAACAATTACACTAGACTGCGCCGGCAAGAACTGTTTTCAATAACATACGCAAGAACAGGTCTTCCAGCCGCTATGCCTGTTGGAAGGGCCTTAACTCTTCTGAACGGGACGGGACTGCTTCGGATATTGACATATTTCATATCACATTACCAAAAGCAAAAGTAAATTTTCTTCTAAGATTGAGCGCGTTAGAAAGCACTCATCAACGTACTTAAGTGGCTGTGAATATATGGGTATCATATGTTTGTGTGTATACATTATTTTTTATTTTATTTTTTTTATTTATGGAGTAATTTTTCTTTATTTCTAATATGTCTTGTATTTTTCAAAGTAATTGGGCTAAGCCTGTTTTGAGAAAATAAATAAATAAAATACTCATTGGAAACAATTTTTTTTAAATGTGCTTGTTGGCATTACTACCCCTCACAGATAATTAACAATTACCACATCGAGGTATGCAATAAGACTGAGATCTTTATTTATTTTTATCTTGTGTTTATTTTATCAAACCTTAAACCAAGTAGTGGTGGAAAACATACAAACATTTTTTTTTGTTTCGTAAATCTTTCAAAAATCATTATCTCAATGTGACCAAACCATCTAAAGATTCATTTATAAGTTAAAACATTCATCGTTAACAAAAAATATCCTTAATACGATAATTATTTGATTAAACATTGTTATACCAAATATTCAACGCAAGAAACGCATTTATCACTTATCATTCACGTTTAATGACCATGCTTCGCTTCCATTCATCAAAGTTTTCCCTAGCATTCCTTTGACACTAGAAATAGTACAATTTACAAGCAATATTATACCAAATCTTAAAAAAAATAGTGCTAAAGAAAAAAGTGTTGTTCATATGATATCGGGTCCGTAGTTTATCAACAATAAAATCATTCACTACAATTAATTTGATATTTCCTTAAAATGAACAGTAACAGAGTTCGAACAAAAAAGTGTTTGCTAGATCCGTTTTTATAATGATTTCATTAAATATATGATCTAATTACACGGCGAGGTAATGGTTATTTCTGTGAATTATTCCATTTTCCTGTTTGTGCTATCTTTAACACGCAATTTTATATTTTGGGTTGCGTTTGAAATGCCTTAAATTGATTTAAAGATGAATTGATTTGATATTTATATTGTAGAACTGCATTTTAAAACTGAATAATTAAACACTGTAATGTGGAAAATATCTACACAATAAACTTCAATAAAAGTGACCTATTTCATTTTACAAGAGCATTGACAAACTGTATGATAACGCGAAATAGGACCATCACTTTAATTTAAGTTTATTGCCAAGAATCTCACATTTAAGTGATAAATCATTTGGTTTAATTAATTTTTTTATCGCAAGGATATAACAATCTCTGTGGCTTAGTTGGTTAGACGCTTGACTTTCACATAGGGGTTTCGATTCCCAAAAAACAAATAATACAAAGGGTCCCAGTCTATTAAAAGAGTTCGTCTGGCAATAATACTCACACACGCTAGACGTGTGTAAGTGTTATAGTTTATTCACGTGCTACAGTATTCTTAATGCGTGCAATTACGAACAACGAGTTTCGTGCCTACCCAAATTGTCATAAACCCAAGTAATGGGACCGATGCCAATGATATCTCCCAAAGAAACTTTTCAGTATGTCTGAATTATCAATTTGTAATTTATTTTTATCAAACACTGTTTATTCCACTTTTTTTGTGGAAAAAAGTGGAATAAACAGTGTTTGATAGAAATAAATTACAATGTCTTTAAACCTCCACAATGTTAATGCCTTAACTATAAACAACTTATCAATTTGTATAAGTTGAAGGGTACCATACGAATGAATAAATAAATCGCATGGTATGACGTTTTCATGGCGCAAAGTAACACATGTGTGTTCATTCACAGGGTAAACTATTTTGTAAGGCAGATTTATTTGCGAAAAGGGTCCAACCCATACAACTTTTTTTGGTCCATTCAAAATATTATAAGAACATAGATAAATTCTTTATGTGCAAAAATATATTGGCTACGACATTGTTTTAGGAACTTCCCCGCATTTTCATATGTATAAAACGCATATTGGTGGCGACCGTAGTCGAACGGTAAGCATTCACGCTAAGTTTAGACTAAGACCGTTTTACGTCTAAATGTATGTTTTTCTGTTGCTGTTTATCATGTTTCTTTTATAGAGCTGTTAAACAACACAAAAATAGCGCTATGTATTGTAAAAAAACTCTGAATAATTAATAGCAACAGCAGATTAAGTTTGCCGATCGTCTTAGAGCTTGTATATCCTTGCGATCGGAACTTTGAGATTGATCTGTCGAAACTGTGTGCTTTCTGAAGTGTGATAGCTTATACACATTAACTAATACGAGCGCAGGTGAGTTCCATTCAAAGGATGGCTTACAATCATACTCGATAACGAAGGAATGCCTATCTAGCTAGATATATCTATCTAGCTAGATAGATACGAGTATATTAGTAAGATACCAAGAGCAAAAAGAACATTCTATTAAAAATTATGTTACTTTTCCTCAAATATCAAGTTGAGTCTCTAGTATGCTCTACAGTGCTGTATGGAGTAGAAACGTGAACGCTAAGAACGAAGGAAAGAAACATGATAGATTCCTTGGAGATGAGGTGTTACAGGTGGATGCTCCATATCCCATGGACCGGAAGGTGCACCGACGTCTCTATTATCCGATAATTGAAGATTACTGAAAGACTTTTGACAACGTGCAGAAAAATAAAGAAACGATCATATAACTTCATACCAGAAGGCATTGAACTGGTTGAATGTTAGAAATAGACGCTAAATTTACATACTGTCTATTGTATAATATCCTTAACTGTCCCGCCAGCCCCTCTTATCTCGCCGAAAATTTTCAGCGTCTTTCCAATCATGGATTAGCGCTACGCTCAAACAGAGATTGTTTATTGGCCTTTCCAATTCTCCCCTCCTTTTTTTTACGTCGTCCTTTACTGTCCATGCAGTGAAACTCTTGAATCAATTATAAACCAATATAAGACTCGCTCCGTTCTTGACATGCTTTAAAAAGCGACAGAAAAAACTCTTATTTTCTAGTCAGTAAAATAACGTGCTTCATTCCCGATTTTTCTTTTCCATTCCTCTCCACCATCCCTTCCTTTTCTTTTGATTGATGATATCTCACTTTATATGAAAAATAATGTTCGGGTGATTGTCCGTTTTTGTGGGGTTCGTGGCCATATGCTCACGTATGTGTGTATGGATTTCGTGGGGATGGATAGTCATTTGAATGATTTATGCAACCATGTAACTAGGTTCATTTACTTTTGTCTAGTTGGTTGGAAGAGTTTGCTGCCTGGATAAACGCCCGCCAGATTGTATTTGCAATAAAAGTGTTAAATAAATAAAAACAAATAAATAAAGTCTGGAGAAGTTAATGATCATAAGGACAGTTGAGGAAGGACGAGCAAGAGGAAGGTGTCCTGTGAGATAGACGAATCAAATAATGGAGTAAGCAGAATCATATTTAAGCCCTGCATTCGACATGGCCCAAGATCTGGAGGGATGGAGACAGGTGGTGCGCTGAGTTCGAGACATTGAGGACACGATGAAAAAGAATCAACAGGCAGAATGTGGATTAGTCTTAGACGTCGTCTTTGAATATTTAATGTATTAAAACATAAAATAACTAAGAACAAATCATCATAATCCATCACCTGGTACATGGATTTACCAGAAATGCGTCAGAGATGCAGATATGACACTTGTTTATGATAATTTATTTATTTATTCAAACATATTAAGATTATGGACACTAACCAGATGAGCAACGCATTATGCGAGGGCAAGTTGAAATGTTTTACCCTCATTGCAATAAAAAAAGAATTGGCTTAAATCAATAAAAAAACAAAAATATAACCAAACTCTTTATTCTTAAAATTTAAATGATCACTTATCAACAAAGTCTGTTTTAACCTAAATGTATTTTAGATGATACGATAGACTAACCCTCGTGATTGAGTATGATTGTAATCCAGCTTATGAATGGAAGACGCCTGTTTGTGTATTAGTTTATTGTGTATAAACTATTGCACTTCAGCAAGCCCAGTCTTGGCAGATCAAACCCAAAGATGCGATGGTAAGAACATCATTATCTGAGACTATCTACAGATTAAATCTGAGGCAGACTTTCGTTTGGTAGTTTTTATTTAAATACATGCCATTGCCATTACGCCATTTTCATGTCAGGGTATATAGAGAGAGAAAAGAGCGCCAGACTTTCATATCTCGACACACATCTTCTATTTCCATACACATGATCACCCAGACTTTTAATGTTGCCTATTTTCTAAATATCATTTATTTGATCCAATCATACTTTCCTTGGTATTCCACTACCACACTTTCCACTTACATTTGCAACATATATGTTTTTGTTAGTCTTTCTTTATCCATTCTTTCGTCATGCCCAAACCATATCAAAGTGCTCTTAATTTTTACATTTTAGAATATAACGAAACAACACTCTTATATCAGCTCTATCAGTGTACTATGAAGCTAACGAATTAGTGATGCTCGCTTATTAACGACCAGTGTTGAGTGGTAAGCAATAATGTGGCAAATATTGCAGTCTGAGTTGCTGACACAAATTTGAAGCAAAGTGCCAGCAATTTTTTTAAATAGGTTTTTAGCCTGGTTTGCATTTTAGTCCTCGTTATCCTCTTTCTAATTAGTCGAAAGAGATTGCATATATGGCAATACCAGGTCATACTGTGAATAACGAATGAATAATACAATACAAAAAGAGGAAATGATGTACATACTCATAAGCATTTTGCAAGTGATTGTAAGAACAATAATTTGCAATAATGGTCTCAAAAACATATTACTTTTTATAAAAAAAAACGTTGTAACATAATAAATTCATTACTGTTAGATTATGTGATTTCGTTCAGCATATCCGAATTAGTGATTCAGACATACTGAATGCATGGCCGCCGCCAACTAGTCGATAGAGTTCGTCACCTAAGGTATGATGACTACGTTAAAAAGACAATACTGTCATTGTCTTACTGTCACAGTATTGCAATTATACAATAACATATAATGTAGCTACATTTTTGTTTTATAAAATTCATAACAAGCCCTGTTTTTTATAATACTGCAAGCAAAACTTTTCAGTCTACACTCGTAGATGAAACAGTAGTGAGTAAACAATTGTTATCTTTAAATTTTAGTTTTTACTTGTCATGAATTTTCTAGTTTTTCAAACTTGCTTTTTCTGTTAATCAATCAATTGATTTCTATGACACCATTTAGTTAACGAATTCCTTGCAAATTCATCTCAGTTTTCTTTTAGCGTATCTCAAAAAGTGTCATTTTATGATGTGTTTTGAAAGTTTCAATGTCCTGTTTTCTAGCGTTCCAGAAAAAAAATATTTTATTATGAAAATCATCTGGTGCGCCCTGGGTACAGTTTCCTCGTAGAGCTACTAAGTTGAGCCTAGACTTTTCCATTCTAGTAATGTGTTCTAGTAAATCTTATTTGTATAAGTTGTCGTATGTGCTGTGATTGTTCACTAATTTATTATTTTGATTTATTTCTCGGCAGATCAAACAATATTTTCTGTTGAAGGTTCTAAGCTACTCCGCGATTAATCATGTTGAAGCCTTTGGAGCCTTCATCTGATAGATTAAGTAGAGTTATTGGAAATACATTTTCGAAATCTTAGTATGTATGTTATATACATGCTTAGAATACAAAACGAATTCCAGGAGGTCATGAAAATGTTCAATGGACAGATCGAAATTCATGTGAACTAGGGGCTCCGCCCCTGGCAGCTCTGCGGCCCACCCCGTATTAGTGCTGCGCATCGCCTTGTAATTTGTAATAGTATATTATAGTATCTTAATCCTATTGCTTAAATAGTATTCATAATAATATCAATTTGTAGAGCACTTCAGAATACTGACTATTATTATTTAAATAAATGAAATGCGAGTAAAATATGAAGTATATTTATTTTACTATATAGTTAGCTTATTCCAATAAAAATGTCAATTTAAATGATGATTTTAAGTACTTATATCATGGAAATCTAAAATATTAACAAAATTTCATATGCTTTGTATTGTTTATAGGCCTCGAGTTACATTAAAATTGATACGATAATCATCAAAATGTTATTGAAAACGTAAACATTAAAGATATATTAAACTTAAATTAATAAAATAATCGGGATAGGTAAAAAATAAATTTCAGTAAATATGATATTTTCTTTAACCTTTCCCTTCCTGTGATAAAAAAAATCCGCGCGTTCCGGTACTGTGTATTCAATACACATGTATAATGAGCTATTTAAAATCGGAAAAAGTGGAATATTCATAGCCAATCGCTTAAATTATTTAAATTTGAAGTCAAAAGTGATGATAATTGAAATTTAATTGCTAAAAACATGAAAAAAAACATGGGCTGACGTTCACAAAACGGGCGAAGCGACCACCTCAAACGAATGCTCGAATGCTACTAAAGCGAGAGAAGCGAGCGAATTGAAATTCTATTTCTTGCGTTCCCATATACCGAAGTAGAGTGAGAGTGAGACGTGAATAGCGTCGCTTACTCACCCATAGTGTTTTTTTAGAATGAATATACCTACGTCACATAATGGCACACGTTTGATTGTATTGGTGAATTTATTCCCGATTTTCATAAAATATCTCTGATGTAGCCGATAAGTGCTAATTATTATTAATATTTTTTTTTCATTCAATGCGTAAATGTATTACGGAGGAATACCTAAAATCTGAACCAGTATTTATTATATTTATAGAGATATTAAAGTTTTTAGAAGCAATGTGTACTAGTTACACATCACAGAGAAGGAAGGGTTAAAAATACTATTTTGAACTCTTCCAAGGGGGTGCGCAGCGCCAATATAGGGTGCGGCCGCAGTGTCCTACATATAATACATAATAGTTCCATTTCAATCGATAGAAACACTGCTTAAATGTTTTTTTTTCTTGCTGGAAATACTGTGTACACTTCTTATTTTGCCTAGGGTAATTTAAATATAGATTTGTGGGGTAGAGGCGAACTGTTCTACCCTGAAAAAGAAGGGCTGGATAAGAGATGACACAGACAGAAGTGGCGATATAGCCAAGACCCTCAGTAATAACGCTGATGATCAACATATTCCAAAACTAAATAGAAAGCATTGTTTGTATTTATAAGAATGGAAGTAAACAGTCTACATTTGACTTCTGACATTTTAAATTACTACCATAATTATAAAGCATATTATGAAGTCACGGGTATTTAAAGGTCGTTTAATAATTTTCCTGATAACAAAGGGAAAACGATAATGAGAGATCGCAAATGTAACCAGACGTTACTATTTTTCAAGGTCTAGTATTGATGTAAAAAATTAACTTCTTTTCTTGTATCATATCAACTAAAAAAACTTTTACTTTAATTACCTATGGTAGTTCTAAAGAAGGGATATGTTCATTTGCCAAAGCACTCAGATTACTTATGGTAGTTCTAACGAAGAGATATGTTCATTTGCCAAAACACTCAGATTACTTATGATAGTTCTAAAGAAGGGATATGTTTATTTGCCAAAGCACTCAGATTACTTATGGTAGTTTTAAAGAAGAGATATGTTCATTTCCAAAACACTCAGATTACTTATAGTAGTTCTAAAGAAGGGATATGTTCATTTGACAAACCACTCAGATTACTTATGGTAGTTCTAAAGAAGGGATATGTTCATTTTCCAAAGCACTCAGATTACTTATGATAGTTCTAAATAAGGGATATGTTCATTTGCCAAAGCACTCAGGTTTTTCATCCATGATTTTAATTTACTTAACATTTGATGCAGAATAACAATTACCTACATCAAATAACAAAAAAAATATAAATATGAAATACAGCATAATAACATTAGGAATTGTGTAACTCGTGCATCCAAGTGAAATGACTCAGTTAAACCTATAAAATTTATTAGCTTCATCTAAATTTATCCACCAAGATGTGGAAGATATCGATACCAGGAAATTCATTCAACAAGGTCATTCCGTGTGTGAGTTGTGGTGTTCTTAACAGCTCAGTTCTTGAACACGGCACGGAAAACAATCTTAATCTGTTCACCGCGTTAAAAATCAAATTCCACGAATCCTGTGCGCGGCACAATTTCAGCGTTTTTTAATTTCTAAGTTTAAACACATATTTTGTTTAGAACCACTGATATTTGATTACAACACCAAGTAAACATTACACTTAAGTAATTTTCTGATAATAAATAATAGTCATTACTCTTAAGGAGACTCATTAAATAAAGGAGATAAACTTAACATTACGTAAAATAAACAAAGGAATGCTACGATCAAATCAATGCTTCATGACACTCACCCAATCAAATGCATATAGCACTAGTAATGTTTATTTACGTAAGAGAGACTTAGTAATGTTTATTTACGTAAGAGAGACTCATCGCAGGACTCGATCCGCGCGACAGGTCGTTAATGCTGGAAATATTGAGAAACCAAAAAAATTCGGCGCTCTGTTTATTCAACAATATCTCACAAACTAATATATTATTTGACAAGGTTTTCAAAGATGTCGCTAGAATTAAGATTATTTTAAATTTTAGTTCAATTTTTATTCCGGTTTTGTGTCATTTTTTTTAAGTATTTGTGATTTGAAACTTGGATTGTCGTCAGATCACAGGCGTTTGTGCTCCCCGCGGGGAAAGAGTTAATTTACAATAACGTATATATGTAATTGTCCGGTACATTAAACTGACATGTTCCATTTCTAACTAAGACGTTTGATAACAAGATTTGCATACGAGATACTACGAGTATATACCATATTGTAGGTGAAGATTTCTGAAGTATTGACGACAAACGCGTTTGAAATCTGTGGTTTAATTAATTTTAAACTTGATCTTAAAACTAAATTGTGTAAAGAATTTTTTTCATGCTAACTTTAAGTTTGTTTCGACCAAAACTATATCGTAGTATAAATAGGCCAAAACCCACACGATGGTTATCGTCAAAGAAAGAATACGAGGATTGAATTTTGAATACAAGAGAGCGAGAGAGGAATACTTGGATTCTCTCCGAAAGTAATTCGAAATTTGAATCTCGGTGGGTCCGTGATACTGAACGAATTTTAAATACCTAGCTAACAATTTTTGAACCGGTGTAACAGGGGACGATGTATTAATTATATATATATATATATAAACAAAGTTTACATTTATGAATATATATTTTCATAAATGTAGAATTTGTTTTACTTCCGTGAATATTTCACGGGTTGCAACTAGTTTTTATTATTAGGTAGGTAAACTCCGTTGTTTGTACTGCATGAAATCGAACTGGCCAAGAAGTTAATCAATCAACAAAACGTTTGCTATTTTTTTCGTTAGAAATTTGAGTTTTTTGAGTTTCGCAAGATGTTTCCAGTTGTAGTTAAGTGTCACTGTTTGTCAGGTTGATGAGAGCGTGCAACGGGGTTTTTTGTGTTATCAAAAATCGGAAAGAAGTATCGATTTATTTTTTCATGCTAAATATCCTCAGTGAGATACAGGCAAAAGCCTAGTTTACTGGGGATACGACAAATGAAAGGCAACAAACCCAGATCCATTAAAATTATATGTCCAAATCAAATTACCTGTTGTTTTTCTCAAATTGTGTATATTTTTTGTCATGTGTAATAATAAATAAATAAATAAAATAAATAAATTTGTATATTTATAAACAGCGTAGATCTCTTCTTACACTTATACCTATTGACAAATGTGGGATACAACCATGGGTAAAATCCCTACTCTTCATGATAAAAGTGTCTCCGTTCCATATACGAGGGTGGTCCCAAAAAACAATCAACGGCGAATATTATGCTTATTGCAGCGTTTGATTGATGAAATCAAGAAAAAACGGCCGCATTTGGCGAAAAAGAAAGTGTTGTTTCATCGAGACAATGCACCAGTTCACACCTCCGTTATCGCGGTGGCCAAACTCAATGAATTAAAGTTCGAATTGCTTCCTCACGCCCCCTTTTCGCCAGATTTAGCCCCCTCGGATTATTTTCTTTTTCCAAACTTGAAAAAATGGCTCGGTGGTAAAAGATTTGCCAACAATGAAGAGATGGAATCTACGGTTGGTTGATAGCTATTTTGAAGCGCTCGACGGTTCTCACTATAAACAAGGTATCGAAGCTATTGAACATCGCTGGGGAAAATGTGTCGAGCTGAAAGGAGACTATGTTGAGAAATAAAAATATTTTTTCCCAATTTTTTTATGTTTTCTTTGTTAGGTCGGGTACTTTTGGGACTACCCTCGTACTTTGCGATAAAAGTGTCTCCGTTCCATATTCATTGCGATAAAAATGTCTCCGTTCCATATTTTTTTTATAATTTGGACTCTTATTTGATTTTTATCTCTCTTTTCGCTGGTGATGAGTCGGGGTTTGTGTGTGCGTTTTCTTCTCATTCATTTTTATATTACTTCTGATTTATTTTCATGTGCTGTGTTGTGGTTTGTATGGGTGAATATTATTTTCCATTTGTGATATTATTTTCATAAAATTTGGACTCCCGTCAGCTTTTCTCCTTTTTTTTCTTTTTTATCATTCTTGTTGGCAGTTAAACTGAGGTGGTATATGTGGGTTTACCTTTTTATTTTGTTTTCTGCCATATATTAGTTTTTTTAAGTCTATATGTACAAGGGTATGGGCTGAAAGGCCCCCGATGTCTTTGCGGTCGGGCTCGCCCTACATTAGTGGGAGTATCTCGGCCGGGGGAATGTTGTAGGATGGGCCCGGACCTTTTAATATCTTCTCTCTTAAATGTATTTTCTGCAGTTTATTTTGAGATACTAGGCGTATCCAGAAAGTAAGTGTACTGAGGCTCTCACGACCGGATGGATTTTATTTTCGACATGTTGGCTACACTTGCGTGTAGCCTGACTCTTTCCCTCTGCAACGAGACCGGTTCGAGGTCAGTACGTTGAGAAGTGTCGACGCGACAACACATTTCGTGAAAAATGTCAATCCAATCTCCCGCCAAGTGCGAAATACGCGGCATCATCCGTTATCTCGTTTGGAAGGGAAAACCTCCGGTTGAGGTTTATAATGAGGGGAAAACTGCATATGGTGAGAAAGCTATGAATCGTACGAGTGTGTACAAGTGGTGTCGCGAGTTTAAAAACGGTCGTACGTCTGTGCATGATGATCAGAAAAGTTCAAAACCACAATTTCAGCCAAGAAAATCATGGCATCCGTGTTTTGGGACTGTCAAGGCATAATTTTAGTTGAATATATGCCTCAAGGGGAGACCACCAACTCTGCAAGATACTGTGAGATCCTAAAAAAATTGCGGAGGGCGATTCAGAACAAGAGGAGAGGCATGCTGACAAAGGGAGTCTGCCTGCTGCACGACAATGTCAGACCACACACGGCCAACGCCACGAAGGAACTGCTCGCCTCGTTTAAATGGGATGTCCCGGATGTCATGATCCCGCGCATTCCCCTGACCTAGCACCTTCAGATTACTATCTCTTTACCTCCCTGAAGCTGCACATGGGAGGAAAAAGGTTTTCAACCGACGAGGAGGTAAAGGAGGAGATGGAGAAGTTGGCGGGAAACTACTTCGAGGAAGGCATCAAAAAGTTGATACCCCGCTTCACGACCTGCATTGAGAGGAATGGCGACTATGTCGAAAAATAGCTTACATATGTACTACGGTAACCACGTAATTTTTTTGTTTAAATAAAAAAAATTGTAACCTACAAAAATTCAGTACACTTACTTTCTGGATATGCCTCGTATATGTGCGATTTCGGAATGAATTTACATGTGTACACATTTTGTTGCTATCAAGGAACCTACATTTATTTGTTTGAGTTGAACTGAGGTGGTATTTGTGGATTTACTTTTTTTCAGCCATCAATTTTTTTCTTCTTATTCCACATTTACAAGGGTGTGGGCTGAAAAACACCTGGTGTCCTCGCGGATGAGCTCACCCTATATTAATAGGGTGTATCTTGGCTGGGAGGATGTTATGATATGAGCCCAGACATTTTCACAACTTCTCTCTTAAATGTATTTTCTACCATTTATGTGTTTTTGGAGTGTATTTAAATATATTATGTAAATACTGTGTTACTATCAATAAACCTATATTTATTTATTTATTTACCTATTCATATTTTTTGCGATTAAAGTGTCTCTCCGTTCCATATCATTTGCGATAAAAGTGTCTCCGTTTGATATTATTTGCGATAAAAGCGTCTCCGTTCCATATCATTTGCGATAAAAGTGTCTCCGTTCCATATCATTTGCGATAAAAGTGTCTCGGTTCGATATTATTTGCGATAAAAGTGTCTCCGTTCCATTTTGTTTACGATTAAAGTGTATCAGTTCTAAATTCTTTGCGATAAGCAAATTATCCGTCCATATTACTCTTGGCGATACACGAAACAATATTTTCACACGTGCGATAGGAATCCATGTACGTACTATTAAAAACATAGTTAATAGAAACTTAAAAAAAATGTACTTGTTTTCCGTTTAGAAAATCTGGTCAGTTTATGGCTTAGTATCATCGCACGTGACCGAGTCATTAATATTGATTTTATGCGTAATTGGAGTTTTCCTTACAGGAAAAGAATATATCTTCGATGTAATTTAATCTGTCACATTCAGACCTGGGAAAACAACAACCCGCGAACCGCAATCGGCCAGTCACATACTTTCATGCCGACCACATGCTATTTATTTGTAAAGGATATTAATTAGTGAATTTCAAAGTCGATAATTACCGAGGAGCTCATATTAATACAAGTACAAGTACAACGTGTTTTATGAATGCCGACTTCTTAGTTTCCTCCATAGAAGTATCATTATCGACTAATATTTCTAAAATCAACCTGTTTTTGTAATGTTGACTAAAATTATTCGTACCTATTTTTTTTTTCAATTATTTATATGGTCACCATATTATTATATATTTTTTCAATTTTTTTTTTTTTTATTAAACAAGTAAATTACTATACAAACATTTGTCAAGGCTATACCTATATACAAATTTATTACTTAACTAATCTTAATTATATGTTATCATTTATGAACTTATTTAAACTTATTTTCCTACATATCATTTTATTTGATTTATTCAATCTTAATATATGAGATCTTAGAAATAATTAACACCTACATACTACTTATAACTAGATAACAATTCTTACACTAATTATTCTGCAAAAACAAGTCCACTCGTTCAGGCTACTTGTATTCCATCACATTCACTCAGACCTTGGTCGTCCCAGCTAATACTGTAGGTGGACTAGTCAGGCAACAGATAATGCTTCGGGAGCTTGTGCTTAGAACGGAAGGGTAGGTCGGATTTACTCTCGTAAGCCCCCAGGGCAGCGACTAAGGGATTTCTGTGATTTTGTTGGCTTTTATAGAACTTCACGGTCCAAGCGAGGATGTGGTGTTGTAAGGTGAATTTTCAATTATTTATATGTTCACCATATTATTATTATTTTTTTCAATTATTTATATGGTCACCATATTATTATTTTTTTTTCAATTATTTATATGGTCACCATATTATTATTATTTTTTCAATTATTTATATGGTCACCATATTATTATTATTTTTTCAATTATTTATATGGTCACCATATTATTATATATTTTTTTCAATTATTTATATGGTCACCATATTATTATATATTTTTTTTCAATTATTTATATGGTCACCATATTATTATATTTTTTTTCAATGATGTATATGGTCACCATATTATTATTTTTTTTTAATTATTTATATGGTCACCATATTATTATATAATATATTTTTTTCAATTATTTATATGGCCACCATATTATTATTATTTTTTTCAATTATTTATATGGTCACCATATTATTATTTTTTTTTCAATTATTTATATGGTCACCATATTATTATTTTTTTTTCAATTATTTATATGTTCACCATATTATTATTTTTTTTCAATTATTTATATGGTCACCATATTATTATATATTTTTTTTCAATTATTTATATGGTCACCATATTATTATATTTTTTTTCAATTATGTATATGGTCACCATATTATTATTTTTTTTTTCAATTATTTATATGGTCACCATATTATTATATAATATATTTTTTTCAATTATTTATATGGTCACCATATTATTATTTTTTTTTCAATTATTTATATGGTCACCATATTATTATTTTTTTTTCAATTATTTATATGGTCACCATATTATTATATAATATATTTTTTTCAATTATTTATATGGTCACCATATTATTATTTTTTTTTCAATTATTTATATGGTCACCATATTATTATTTTTTTTTTCAATTATTTATATGTTCACTATATTATTATTTTTTTTTTCAATTATTTATATGGTCACCATATAATTATATTTTTTTTTTCAATTATTTATATGGTCACCATATTATTATATAATATATTTTTTTCAATTATTTATATGGTCACCATATTATTGTATATTTTTTTTCAATTATTTATATACCATATTATTATTATTTTTTTCAATTATTTATATGGTCATCATATTATTATTTTTTTCAATTATTTATATGGTCACCATATTATTATATTTTAAAGTATATATCTTGACTAAATATGAATTTCCAAACAAAACAAACATACACCTACATGCTTAATTATACTTTTTTATCCACTTTGCACGGATTTTTCCTGTTACGCAAAGAGGGTCTGCTTCTGGTTAGCTTATTTGTAAGGAAGAATATCAGTCAGGATTCTTTTCACACTGTTAGACGGTGCCAAGAATTTATCAATATATAGTGTCACTCAATTGGTTTAATATCTCTATACCACGCATGACTGAGTGTTTAGCCATGATATTCGTTCTGTAAGTTGGTAGGGTCTTTCAAATTGAGTGTTTTTTTTATTCTTGGATAAAACACAGATGGCATCGTGAACTTGCCTGTATCTTGTGACATTTGAGAAGTGTAATGTATGGCATTTATAAAAATGTCATAACATACATTATACTTCTCAAATGTCAGATACAATACAAAAACACGAGTCGTATACAATACAACAACACGTTCAAATTGTTGAATTATTTTATGTATTGTAATCTCCGGAAACGGTAATGTTAATTGGCAACCAAGATCATGTGATCTGACACCGTTGGACTATTTCCTCTGGGGTTACGTGAAAAGCTAGGTCTATAAGAATGACTCCCATGTAGTCTTCTCCATGCACGCATTTCTACAGCATTTCTTCGGCTCCTTTCAGTCTTCATGTTTCACTCCCATACATAAAAGTTGGTGCTAAAATACTGTTGTGGACATTTTTGCAAATTTTGTTACTGTTCAGTTCGAGTACAAATGTTTTAGTACCCCATTTACTTTATTTCCTATCGCTTAGTGCCATTATATACTGTAACTCTTCCATCATCTGAAGAAATACAACAAGAGGTCAATTAATCAAAAAAATAATAATAAAAAGATTCTTTATATATGACTTCTAATGGTGCAAACGCTCCTCAAGGGAATAATTTTATTTATATGACGAGTACTTATTCGTGATTGTAAATAAGAAATCTTACAATCGTGATATAGTTTACGAAACATTACAAGTACAGCAGCACAATAAATTAATCTCACTCTCACTCACGTTTAACTCAGGGGTGAGGAACCTTTTCATACTGGAAGGTCACATTAAGTTATTTGTAAACTAATAAGGCTGCATTCAAGAAACTTCAATTAAATAGATGCACTTCAAAATATACATTTTTTTAAATCTATATTTTAATTAACTTCAAGAAATGGAAAAATATTGAAGTAAAACCCAATTATATGTGAAATAATTGGGTTTAGGACCAATAAATATTCAAATTAGTTTTATAACTTACGTTTTCGTGATTTATTTACATAATTATTTATCAGGTATTATGGAAAAAAATGTAAGTTTTAAAGTTAACCAACTTTTTAATGACTTTGTTGTGACTGCTTTTTGTTGGAAAGAATTTGACTGTTTGATTGCAACATGAAAGTCCGCAGTTTCAACTAACCCTCTAGATCAGTGGTTCTTGACTCATTTTTTGTAACCTGTAATTTTTATTTATAAATAAAAGTAATGTTCATGCATTTTTTATTGTTAATTTTATGACTGACGATTTTGGTGCTCCGCTAATTTTTCTTATAATCAAAAGTACTCCGTGATTTCAAAAAGGTTAAGAATCATTGCCCTAGATCAAGAGTTCCTAAACTTTCGGTCCGGTCATTTACTTGACTCACTCAAATTAATAAGTTTGTACAGTACTCGATACATTTCACTAGATATCAAACTTTTCATTTTAATCCCTTGTAATTAAGGATTTGAAATAGATAAAAGAACTACGGTTTACGGCATTGTGTTATCTTGTTGCAACATTTAATATTGAAATCTGCACTGACGAAAATTAAAGCAAAAAAATAGACTTTTAATGACACATTTTACCTTTTCGTTCACAAGTTTAGTATGTAATGTGTTTTTATCAAAAAAGTGTTTTTTAATTATTTTGCTTCTTAGTTAGGTACATATTGGAATCATAGATATTTTGAAGTAACAAACAAATGGCAGTAGTAAGGGGACGGTCTATTTTTGCTGTCGTCAAACCCCAATTTTTTTTTATTGAAATTTTCGACCCCTAGGAAAATCAAATCGACCCCCTGGGGTCGTCACTTTGGGAACTCTTGCTCTAGATCAGGGGTTCCCAACCTTTTTGAACTCTAGAGCACATTCTAAAATATCGGTAGGGTGGCGGGTACCACCTATTTTTAATCGACAAACTCCTTCCATAACTTCTCATTTTCCCATAATTTATTTTCTTATATTCATAATTTATTAATAAATAATAAACAAAAATGTTTAAAAATAATAAAATTATTATTCAAATTGCATACACATAGGGAAATGTATTTACAAAACGTAAACAAAGTAAACAAAAAACACAAATACAAAGAAAACGTTTTATAAAAAAATATAATATCAATATGTCAATGTGATCTTTGGCATTGTATATCATTGGCCAGTGCCTCATACTCATAATTAGGAGAGTATGACGATAGCAGATAATCCTGTTAGCAAACAATCATAAAGATGCTCATCGGTGAGTCGAGATCTATATCTTGATTTTATTCAGTTCATGTTTGAAAACAATGATTCGCATAAATATGTCGAACCGAAAAATGATTCAATTTTATATGCTGCTTTTTTAAAAAATGGGAACTTTTCTCTGTCCACTGTATTCCAAAAGTCCTCTGATATTAAGGATTTTAGCAAAATATCATTCTTAAGGTCCAAAATTTCTAACTCTAGTTCTTCTGTCTTACCTTGAACAAAATCTGCAATACATGCGGCCATTTCCATTACATTTATTTGGCAAGTAAAAGGATTGATACAGAAGGAAACAATTGGCTCGATATGTGTAAACTGCAAAAATCTGTCTTCAAACGGTTTTTTTAACACTTGAAGATGCTTTATAAATAATGATCCGTTTAATTCATTGTTACGTAGCATTTTCTTCATATGTGGGAAATGCACGAGAGAATTGATCTGCAGATGTGATATCAACAAATCCAATTTAGCTTTAAATGACTTTACAGAGCTTATCATTTCAGCTATCTTTTTGTCTTTCCCCTGCAACTCCAAATTTAAAAAATTCAATTTTTCCATGATGTCTGTGAGAAATCCCAAATCAATCAGCCAGCGAGAGTCAGCTAGTTCATCATAATTTTCCTTTTTATCGTTTATAAATGTTTTTATTTCTTCAATTAAACTCACAAATCTTGTAAGAACCTTTCCTTTACTGAGCCAACGTACTTCAGTGTGCAGAATAAGACCATGTTCTTTATCTTCAGTATCTTCTAACAGGACCTTGAAAAGTCGGTGTTGCAAAGGAGCTGCTCGAATAGAATTGA
Source organism: Odontocerum albicorne (assembly GCA_949825065.1). NCBI lineage: Eukaryota > Metazoa > Arthropoda > Insecta > Trichoptera > Odontoceridae > Odontocerum > Odontocerum albicorne. The sequence goes on along the minus strand of OX463854.1, from coordinate 7,450,521 downwards.
TTATTTTTGTAACTATTTTCATAACGTGTTCAAATGGCAATATTTTACAACACAGAGCTTCCTGGTGGATAATACAGTGGTAGGACATAAAGTTTGAAAATGATTCATCCTTGTTGCAGAGGGCAATAAATCCTTTGTTTTTACCTACCATTGCTGGTGCCCCATCGGTGGTTATCGCAGACAGCTTGTGAAAAGGCATATTTATTGACTTGTCGTATGTTCTGAATGTATTATAAATATCCTCACCCCTTGTTTGTCCTTTCGTAGGTAATATTTGCAACGGTGTTATTTGACAACTGTAAGTCTTGTATTGCTGAGACAATCTCATTTTTGTTAGAAAATCCATCAAACAAACAATCGGCACCAGTCAAAAATAGTTCTTTAAACAACTCACCATCAATGAAAGGTTTCTTCCTTTTTAGTACTGTCAGCAAAGGAACCACTCATACATACAATATCGCAAACATACGAACGTATTTAATAAACCTAGGCACTCAAAAAAATTAAAACTCTAACAAATAAATAAAAATAATTCACATTTTTAATTAATGTTTATGAGATAATTCTGTCTCTGTCGAATAGTGGCGGGCACATACAAATCGTTCCGCGGGCGCCATGGTGCCCGCGGGCACGGGGTTGGGAACCTCTGCTCTAGGTCATAGTTCCCCAAAGTGGGCGTTGGAGGAGGACGTTGCTGACCCTAGAGGCAGTAGGGGGGCGTTAAGGGGTAAGTTGGCGATAAGACTCGAAAAATTTAGTTGCCGGAACATTTTAAGCAAACACTTATCCACTTGACTATACAGACACACAGTCATGAATCGTCGCAACAATCATGTCTATCAATCATTCGTGTATGTTGGTCCAACGGTTGTATAATATAAGAGGAATATTAATTTCCAAGAAAACGTACGTTGTAATATACAAGTTGAAACAATCGAAACTCCGCACTTAATGGCCTACAAGGCCGCATGCTGCCTTAAGGCTACAGGTTGCCCATCCCTGATCAAACTAATCACGATGCCACTTTTAAGGAAGGTATAAAGTGAATTTCGGGAAATGAAAATCAAAAATTTATTTCAATAACATCTAGAAATCAGGAAATAAATTAGTTTTAAAATTATTTTGTTGTATAATTTATAAGCATTAATGACTTGAATGATTGATTAATACTATGAAATATGTTTTAGCTCCAAGGACATTTTACTTGAAAAAATGCATGGACATACAAAGTATGGATTTTTAGTAGAAACATAAATCTTATAATAAACACATTTATTAATTATAATAAAATGATTTTCAACGTGACTTTAGCTTGGGAAATCAGTCTATGTGATCTTGACAAAAATCTCTGATACAATATATCATGAATGTACACTTTGAATGTTTTTTTTTTTTTTAACCGGCAAGTTTATTGCCATGTGGCAATCTCTTCCAACCAACCAGAAAATTGTTTTATAGTCCCTAAGTGTTAACTAGACTGGAATCCTATTTTAAAAAATCTGGGTTCCAGCGGGGATCGAACCCGCAACCTCCGGATCGGCAGACAAGTGTCTTACCACCAGGCCATGGAGTACGTCGCATAGGTTAACACATAACACGCCGCGTAGGCAGAGAGAATAAATATCAAACTTTTCATATATTCAAACACACAACTTTCGCCTCCTCCACGTTCATACATCTCGTCATGCACATTCTTTAAATATTCATACTTTTCACTTTACCTTCTTTCAAAATCTGTCCATTCGGTCCAGCCACATTTTCCTTGGTATATCTCTTTCTTGCACACACGCCTTGCACTTCTAATTTGTATATTCGCTTAGTCATTTTTTAACCATTCATTCTCTCCACATGTCCAAACCATATTAAAGCTCCTTTCTTCAACTTACTTAAAAAATCTATTATATCCATCCATTTATTTCTAATGTCTTTATTTCACCTTCGTTCAAACAATGACACTCCACAATTTTTTCTTAGTGCACGCATCTCGACAGCAATATTTCTGTATCCTTATTCTACCAAGTCATACATCAAGGTGGGCACCAACACATTATTGTGTATTGTCATTTTTACTAATGTTTATATTGCGCATTTGCTGTACTAGGCGTATCCAGAAAGTAAGTGTACTGAGGCTCTCACGACCGGATGGATTTTATTTTCGACATGTTAGCTACACTTCCGTGTAGCCTGACCCTTCCCCTCCACAACGAGACCGGTTCGAGGTCAGTACGTTGAGAAGTGTCGACGCGACAACACGTTTTGTGAAAAATGTCAATCCAATCTCCCGCCAAGTGCGAAATAAACAATGCCGGGCAAGAGTTTTTGAGGCGCTGCAAACTCCATGGAGATGAATTTCATCGTTACTGGAGATGAAACTTGGGCTGCACACTACATGCCTGAAACCAAAAGGCAGTCTCAACAGTGGCGTCACACCTCTTCACCCTCCGCCAAAAAGTTCAAAACCACAATTTCAGCCAAGAAAATCATGGCATCCGTGTTTTGGGACTGTCAAGGCATAATTTTAATTGAATATATGCCTCAAGGGGAGACCATCAACTCTGCAAGATACTGTGAGACCCTAAAAAAATTGCGGAGGGCGATTCAGAACAAGAGGAGAGGCATGCTGACAAAGGGAGTCTGCCTGCTGCATGACAATGCCAGACCACACACGGCCAACGCCACGAAGGAACTGCTCGCCTCGTTTAAATGGGATGTCCTGAACCATCCCGCGCAACTACTTCGAGGAAGGCATCAAAAAGTTGATACCGCGCTTCACCACCTGCATTGAGAGGAATGGTGACTATGTCGAAAAATAGCATACATATGTACTACGGTAACCACGTAATTTTTTTGTTTAAATAAATAAAATTGTAACCTACAAAAATTCAGTACACTTACTTTCTGGATATTCCTCGTATATACCATTTAGTGCTCTGTTTATATTGTTTCCTGTATGTACCCTAATTTCAATATATCTTGCAGCTCGCACACTACACGTCTTCAATGGTAACGGTTACCTGTCATTAACGGTTACATTTGCTTCACTTGGTACCCAATTTGATTCAAATGTCTGGTTTTCACTTAAAGCGTCTTAAATATATTTTTGGTTGGTTGGAAGAGATTGCCACCAAACAATAAACCCTATATGTTATACTGTATATACCAAAAGTATAAAATAAAAATCTGATAAAAGAATGGTTAGATCAAGTTAATGAAATTTAGTAAGAAGAAATATCAGCACACGTCTCGATTTCATAAGTCACTAAGGGTCTTAAGAATATTTTATATATACTCACTTTCCTGTCATCACCCCGCCATACCCTTATTGGGGTAGGCAGAGAGAACAAATCTCCACTTAATTTGGTTCAGATTCGCCACTTTCGCTTCTGCTACGTCCATACGCCTCGTCATGCATACTCACCTATAATTTATTTATTTTGTACAATCTACGGTATTTTATCAAGATATTCTCTACAGAAATATTCAAATTAAAACTAAGAATACTCTTTAATACAAAATCAACGAATTACAAAAAGAAAACTTTTATTTAATGCAGGGGGTGCCAACCTTTTTAGCACGTGTCAAAACCTATATTACTACTAGTGTGTAACGGCATACTTACTTTAAAAAACTTTCAAGGTCACATCTTCGCTTTCCATTTGACTGGCGTTGGAATAGCGAGGTGATCCTCGAGGCTCAGAAACGATGATGACATAAATACCTAAATAAACAAAAATAAGTATTATTTTGGATTCCTATTATACGTAAAATAATAAATTTCTACGTAATACATCAATCAATAAGTCACGGGACTAACCAATAGATGGTGCCTCTAGTAACAAATTCATACCATTCTCAGTTAGTACCAACCACTCAGAAAAACTATCAGTAGAGAATATTACATAGCGTTATTGAAGCGTTTAAATGCAGAAATTGCAAAAAAACGGTCCCATATGAAGAAGAAAAAAGTTCTATTTCATCAAGACAATGCACCGTGTTACAAGTCGGTGGTAACGATGGCCAAATTGCATGAGTTGAACTTAGAATTGCTTCCGCACCCACCGTATTCTCCAGATTTGGCCCCCAGTGACTATTGGCTGTTCGCAGACCTCAAAAAGATGCTCCAGGGAAAGAGATTTGGCTCCAATGAAGAAGTGATTGCCGAAACTAACGCCTATTTTCAAACCAAAGATAAATCGCTCCACACGGCTGGCATAGAAAAGTTAGGAAAGCGTTGGAATAAATGTATCGCTCTTGAAGGAGACTATGTTGATGAATAAAGAAGAATTTTGGCAAACAAATGTTGTTTTAGTAGTTAATCCCGGGACTTATTGATCGATGTGTTATTATGTGGGTCACATTTAAATAAGATTTTATATTTTTTATATAACTCTTCTTCTTCGTATCGAAAATCTAGAATTTGTCACTATTATTCAACAACAGATTTATAAAAATTAACTCGCGTTTGTACAAAATGTCCTATTGACTATGTGTGATTGGATATGGCCATGTACATGACAATTAATATTTACGCCATCGAGAATTAAAATTGTTTGCGGTGCTGTATTCATGAAATGAGTTATTAAGAGGGCCACCTCTTGCACATGGAATGACCTTGTTGAAGAAATTTTTCGATATCAATCTACCATATTTCGGTGGATAAATTGAGAAAAGAGCTCCCAAATAAACTTTGAAGACATTTTTTTATTTTTTTTAAAGAATAGATATGACTGAAGTCATAGGTAACCTTATGCCATCGAACACTAAGCGGAAAAAGTGCATGTGTCGTTCGAGGGGAGTAGCAAAGCGCGGAGTTTGAACCGACAACCTTCCGCACGGAAGTCCAGTGCATTACCGAGCGACCATGCACATGAATCTAAGGTGGCATATTAATGAGCGACTTTAGAGGAAAGGGTGTATAACCATTGTTCATGTTGTTAATATTGTTAGAATTTTATCTTTCTTCAATGCATTTTATTTTATAATTAAGCTAGACTTGTATCGAATGTAAAATAAATAAATAAACATGACTATACTCGACAATGTTGTGTAAAATAACCATACTTTACATCCGAGGTTCCCAACCCCGTGCCCGCGGGCACCATGGCGCCCGCGGAACGATTCGTATGTGCCCGCCACTATTCGACAGAGACAGAATTTTTTCATAAACATTAATTAAAATTGTGAATTATTTTTATTTATTTGTTAGAGTTTTAATTTTTTTAAGTGCCTAGGTTTATTAAATACGTTCGTATGTTTGCGATATTGTATGTATGAGTGGTTCCTTTGCTGACAGTACTTGTCGCAACTTGTCTAGCGGCGAGCCAGACTGCACGCTTCACGCTAGCCTGGAACGGTGAGTGCTATTTGCACATCACTCCTTGTACACGCAGAAAACCCGAAGTGTACGAACGCCACGAACTGAGCCGATGAACGCCGAAGGCGCCAAAACACATGGCACATGACTGACAGCTCTGTCTGTCAGTGAAAGCAATAAGCATGGCCCCGACAGCCAAACTGACAGTAGTCACGTGATCGTACCGTCCCAATTGCTTCGGCGATTATCGGCTCACTTCGGGTTTTCGGCGTGTACAAGGAGTGATGTGCAAATAGCATTCCCCGCCTGGAACCGCGTTGTTGTCATTGTGATTGCGATTGCTGCCCCGTTCGGGTCGCGACAGTTAGCTAGGAGACATCTTCGTCTGACGAAACACGAATTAGGAGTTTTGATATTCCTTCTGAAAAATTTTAACGGGCTAAAAGCGAGGTGCGTAATCTATTATATTAATAAGCGATAATCTATTTTGATTGTGGGGATAGTTATAGTCCTTGTTATAATACATTTATGCATATAATGTAGAACAGACGTGCGCTATAACATTGATATTATATTGTAGTTCAATTACTATTTATTTTTTATTTTTTTAGTCCTAAAATGAGTGGACCGAGTAAAAGACCACGAACCTATAATTTTAACACTAACTGGGAGGAATCATATTGTTTCGTTAATTTGAAAAATAAATGCGTTTGTTTGTTGTGTGGTAGTAGTTATTGCAGTGCCGAAAAAACATAATGTTGAACGACACTTTCAGACAATTCATGCCACTTTTGATGTGAATTATCCACTTAAATCTGAAGTAAGAAAGAAAAAAATATGTCAACTAAAATCAAGTCTAACTGCACAACAGACTGTTTTCACTAGACATGTGGAAATTTCTAAAAAGGCCACCATTGCTTCTTTCAAAATTTCTCACATGCTCGCAAAAAAGAAGAAACCTTTCATTGATGGTGAGTTGTTTAAAGAACTATTTTTGACTGGTGCCGATTGTTTGTTTGATGGATTTTCTAACAAACGTGAGATTGTCTCAGCAATACAAGACTTACAGTTGTCAAATAACACCGCCCCAAGAAGAATACATGCAATTTCAACAGACATATAAACTAAGTTAAAGACTGACTTGGAAATATGTGACTGGTTCTCGCTACAATTTGACGAGTCAACAGATATATCAGACACCACACAGTTAGCAGTTATGGTGAGAATGGTATTTAGTAACTTCACAGTAAAAGAGGATATGTTGCAAATATTACCTATGAAAGGACAGACAAGGGGTGAGGATATTTATAATACATTCAGAACATACGCCAAGTCAATAAATATGCCTTTGCACAAGGTGTCTGCGATAACCACCGATGGGGCACCAGCAATGGTAGGTAAAAACAAAGGATTTATTGCCCTATGCAAGAAGGATGAATCATTTTCAAACTTATCCACCAGGAAGCTCTGTGTTGTAAAATATTACCATTTGAACACGTTATGAAAATAGTTACAAAAATAATCAATTCTATTCGAGCAGCTCCTTTGCAACACCGACTTTTCAAGGCCCTGTTAGAAGATACTGAAGATAAAGAACATGATCTTATTCTGCATACTGAAGTACATTGGCTCAGTAAAGGAAAGGTTCTTACAAGATTTGTGAGTTTAATTGAAGAAATAAAAACATTTATAAACGATAAAAAGGAAAATTATGATGAACTAGCTGACTCTCGCTGGCTGATTGATTTGGGATTTCTCATAGACATCATGGAAAAATTGAATTTTGTAAATTTGGAGTTGCAGGGGAAAGACAAAAAGATAGCTGAAATGATAAGCTCTGTAAAGTCATTTAAAGCTAAATTGGATTTGTTGATATCACATCTGCAGATCAATTCTCTCGTGCATTTCGCACATACGAAGAAAATGCTAGGTAACAATGAATTAAACGGGTCATTATTTATTAAGCATCTTCAAGTGTTAAAAAAACAGTTTGAAGAGAGATTTTTGCAGTTTACACATATCGAGCCAATTGTTTCCTTATGTATCAATCCTTTTACTTGCCAAATAAATGTAATGAAAATGGCCGCATGTATTGCAGATTTTGTTCAAGGTAAGACAGAACTAGAGCTAGAAATTTTGGACCTTAAGAATGATATTTTGCTAAAATCCTTAATATCAGAGGACTTTTGGAATACAGTGGACAGAGAAAATTTTTAAATTATAAAGTTTGTATTTATTACAATGCAGTTCCCTTTCAAGGTTTTTTTATTGTTAACATTTTATTTTAATATACTTAGTGGATACATTTTTTGCGTCACCCTGTATACACCTATGACAAAGAGAAAATTCTCAGAATGTAGAATCATTCATCTATTTTTTAAATTTAATAAAGTATGTTACATAATCTATAATACAAACATTTGCTAAATGCTATACATATACACGAATTTATATCTTAATAACTAAAGAACAAATCTAATTTCTATATTATACTCATATCTATAAGCCGTCTAAATTTATATTTCCTTTATGCCATTTTTATTTTCAATAATCTTAATATTTCATTTCTTAGAAATAATCACCTACATACTAACTTATAACTGGATAACAATTCTTACAACTAATTATTATTTTTTTCTTTTTATATACACGTACATGTCTACTCGTTCAGGATTTCTTGAAAAACTATTAATATTATTTTTGTTTCGAAGCACATAACACCGCGCGAAGCATGCATGATGGCTGATTTGCCATTGAATTATGCACCGCTAGAATACTAACTCAATCAAATATTTCCCCACTCAGTACTTGCAATAGTGACCTTCGCCATGGAATCTATTCATTTCGTCAATAAAAAATGCACGCTAAATTGTACAATTTTTCAATTTATCTCAATGTGCGCTCTAATTTCACACTTATTCGTATGCAATAAACCAATTAATTGGAGCTGTTAAAATTACTGACACTCCATTAATTTTTTTTAATATAGATGACCGAAATCATAGCACAGCGCGGGGTTCGAACCGACGACTTACCGCATGGAAGTACAGTACCCGGCAGTAAGTAATACACATCGGGCTTAAGAAAGAGACTGTCGGCCATAATCGGCTAACTTCGGCTTTGTAGAGCGTCGTCCCTAATCACTTAATTCCGTATTCTTCTCAATGCACGCCTTTCTACAGCATTTACTCGACTCTTCTCAATATTTTTCCACGTCCACTTTTAACTCCCATACATCAGAGTTGGCACCAAAATACTATCGTGAACTATCATCTTTGCAGATTATGATACTGTCTGGTTCAAATGTATATTTTTTAGTACCCCATTAACTTTGTTTTCTATCACTACACACCGTTCTATATCAGAATGCAGTTTGACTATAGAAATAGCTATGATAAAAAGAAGCTCTTTGATGCATTCTAATACTTGAACTTAAGTGTCTAGGCTTTAATATGGAATGTAAGTTTACTTTAATGATTTTGAAAAAGTATTTGATAAGGTACAATATCATAAACTTATGGAAATTTTGATGAATAAAGGTCTAGAAAAAAGGTCTAAGAATTATTACTAATATTTTTTGGTATAAGAAAGCTGTAGTCAAGATAGATGATGGGGTAACACCTGATATGTAAAGAAATATGTCGTGGAGTTCGACAAGGATGCATAATATCCTTATCGTTTTTAATATTTATTATGAAATCATTTTAAGGTGGCATTGGATGAAGTGAATGATGGATCAGTCATAAACGGTCAAATTATCAACAACATTCGATATGATGATGCCATTGTTTTTCTCGCGCAGAGTCTACAGGTACTGTGGAAGGTTAAAAAATTAATTAAAAAAGATAATTCTGAAATGGAGAAAGAAAACTCAAGTCGAGTTAAAAATAATACGGAACCTTAAAAAGGTATGCAGAGTATGTTCGTTCGAGGAGTTGTGAGCTGTTCGAGGAGTTGTGACTCGTTCGAGGAGTTGTGAGTTGTCCAGCATTACTACAAAGATTAACGTTGAATGTTCCTAACAATTACACTAGATTGCGCCGGCAAGAACTGTTCTCAATAACATACGCAAGAACGGGTCTTCCAGCCGCTATGCTTCTTGGAAGGGACTTAACTCTTTTGAACGGGACTACTTCGGATATTGACATACGAGTATTTCATGTCACATTACCAAAAGCAAAAGTAAATTTTCTTCTAAGATTGAGCGCGTTAGAAAGCCCTCATCAACATATTTAAATGACTTGGAATATATGTGTATGTTTGTGTGTATATACCATATATATACATATACATTATTTTTTATTTTATAAATTTTTTATAAATTTATATATTTTTTCTTTATTTTTAATGTTAACATTTCTTGAATTTTTCATTTTAATTGGGCTAAGCCTATTTTGAGAAAATAAATATATAAAAGTTATTCGCCATCAGATTATTCTAAATGTAGCAAAATACTCATTTTAACCTCGTTTAAATATAATAATTGAAATCCCAAACATTTGCAACTAAAATATTTCCTTATTCAACGCATGACATTTTATTATATTTTGTACTATATTTTAACTCTTAGTACTTGATATTTACAAACATTACGTACTCGACAAGTGATTACCACCCAAAATGGATTGACCTCTGATATAATGTTTCTAGAATATTAAGAAGTACGAAACAATAGAAATGTAAATTCATGGTCTTTTCCTGGTATTATTGTCAGCAGCGGTGGAAAATCCCATTATTTAAGAATTGTGAACTGAATTTTATTAATTACAAGGCACGTCAATATCACATAAAATCAGGTATAACTAACGTGACCAGACGTCCCGTTTTGAACGGGACTGTCCCATTTTATAATTACGAGTCCCGGTGTCCCCGAAATAAATTCTCGGACGCAAAATTGTCCCGTTTTCGGAATCCGCGCGAAAATTGAAATTGCGAGAGCAAGACCGACCGCGTCGTCCGTTGACGCGACGATAACCGAGAGTAGCCGAGGATGCCAACGTTCGCGCGCGCTTTGGCTTATTATTGTTATTTGACAGAGTTTTCGTTCGCTCACTTCTCGCTCATTGTTTTGTTGTTTGATGCTCGATTAGTAATTTTCTTTAACTTCTTTTGTTTTGGAATCCTAAGTTAATATGCCAAAACGTAAGTGTTCGTTTAATGTTAGCTTACAAGCAAAATATCCTTTTATTAGGCAAATAAATACTCCCTCAGATGTCAGATGCGAAAAGTGTCGTACAGAATTTAGTGTTTCTCATAGTGGTGCAGGTGATATTGAACAACATTTAAAATCTGAAAAGCATAAAAATGCCGACCGTGCCGCCGCTTCGAGTTCTTCGATGTTAAATTTTTTTAAGAAATCAGACGCGCCAACGACAAAGGATTTGGATATCGCTGCGGCAGAAGGCGTCTGGGCTTATCACACGATACAAGAAAATCACAGTTTTCGCTCCAATGATTGTGCTTCGAAAATAATTCAATCATGTTTTGATTTGAAATTTACATGCGCGCGTACGAAATCAGAAGCTATTGCAGTAAATGTTTTGGCGCGTACAGCGATGAAAGAATTAAAAGATGATCTTGATACGGCGAATTGTATTACAATTTTGACTGACGCTTCAAACCATGGTAGTAAGAAAATATACCCTATTGTAGTGCGCTTTTTTCTACCCTACGTAGGTGTACAAGTGAAAATTTTAGACCTACAAGAACAGCCAGGTGAGACTTCAGATATTATTGTCAATTATTTAAACCAAGTGTTGACAGATTACAATTTAACAGAAAAAGTCGTGGCATTTTGTGGGGACAATGCCAACGTCAATTTCGGGGGCGCAGCTAGGCGAGGAACTAACAATGTCTTGACAAAATTACAAACATTTATGAAAAAGCCATTAATAGGTATTGGATGTGGAGCCCATGTAATTCATAATGCTGTAAAATCTGCTGCAGATGGGCTACCCTTAGATTATGAAAGTATAATTGTGAAGATATATTCATTTTTTTATATTTACACGATTCGAGTTGAAGCTCTAAAGGAGTTTTGCGCCGAAACTGAAACGGAATATCAACAAATGCTCGGCTATAGCAAAACCAGATGGCTTGCTCTTATGCCTGCATTAGAAAGGGTTTTAAAAATGTATCAGCCATTAAAAAACTACTTTTTGAGTATTGAAAAATGTCCCATTTTACTAAAAAACTTTTTTGAAGATCCCACATCAGAATTGTGGCTTTATTTTTTACACGCTCAGTCAGCAAGTTTTCATCAAGCTGTATTGAAACTTGAAGGTCAGACTGTATCAGCAATTGAAGCTGCAAAAGAAATCAATCAACTAAAAGATAATTTCACTCAGAAACAGGCCAATCAGTTTCTCCCATTTTCAGTCCGTCAATTTATGGTGAAATTGAAAGATAATGGTACTGGTATCGATGAAGAGTTTGTGAAAAGGACGGCTACAGAATTTTATAAAACAAGCCGTGAATATCTGGAGCAGTGGACTTGCTTTCTAACCAAAGAAATGGAGATATTTTTTTGGGCAGATTTAAAAAACGTCCCCGCATGGGAAGACATTCAAAAAGCTCTGGATGTCCTAATTGAAAAGGAATATATTGATAGTAATAAAGATACAGAAGTTTTTGACGAATTTTCATTAATTTCTAACTACATTACATCGCAAAAGGTAACAGAATGGAATAATCAAAATGTTTCCACGGAAACTCGTTGGGTGGAAGTATTCAAACATTTTCACGCCAACAATCTGCAGCATGAAAATTTTTCTGTTTTAATTGAATATATTTTATGTTTGCCTGCTACAAATGCTCCAGTAGAAAGAGTATTTTCTATGATGAACAAATTATGGACATCTGAGAAAACTCAGTTACAAATTCCAGTTTTAAAGGCGATGTTGATTACCAAGGTCAATATAAAAAAAACGTGCCAAGAGTTTCATTCCTACTTAAAATCATCACCAAATGTTTTAAAACAAATTTGTTCCTCTGAAAAATATAAATATAACTAAACATTTTGGATTTCAATTAGTAACTTTAATGTTATCTTAATTTTTCTAAATACATCAATATAACTTTAAAAAGTATTTTTTTTTCAATGACTACCTATGGTTATTTGACTTAAATAAACCAATGTCCCGTTTTGAGTCAAAAAATAAATGGTCACGTTAGGTATAACATAACAAGTGTTTTTTTTTTTGCGGTGGAGTGCAGTGGAGCGGCGCTCCACCATATTTTTTACTGTATTTTAATGTTTCAAAAACAATAACACTATCATATTCGTTTTTTTTTTTAATTGTTATTTTCTTGATTTTTATTTCTTTTTGTTTTTTCTTCTATTGGGTATACAAATTAGTTCGGTCCGTTTTTTCGTGTTCAAAAATGCATTTATTTCTAAACAAAATGAATGAACAGATCAATCAAAGTATTGCCCATCGCTGGCTACTACTTTTTCCCATCTCTCAGGCAATTTTCGAATTCCATCTCGAAAAAATTACTCGTCTTTTGAGGCGATCCAAGTTTGGAGCCAATTTTCGGTTTCTACGAAAGAAGTGAACCGGTGACCTGCCAAATCGTGCTGCATCCTTCCGAACAACCAGTAAATATTTTGGTCAATATTTTGGTGGACATGCCCTTTTCGTTTTTTTTTTATTTATATATTTTTGCTTTATATGAATAAATAAAGGCTTGGGATATAGAGAGGGAGGCATTAGTTTGCAAACTAGCTAAAGTTTGTCTCGCATGTGAAGCTGATAGGAGAGCCGTCGGTTCTTAGAGCGGCTTTGGGAATGTAGTGGGGGACTCCCTCTCCCTCTCTCTCTCTCTCTCTCTCTCTCTCTCTCTCTCTCTCTCTCTCTCTCTCTTTCTCTCCACGCTCTATGAAAATATTCAATTATATGATGTTTTTACAATTTTATTTTATATTTATTCTTCAGTTGTAGTTTTCTATTTATCTGTTTAACTTTAGATTTGACATGTCTAAAATAATAAAAACAATAAGTTGAATTTAGTTAAATTCTTCGTGGCATAGGAAAAACTGCTTTAATATGATTTTCTTAAGTAAAAAGCTTGACAAGTAGTGAGCTCCGGCACCTTTTTTTTTTAAATAGCACTGGGTATAACAATGTTACTTGATAGAGTAAGAAATAATCGAATAAAGGTTTATTCGAGACGGTTGTTGTAAGTAAAATTAAAAAAAGAATCTTGAGATGATTTGGTAAATAGAATGAGAAAGGGTGGACACGAAGGGTGTGTGAATGCAAAGGCATGGAGATTTGGTATATCTGCCTCTACCCCCAAAAACGATATGTCGAAATTGTATACATTATTAGAAGGAAAAAAAAAACACTTTTATAAAAGATAGAATCTGAATGCATATAACCCTAAAACACGAGAATATTTGAACTAACTTTTATTCGAAATTCCTCAAATTCTTGAAAAGTACGTCTGAAGATAAAATAAGGCTTTACATAAAAAAATGTTGTTTAATTATGTTTGAAATGTACTCTTTTAATTAACATTTTGTATGGAGACTAATTGTTGATTACACGCGCAGCGGACTAATCAACAATACCTATAGCTGATATAAAGTACAGAAAATTAACTAATCGTCCATAAATTAGGAAATTCAAATGAATCATGTTATATAGTAGGTTTATAAAAATATATATCAGTATTTAAAACTCTTATTACTATAATAAATAATCATCCTTCCATGAAGAATTGAACGTGCATCGCGACTCCCATGAGTGCCCTCGAAGATTCATCTCCATCCATCCCTACACTCCGCAGTTTGAAGAACAGTTGTTGAGAGTAATCCTGTTGCGCTTCTCATATGGCCAGTCCAACGCATTGGGGCTCTTCCTCTTGTGCGTCGTCCTTCCACGCTTCTAGAGACTTCAAGTCTCTCCAAACTGTCTCCATGGCTACGAGCAATGTGTCAAAGAGCAAAGAATCGGAAGACTCGTCGTAAGCATATTATCGACAGACTGTCGATAACTCTCAGTTTTTCGAGAATATAGGCATGAGTTCGCTTTCCCATCCATAGAATTCGTAGCATTCTTCTCCAGCACAATATTTCAATTACATCTATAATATATTTGCATTCTTCTCCAGCACAACATTTCAATTACATATTTTATATATTTGCATTCTTCTCTAGCACAACATTTCAATTATATCTATTATATATTTGCATTCTTCTCCAGTACAACATTTTAATTACATCTATTATATATTTGCATTATTCTCCAGCACAACATTTCAATTAAATCTATTATATATTTGCATTCTTCTCCAGCACAACATTTTAATTACATCTATTATATATTTGCATTATTCTCCAGCACATTTCAATTAAATCTACTATATATTTGCATTCTTCTCCAGCACATTTCAATTAAATCTATTATATTTTTGCATTCTTCTCCAGCACAACATTTTAATTACATCTATTATATATTTGCAATCTAAATCGCTTGCTCTCAAAATTCACGTATTCGCGCCGTACATAAATATTACGAAGACCAGATACGTATTTTCATCTCAGTTTTTCGAGAATATAGGCATGAGTTCGCTTTCCCGCCCATAGAATTCGTAGCATTCTTCTCCAGCACAATATTTCAATTACATCTACAAGTATTATATATTTGCATTCTTCTCCAGCACAACATTTTAATTACATCTATTATATATTTGCATTATTCTCCAGCACAACATTTCAATTAAATCTATTATATATTTGCATTCTTCTCCAGCACAACATTTTAATTACATCTATTATATATTTGCATTATTCTCCAGCACAACATTTCAATTAAATCTATTATATATTTGCATTCTTCTCCAGCACAACATTTCAATTACATCTATTATATATTTGCAATCTAAATCGCTTGCACTCAAAATTCACGTCTCCGCGCTGTACATAAATATTACGATTTGATTTTATGTTTCTGGTCTTCTATATATTTTCCAATTTTGATATCGCATTTTTTGCCATTTTAGTTCTTCTTTTCACATCAGTCTCGCATCCTCCATTGTTGCTAATACTGGAGCCTAAAGAAACAAAATCAGTAAGGCTGAGGCCACATCAAAGAACTTCGTTAGGTGCTAAGCTAGGTTTTACGTGACTCATGTACTAGGTGACCTCATGCCTGGTCCCACCAAAGTGCTACGCACAAATTCATTTGACAGTTGGGAGCGGTTGAGTCAACACACGATATCACTCTCAAAACTAACTTTCGAAAGATTCGAAACTGTTTTCTAGATCACCACAGTAAAATATTTTTCTTTTTTTATAAATTCTAGATATTCATTTTAAGACGTACGTTTTTATTATTTAAGACCTTTTTAAAAAACGTTTGCAGCAAACTCGACTGGCATAAATTGGAACAATGAAAATTATCACAAAAGCAATTTTTTGGCTGTGGGATAGAAAAGGCATAACCCTTCTCCGTCATATATCTGTACTGCTCTTAATTTGACGAACCGAGCCGTGATGGATTTCCATGCAAGATATATTAGAATCTCGCTTTTACCATCTCTAAATGTAAGTTCATGACCCAGCACTACTAAATAAATCATCAGCCCCATCTTGCGTGTCGACACTATAAAAAACTTCATGTTTAAGAGTAACATACATTTGTATAGTATTCAGGAATTTAGTAGTTGCTGCACTGTTATGCATTATCTTTATAATTGACGGGTTCACAGTAGATTGTAGAGCGTCTCAATCATATGAAACCCTGGAAGAATTCAGAACTCCCTGATAGTTAGGCAAGTCCAAATTACATTTCTACGACACCTTCATTGCAGGGAATATGGATTCTACCCATGGCTTAATGCTTAGCCCACATTTTTTTCAGTGATTTATCTCAGTGATAGCTCCTGAAAATATTTCCCTCCCTATTTGTACATACACAAATTACTAACAGGCAAAATAGCGAACCGCTTGTTCATTGATAAACTTTTGTTTGATGTGCCTGACAATCATTACGCCATCGTCAATAAAGATTGTTTTTGTTACCGTATTCACGAATCGAAATATTAAGAGCGTCACCACTCGCACATGGAATGATCTTGTTAAATGAATTTCTCGATATTTATATCTTCCTTTCCTTGCTGAGTAAATTGATGACTGAGCTCTTTAATAAATTTTGCAGGCATAACTCAACCACTTAAAGGGAACCATAAGTAATAAATAATTATTCCTTTTGATATTATATGAAGATCTTTACCAATTGTTTTTTTTTTACTTTGCATTTTTTTTATCTAATTAGGCAAGACCTGTAAATATAAAATAAAAATCAGGCAGTGGTACTTTATCTTTGCAATATTTAAAAAAATAATTAATAAATATATTTTAGTGACATATAGAAGTTTATTAATATTTGAAATTAATACAGTTTGCATACATACATATTTAATTAAAATATATTTTCAAATTAATATTATTAATAGGAACTTTTGAGAAATACTGAAACAAATATCCGATAAATGATAGATATATCCGCATTGTTTGGGATCTAACGACGTCCATGACCTCCGTGGCCATGGCCGCCATCCCCATGACCATGGCCATCGTGCCCGTGACCTCCATGACCTCCATGATCTCCATGACCTCCATGACCTCCGTGATCTCCATGACCCCCGTGATTACCATGACCGTCATCTGGGAGAAAAATATTTAATTATTTATTCGTCAACATATCCGAATTGGTGATGTGGACATTTTGAAGACCGTGGCTGTGATTATCGTTGACCCCAATAATTGAGCATTAGATTTTAAAACCTCCGCTATCTATTTTTCATTCCAGGCATTACGGGTTCGATTTCCGTTGGTACCCGTCATTTTTAAAAAGCATTCCAGGCTGGTTTCCACTTAAGATCCCAGAAACATACAATATAGACAGCCTCCATGGCCTAGTTGGTAAGACGCATGTCTCCCAGCCCGGAGGTTGCGAGTTCGAATCTCGCTGGAACCCAATTTTTTTTTAAAAGATTTCAGTCTGGTTTTCAAGTAAGGCTACTTTAACATCTTTCTAGTTGGTTAGAAGAGATTGCCACATGGCAATAAGCCAGCCAGGTTGTACTGTATACAACGAATATGTAAAACAATACAAAACATATTTTTACTAGTTAGTTGAAAGAGATTGCAGCATGACAATAAATTCGCCATGTTATAATATATACAACGAAAGTGTAATGTTTTATAATACTAGTTGCAACCCGTGAAATATTAAACATATATAAAACAAATTCTACATTTATGAAAATATATATTCATAAATGTAATTTTTTTTTATATATATCATTTATACATCATCCCCTTTTACACCGGTTCAAAAATGGTGAGCTAGGTATTTAAAATTCGTTCAGTATCACGGACCCACCGAGATTCAAATTTCGAATTACTTTCGGAGAGAATCCAAGTATTCCTCTCTCGCTCTCTTGTATTCAAAATTCAATTATCGTATTCTTTCTTTGACGACAGCCGTCGTATGGGTTTTGGCCTATTTTGTTTTATCTATGACTATGACTCCATTAATCTTGCCAGCTTGTAAAATGAATAAATATCTGCACAAAATGGCAAGCAATGAAGAAAACATGTGATAATATAAAATTCGAATCGTCCAAAGTACATACGAGTAACAAAACGCAACTGTAATTGACAATTCCCGTTGTCGCTGCACAGTCGTCGCTAAATTAAAATTAGTGTTCCACTTTCTATGAGTGACTTACTCATCACTTTCAAATCTTATTTTAACAATCAAACCCATGAATGTGCAACGGGTTTTTTTTGTTAGCATACTGGACTCAATGCAGAAAATCACGTGTTCGAAGCCCACACGCCCACACTGAACTACTCCCGTTTACGGGCATTCACTAAGCGTAGTTTTTGGGTTATGTCTGTAACTTACATATACACATATCATCACGCCGTGTCCCTTGCGGGGCAGGCAGATAGAGCAGATCTTCAAACTTTTCTATCCAGATTCACAACTGTCGCTTCCTCCACATTATATATATATCTCGTCATGTGCAATATTCCATTATTTATCTACGATATTACCTAAATCTAGTCCACTTTTCCTCGGTGTACATCTTCCACACACAACTTTCACTTCTGACTTGTAGAGTTGTAAAGAAACAAAGTCAACGAAAAGAAAGATAGAAAAACTTGTAATAATTTAATTGTTTTAATGGAATAAAAAAAACTCACCCGCATCAGCACCAGCTTCGGCCATAGCAATGAGGGCGCAAGCCACAAGAAAGAAGGCGCACTGTAAGTTGATAAAGCTATTAAAGAATTTGAAACATGAAAAACAAAGATGAATAATGTAATTATTAAGTTTAAATTCGAACGGCGCCATTTAGTTATCGTTAATTTATTGTAATTTGTTTTATCAAACACAGTTTATAAAACAAATTCGATAAAATAACATTCGATAAAACAAATTGGAATAAACAGTGTTTGATAAAACAAATTGAACATGAATAAACCGAGTTTGATAAAAATAAATTACAATATCTTTAAACCTCCACAATGTTAATGCATTAACTACTCGTATAATTAAACATGTTAATTTATTATAATTTAATGAAGAATTTAGCGTCGCAAAGTATGTATTTTTATCGATTTGCTAGCAGTTTTTTTAACTATGTGTTTCATATTATTAAATTATAACATATTTACAAAAATAGTGTGATTCTACAATTTTAAGAAAATTTGGTGGGTATCACAATTTAGGAAATCGAATAATAAAAAAAATCGTCACGTTTTCATATTTAAAGTACACAATCGAAACAGAATGATCTCTGCGTCCTAGTTGATTTGACCCAGGGGTTGCGGGTTCTATGTGTATTCTTCATGGAGCTGGAAAAACTGGTTACCGTGTGATTTTCATTTAAGGTTGTTGTTTCTTAAAGTTCGATAATGTATTTTCGCTTATGGCTTTGAAAAAATAGTATAGTTTCTTGGAAGAGATTTGTTGAACAAATCTTATGTTATTGTACACTAAATTAAAATATTTAAATAAAAAAGACTTCATTAAAAAAAATGTATTGTTTTGAAACGCTTACATTGAAAAACAGTTAATTTATTTGCGTTAAGCAATATGTATTATTACAATATTTTTGGATACCTGAAGGGAAAATCAGACTAGAATGGTTTTTTTTTAATCTGGGTTTCAACGGGAATCGAACTTGAAACTCCCAGGTCGTAAAACAAACGTCTTACCAACTAGGCAACGTTGGTTGTTATATATATATATTTTTATCCTGGCGAGTTTATTGCCATGTGGCAATCTCTTCCAACCAACCAGAAAGAGGTTTTTATAGGCCCTAAGTGTTG
Organism: Odontocerum albicorne; assembly: GCA_949825065.1. Classification (NCBI taxonomy): domain Eukaryota; kingdom Metazoa; phylum Arthropoda; class Insecta; order Trichoptera; family Odontoceridae; genus Odontocerum; species Odontocerum albicorne. The sequence continues at coordinate 7,430,851 of OX463854.1, read as the reverse complement.
ACCAGACTGGAATCCAATTAAAAAAAACTGGGTTCCAGCGGGGATCGAACCCGCAACCTCCGGATCGGCAGACAAGTGTCTTACCACCAGGCTACGGAGGTTATCTATCTGGTTAGCAAAGATTATCATATAGAAATTAACCCGCCAGAATGCAATAAGAGTATAATTCAATACAATCGAATATATTATATTTTATCTAATTCTTATTTTAATTTACTAATTTCATTATTTTTAACAAATAATTTCTATGTAAATATTTATAATTATCACTTGAAACACTTACAGCGAATTTCATTTTGAAAACTGTTTGTTTTTATCTTAAAATGTATGAATAGTCAAGCAATTAACTTTGTTATGATTGGGTACAGTACAGCGTCCCTTATATATACCCCATATAACTGGCTCACGGTCTGTGGTTTCAGTAAAAAAACGTTGTTTATATCGTTAGTAAATACGACAAAACAAATCAATTAAATTTCCTGGTAACATTGGTGATACATTTTCACTTATTTTTTTTTTACTTTAAGAAAGATCATTTTTAGAAGATATCTGAATCATTTTTAGAAGAAATTTGTGACTGAGATGTCAGAATTACCGTCGTGACCTAGTTTGTAATCCAACCAAGGTTAACTCCCAACTATCTTTAAAAAACATTTCAGTCTGGTTTTTAATAAAGGTCCCTGTAACAGCTTTCTAATTGCTTGGAAGAAATTGTCACTGGCGTTGGCATCTGGATAGTCGCTAGGGGTACAGATAACATTAAGGCGCCGTTAGAGCTCTCGACACCATTTAGGTGAGCAAAACAGAGAAAGAGCTCTGAAAATATTCCTAATAATGCAAACAACAGTTAGCAACAACCGAAAGGAGGTTTACTAAACTAAAACTCATTAAAAAATATTTTAAGTCGATGCTAGGACAACTGTGCACAACATCTCTATCGAATGTGAGTTATGCACTCGTAGTATATTTATTAATTTTTAGTATAAAATTCAATGAGTTCGTCCCGACAAAAAAACTTTTCTACTTGACTCCTGTCAGTAGTCAAATCCATATGAAAATCCATACAATGGGCATATTGATTACCCAATCTCTGCAGTCTTGTTATGCATGAATCAAATGGGCCTATAAAGAACGTGTAGCATGACAAGCTGAGTTAGTTCCGGACTATTTAAATATGAGCTGACAATCTGAAACAATATTGAGAAGTCAAATCAGTCATTTGTTTAGTCGAACACTGTATTCCTCTTTATATAACGGAATAATCCTATCGGTTTCAAGGTTTTCATCTCATCATCAGGGGGCCACAAACTAGAGTATTGTTTGTGCACCCTTGATGATGAGAAGAAATCCTTGAAACCGGTAACGTTATACCATTATATAAAGTGGAATAAACAGTGTTTGACTAAACTATTTATAGTGTATTTAACCCTGAGAGTGCTACGAGAAAAAAATATAATTGTCTATCTAGTGCCGAGATATATTTACTATTCGGACGTTCGTGATAAAAAATTATTTTAAACAACAAAAAAACAAAAAATATATATTTTTACAACATAAATATATTTTAGAATATGCACCCTTGTATTCTAAATGAATAATATTCATTTAGAATACAAGGGTAGAACAAATTTCTTCCACTGCTATAGCAGTGCGCCGATCTCTCAGGGTTAAACATCCACAGTGTCTTAACTATAAATAATAAAATATAACATATCATAGTCCAAATCAGTTATTAGGATTTACAATTTCGAGTTTACAAATCGTAAAAACCTCCGCTGTGTTTAATTTTAACAACATGTACAATCATGGTGGGGTGACCATATTAACGAATTGCAATCAAAAGTAGTTCTTACCAGAGAAGTATACAAAATTTTGAATAATTCTAGCTTAGTAAAATCATTACCTAGTATAAGTACAAAGCCCAGCCTAAACAATACCGCAAATGTTATTTATCTATATCCGAACAAAGATCAACTTCTCTTCAAATATAACTCCGAGGTCTCGGACCTGCAAAACAGTATCCAGTATTATTTAATTTAAAGCATAATAAACTCGGACGAAAAAAAAAACTATTTTACAAATACACATTTCAATATTTTTTATTATTAAATATAATTTTACTTATACGTATATATGTACGAGGGTCACCCTAGGTAAGGCGAAACAAAAAATATAGTCAGTGTTTGCGGTATTATTTTTTGGCTAAAATGATACAATTATTAGTTTAGAAAGCAAATTATACAGTAAATAAATGCGAAAATTATATTTTGTCTGTTAAGTATCTCGTCGTTGATATATTTATATACGGCACGGAAACTGGGACTCTGAGAGCAATCGAGAGACGTAGAATATATGCACTTGAAATGTGGTGCTTGAGAAGGATGTTACAAATTCATTTGAAGACATGACGAACTAATGTCTTCATTCTCGAAGAGCTGAATGTTACCGACAGATTGTCGATAATATGCCTACGGCGAGTTCTCTGATTCTTTGGACACGTTGCTCGTGGGCGAGGAGATAGTTTGGAGAGGCTTGATTTGTTAATTGGAAGAGTGGAAGAATGACTCACAAGGGAAACAATTCTAATGCATTAGACTGACCAAGTAAGAGACGCAACAGCACTGCCCTTAACAACTGCCCTTTGAACCGCGGATAACGTCTTTGATTGTAATAGACTATAGATCTAACAAGACAGTGAAACATAGACAGCATTTATTGCATTAATTCCATTGAGATTAACTCTTATTTGATTTTTCTCTTTTCGCTGGTGATGAATCAGGGGTTGTGTGTGCATGTTTGTGCGTTATCTTTTCATAAAAATTTTATATTACTGCATGTTTATTTTCATCTCTCGTATTGCGGGTTGTATGTGTGAACATCATTTAACATTTGTGATTTTATTTTTTGAAAAAAATTGGACTCCAATCAGATTTTCTCTCTTTTTTGCTGACATTTAATCTGATGTGGTATTTGTGGATTTATTTATTCTGCCGTTTATTAATTTCCTTTTTTTTTTTCTTCACCTTCATGTACAAGGATGTAGGTTGAAAAACATCTGGTGTCCTCGCGGCCGGGCTCGCCCTATATTCATGGGGTGTATCTCAGCTGGGGATATGTTTTGAGGTGAGCCCAGACCTTTTGATAGCTTCTCTCTTAAATGTATTTTCTGCAGTTTATAATGAGATATACTCGTATGTGCGATTTCGGAATGTATTTATATATGTACCTACTTTGTTGCTAACAATAAACCTTCATTTATTATTTATTTAATTCCCTTTAAAATTTTGAAACAAATCCTAACATGGATACACCCAAGTCTTACATCTTCTTAACAGTATGCAAAGGGAAAACATTTATCTTGTTATCGTAAAAAATGCACAATTTCTTATTTTTAAACCTCAAGTCTTGACACTTGTCAATATTGACATAAAGTTTGTTTTTCATCCACTACTCTTGGAAATTATACGGGTCGTTGATTCTCCACTACTGTTATGCGGTGGTGCGTAAGATATACGTGGAATCCTTTTTTTCGGAGTAAAAGAGCAACGCATTGATATTTTATACGACGTAAATTAATTGTTTTTTTAAAACAACTCTTTTGTCAACTTCTGCATATATACATGTATATACCATCCCGCCATTTTCCTGTCGGGATAGGCAGAGAAGGTAAAACATCAAACTTTCGTAACTTGAACCACATGATCAGCCTCTTCTTGATACATACACCTACTTATGCAACTTCTACAATTTCAAAATATATAAAAGCAAGATTTTCGTCTATGCTTTCATATAAAGCAAGATTTTTTTCAATGCTTTCACGCTTTAATGCTTTCATGTAAAGTAAAATTTTCATCAATGCTTTTCACGCTAAGCAAGATTTTCTTCAATGCTTTCATTAAAAGTAAAATTTTCTTCAATGTTGTCTCGTAAAGCCAGATTTTCTTCAATGTTTTCATGTAAAGCAAAATGTTCTTAAATGTTTTCACGTAAAGCAAGATTTTTTTTATGTAAAGCAAATTTTTATTTTATACTTATATACAAATATATAAAAAATACCTAAAAAAACGTAGCATGCACTGCTGGGAAGGTAAAAAAATATTGAGGAGAGTATGTATGACGAGGTGCATGGACGTGTCAGAAGCGAAAGATTTGTGGCTGGATAAAATGAAGTGGAAATATGTTCTCTCTGCCTACCCCAATAAGAGCATAGCGTGATGGCGATTACCTCAACACACTTTTAATAAAAAAAAACTTACTAATAAGATTATAATGTCTCAAACTAAAATTTAAAAACATTTTTTTTATGGTTATTTAAATTAACAAGATTATCATAAAAACGTTCTCCTGTTAAAAAAGTAAAAGTAAGATCATGTAGTTTGGATCACAAAACACATGTTTCGTCGTTGTCGTTGCTGGGTCTCGTAGTCGAGGATCCCCTCGTCGTTCCAACATCAATACTAGGCGGAAAAAATACCTGAGCTATTCGAGGGGAGTAGCATATCGCGAGGTTCGAACCTGTGACCTTCCGCACGGAAGTCCAGTGCGTTACCGCGCGAACAAATAAAATTACAATGATTAACGTATAAAAAATTCCTATTGCTTTACAATAATATTAAATGCATGTTTAGTTCTTATATTAAAACATTTACTTTAAAAACAAAGCTTTGTGCAAATTTAATATACGAGTATATTCCTGTTAACCTTTACATGATTTAAATTTTTATGAACCTCTGTGTTCTCTTAAGTTTAATTTAAAATATCGAAAACCAAGCATCAATCGCGTATATGAAAAAATATCAAATCGATAAAATTGGCGCAGAATCAGGAACATTGAGGTTTTTGTGATGTGAATCTACAGACGAATATGGTATTCTCTGGACGGATCGTGTTTCAAATGTAAAAGAGCTAACGCGTATCTATAAAGACCAGAAACTATCAAACTGACCAGATAATCGCATTATCACATAATGCAAAATACAAGACATAATCAAACAATTGATCATCCAGAGAAAAATAAATAGAAAATGGCAGTGATTTAGGTGCAGCAGATCTTCTGACTAGTGAACAGGATAATAATTGAGATGATGGAGGCCAACCTCCAATAGGTACCGACACGTCCAGAAGTTAAATGAGTCTTTAACAGTTAAATGTTGATTTAAAAAATTGTTTCATAGGAACACATTTGAAATAGCAGAATTAATTCGTTGAGTACTTTTTACATTTGTAAATAAGATTTTTTAAGAACCCCTGCATTATTGTTAGTGGCCAAAATAAAAATAAGATTTTACAACTCATTCCACGAGTCACGTAGTTCGATTAACGAAATTTTATTATTTTAGAGACCTTGTCATTGAATAGCTATAAAACCATTTATTTAATATTCCGCTTATTGGCAAATGACATAACAAAATAGTCTCCTCGCCCGAGTGCACTTCGGTCATACCAATCAAGGAGGACAAGCACTGTTACCCTTTATACTTATTGTTCATCTTTAATGGTGCAATCACATTTAAATACAAGAGTTTGTGTAAAAAAACTATAGAGGTTAATGGGTGGCACATTAATCTCGAAAGGGAATGTGTAAAAATGATTCATTTGTGATTAAACGGGTTTTCATTAAAATAAATATATCTGCCCAAACAACACACATTCTCAACAACTTGTATAACAAATTTTGACAATACAATGACAAAAGTGTAATTCGACAACAATTTTGTGACAAAATAGTGTGATCAAAAAATCATTCATTTTCTTCTAAAAATCACTAACAAAATCACGTCCAAAATATATTATTGTGGTTACTTTAATGACTTTAAAAATTTAAAAATATTGCACTTTTTTTTTTTAAATTATATTTTTGGTATAAAAAAGTTCACATATTCTTCTAAAAAAGTGAAGTATAATATCGTTACAACAATAACTTGAAAAAAAACATAAGATTTTGCCAAAAATGAGAAATTTATGAACACATTTGTTGTTTTTGATAGAAATTTGATATTCTTTACAATAATAAGCAAATCCATTTCAACCACAAATACATTCATTCTTATGACTCAACATAAAATAGCTTTTCAACTCAAAGGAACACCTTTCTAGATAAGTGTACTGTCAATAAATTAAAAATATTATCAAAGAATATTTAGTTCATACAAAATGATACGTTTTTTGTCAAAACCAAAGCTTAAAAATTATCGAATTAGGCTTTTGATTAAGTTAGCTTAAATATTCAGAAAATTTGTGTATTTTTGAGCAAAAATAGCAAACTCTTATGAAAAATGGCTAAAAATATTCATGATTCATTTTTGGATAAATGGTTCATTTTTGTCAAAACTTATGCCAAAAATAGCTATATTTATTGTCGAAAATGAAAACATTATCACATATGTTATGTGTATAACTAATGTTCGCATGAGCGAACATTCTTTTCAAAATTCTATTTAAAAGGGTACGTTCTTTTCAAAATTCTAACTAAAAGGATACGTTCTTTTCAAAACTCTAACTAAAAGGGTACGTTTTATTCAAAATTCTAACTAAAAGGGTACGTTATTTTCAAAATTCTAACTAAAAAGGTACGTTCTTTTAAAAATTCTAACTAAAAGGGTACGTTCTTTTCAAAATTCTAACTAAAAGGGTACGTTCCTTAAAAAAAATCTAACTAAAAGGGTACGTTCTTTTCAAAATTCTAACTAAGAGGGTACGTTATTTTCAAAATTCTAACTAAAAGGGTACGTTATTTTCAAAATTCTAACTAAAAGGGTACGTTCTTTTCAAAATTTTAACTAAAAGGGTACGTTCTTTTCAAAAATCTAAAACTTAAATTACAATTTTGTGATGAGTTTTCATAAATGAGTCAGTTGTGCACTGTTTGTAATTTTTAACAGAAATCGCCATTTTTTTATCATAAGATCATTATCGACCAAATATTATCGACCAAATATTATGAACCATATCATTATCGACCAGAATTGTTACAGTTTTTAAGTCAATTATGAAAGAAGGGAAATGTAACAATGATTTTTACAATAATGTGCCAGTTAACGAATTTTTGAAGTAGAAAAGGGATGTTGTTGAATAAAAGCAAAACGTTCTTACGAATCACTAATTTAAAAAAAAAGGTAAACATTTGTCAAAATTAATATCACAAATAGCTTTTTTGTGGGAAATTTTGTACGTTTGTCTGACAAAACAGAACAAATTTATGCCAGAATTGATAAAATGATGCAAATTAATAATAGGCAAAATGATACGTTTTCGTCAAAATTACTGATAAAAAGTTATTAAAATACATTTTTGTCATATCTTTAGAGGAATAATAACTGTATTTGTGGTCGAAAATTAATTTGTAATTTTTTAACACATTTTGTCGTTTTAAAGTATCTCATTTCCACTGCCTACACTATCGACTTAGCCTTTTCAGTGTGTACCATAAATTAAAAATCGGTACCAATTTAAAATTAATCAATTTGGTATAGATGCTCAGATCTGCTTTTCTTATTACTGATAAATATATGCATCCCAAAACAATACTCGCTGCAGCATTGTCCAGCAGCCTGTCGAGGTGTCCACCTTACCGATAGTCACATGAAACGTTCTTGAACCATTAAGTGTATTGATTAGGGGGTTTCCGCACTGCAGATTAGTCATCAATTAATCAAGATTCAGTCAACAGGAAAATTTAATAGACTGACGTAGTTTGGAGGCCGGCGCCAGACAGTGATCGCCTTTGGATGTGGGTGCCACTTTAACTAATGTTAGTAACAATTTTAACGTCACGTTAGATAATGGATGAATTCAGTAATTATGATGCTTTTAGTTTTACTATTTTTGTAAGAAATTGACCTTCTTATGGAGACTGCTGCTAGAACCTACTACGTACCTACCATCGAGACCACAACGTTGGTGTTATATAGTTTACATGAATCGCCACATGCGGACCACAAATTTGAACTTATGACCGTTGAATGAATGTACCATAAAGACTTTAATGTTGGATATATTGAATATTATATTAATGTACCATAAAGACTGTAATGTTGAATATATACAATATATTGTCAACCAGGGTCGATCCACTGCTGGATGAAGGTCTCCCCAAGTTGACTCCAAACAGTTCGGTCCTTTGCTCGCCGATGCCACGTGATGCTGCCATGCTTCCTGATTTCGTCCATCCAGCGTACCTTCGGTCTTCTTCTAGGCCTCTTTATGCCTCTTGGGTACCATTGGATTATTTCGGATGTCTATCGGGAGTCTGACATTCTGGCTACGTGTCCGGCCAATTGCCACTTCATTCTTTTGCACACCTTTATAACGTCTTCTACCTTTGTTATATTGCGAATGTTGGATATATTGAATATTATATGAATGTGCTACAACGGGACCATAACGGTTGAGTTATGATCGATGAATATAGTAAATGTACCATAAAGACAACAATGTTGGATATATTAAATATTATATTAATGTACTACAAGGGGATCATAACGATTGAGTTATGATCGATGCATGAATGTACCATAAAGACAACAATGTTGGATATATTGAATATTATATTAATGTATTGTACTATAACGGGACCATAACGGTTGAGTTATGATCAATGCATGGATGTACCATGGATATTCGTGGAAATTTTAAATTACGCTTTAAAGAATGGTGACTACAATTACGGGACTATAAACATTCTAGGGTTGTTATATATTGACCACAACTAACATATAAGGTAAAGAACGTTGTAAGAATCCTAATACTCCCAAATACTAGGCGGAAAATGTCCTTGTCATTCGAAGAGTTTGAACCGGCGACCTTCCACACCTCCTACGGATCGAAACGGTAAAGGAATTTGGAGGAGGCTAAATATGTGTTTAAAGAAAAGAAAATCTACCCCTCTGTCTGTTCTTCCTACCCCAACAGGGAAATGGCGTGATAGTATGCAAGTACATATGAGTCCGAAGAGTGGATTATGGTACTCAAATACCAAAATAAATTGAAGCTATCGCCCGTACAAGGTTCTATTTCAACGACCCTTTATATGACGATAGACTCTTCTACAGGTGATAGTTTCAATTATTGATCTTTGAAAACCGAATTCTACGAAAAAGAACAAGTATCCAAAGATGAACCAGAGCAGTCAAAGCACTTAGAAAACTACTCAGCTGTAAGGCCCTGTCATGGCATCGTCCTTACAAAATAAATTTAAATGAAATAAAGTCTCATGGATAAATCAGCCTCGCGGAGTATCTAATTTGAGATGCTAAAAAACTGAGCATCAACGCTTACAATGAAATCACAGAAGCCGGCTCTTGGTATTGATATTTATCAACGGCCCAGTGATGTGTTCAAGCGTAACTCACAACATATGCACTTCAAGCATGAACAACTCTAACCAAGGGTGTGATCGACCTCAGATACTAATACGAGTTGATTATATGTATATCATATACATATAGGTACGTGATGATTATACGTGTATAAATGGTGAAAAACCGAAACAAATAATCAAATTAATAAAAAAGAAATGCACACCCTATATTCCATGATATCTGCTCTCTCACCCTTGTCTCCCTTCCGCAGTGCGCCCCGAGTGACAATAGTACCCAAACCAAATATTACGAGAAATACTTAGCCCAAAACAGGCTGCAGGAGAGTATAAACTTAGGTCTTATGAAGAAACTCGAAAATAAACTATATAACCACAAACTGCCAGCGACACAAGATTGACATATATAGGTCATGTAAGTAGATCTCAGTTGACACGAAAGTGGGATCATTAACACGGAAACCCAGTAACACGAAAGAAGTGGCACGCCGAGACCAAGGACTTTTAGATAACATATCACAAGTTCTTAGGAGGCTGGAAGTAGAGGGAGATTGGAAGTGAACGCGAATGACTTGGAGAAAAATCATCTAAGAGGCTTTGATATATACATGAGTTGTAAAGCTATTTACGGTAAAAGGTAGGAAGGCATATTTTCTTAGTCATCTTTAAGGCTAGCCCATCAACAAGTAAACAACTCGATAGACCAGAAATTGACGAGAGGAACTGTTGCCTAAAACCATAAGAAGGGAATCGATCGTCAGAAATGCAGAGGTCATATCGAATGTATGATATGTAAAATAATTTTGAAAAAAAAATCCATGTACATGTGCAATTATTAAAACAATCTAATGATACACACCTTCCACGCCATTTCCCTGACAGGGTGGCGGAAAGAATAAAGTGCCAGACTTTCCTATTTCGACACATATATTTAGCCTCTTCTATATTCATACAACTTCTACGATTTCTTTGAATTTCTATGTTTTCTTCTTTCAAAATGTCTTTGTTCATTCGTTCTACACGCTCAAAATATTTCAGAGTGCATTTTTTCACCGTACTCTTATACGTCAGCCTTAAGTTCTATACGTTGTCAAACTCGTTCGAGGAGTTGTGAGCTATCCAGTATTACTACAAAGATAAGCGTTAAATGTTCCTAACAATTACACTAGACTGAGCCGGCAAGAACTGTTCTCAATAACATACGCAAGAACGGGTCTTCCAGCCGCTATGCCTGTTGGAAGGGTCTTCACTCTTTTGAACGAGACTACATACCAACTTGAACGAGACTACCTAAAAACTACCAAAAGCAAAAGTAAATTTTCTTCTAAGATTGAGCGCGTTAGAAAACACTCATCAACGTATTTAAGTATTATAACTTTGAATATTGTAATTTATTTTTATCAAACACTGTTTATTCCACTTTTTTGTGACGGTATAACTCTACCGGTTTCAAGGCTTTCACCTCATCTTCAGGGGAGCGCAAAAAAGTGGAATAAACAGTGTTTGATAAAAATAAATTACATTATCTTTAAACTCCACAACGTTAATGCCTTAACTATAAACAACATATAACTTTGAATATATGTGTATGTTTGTGTGTACCATATACGAGTATATGTATGCATATACATTATTTTTTATTTTATATAAAAAAAAAATATTGTTTAAATTTTTTCTTTATTTTTAATGTTAACATTTCTTGTATTTTTCAATGTAATTGGGCTATGCCTGTTTTGATAAAATAAATAAATAAATTTTAAAAATATTAAAAAAAAAATACATCCCTTATCACTTCATTCTGTATTCTATCATGCATTGTTACCCCTATATATTTTCGGTGCACGTATTTCTACAGTCATTTATTTGGCTCGTAGTAGCATTTTTCCACTTGCAGATTTTTCTCTTATACGAGTACATCAAAATTAACACCAAAATACTTTTGTGGGCTATCAAGTACTTTGATGAAATTAGATACACCTTTGTCAGTCACCATAGAAAGAACTGTATATGTTATTGTCTTGCACCTCGCTTCTTTCTTTTCTGTTACTTTACGTGCATTGTTTATTGGACTGGCATGTATTTGTTCATTAAAATAAAATTGTATTCAGAAATAAAAATATATTGAGTTTATCGTTACAGAAATGTGCACTTATTAATTATTTGAAATGCACAGAACGGTTAGATTAGATTATATAAGAAGAATTGATAAAATGAGTAGGAAAGTGAGTTGAAAGAATTGAAAAAAATAATTTATTATAACATATATGTATTTTCAGCTACTTAACGGATTTCAAACCTTAAAAGATGAATTAAAAACATTAATAAAAAATAAATACTTAAAATAATATCTGACGCACATAAGATTAATTCATCAAGTAAGGAACAGAAATAATATTCATTCCAAACAAATAAAATACTGTAAATTTTAAAAAAAGGTGAGTTATTTGTGTCCTTTGTACGAGTATGATTCATTTTAAGAATAAAGAATTCTAATTTTTTGTCAAATTTACTATAAATATTCACTCGTTATCCGAAATGTTTTTGTTTTGAAAAGAGGGCTAAAGCATTGTTTACGTTGATCGAGATTCAACTATTGTGCAGGTTGCTCGAGGAAAACAAAGGCTTCAGACGTGAGAGTAATTGCAAAAAGAGATATTCAAAATCACTTCTTGCTTTAAGAGAGAGTGAAAAAAAAACAAGTGTCTTAATTTTATCTCATGTCTTTTAGATTGTATCAGATAGTAAAATATATTAAGCTGCTTAGAGAGAAGAAGATGAAGGAACACCGTAAGAAGATTCAGGAGCAGAATAAGAAGTAGCGGGAACAGAATAAGATGTTGCAGGAACAGAGTTAGAAGATTCAGGAAGAGCGTAATTAGATGCAGGGGTTCCGTAAGAAGTAACAGGAGGGTATGGAATGAAGCTAGGTGCTGGGTAATGAGAGTTATCCACCACAACAGGTTCTTCGTGCTGAACGTAGATTTGTTCTTTGGGGGTTACTGGACTTGGCTCACTGATGACCACTGGATGGACTTCTTCTTGACCTTGCTCATGGACGGGATATACAGGGATGTAGTGGATCTTTTTGTAGTGGCTGAATCCGAGGGAAGGCCAGACGCTAAAAAAATAAGGATGCGAAATCAGAAAATAAATAAAAAAATATTAGATTTTCATACTTAATTCTAAATATTATATATACATTTAGCTGTATCCCATTGTGGGACAAAATAAGTCCCCATCTATCGGGATCTCCTCTAGAAGATTGAAACCTTTACTTATTACGAGTTCAACGTCATTTAAATGACTCTTCCGGCAGCAACGCATCTCAATATAAAAATAATAGTTGCGACGATGGGCTTAAGGCCCAGCGTCATGGGAGAATGAAAATGACTTGTTGCACTAGCAAATTGCTAGTATTTTCGCAGAATACTTTGAATTCCGCAAAAACATCGTTTAATGCCACTAGATCAGAGTAACCAATCGTTTCGAAAATGTACAGATATGTAGTTAGGCTGAAAAGAGATCCTTTTGGCAGAAATAATGGTGTTATCAGAACACAAGCGTCAAGAACGCTGCGTATTTAATTTTCTATATATTTCTCAACACAACATACGTGAGTTCAGGGGCTGGCACTGCAACAATAGTCTTCTTCTTGTGGAAGAGCTTGAGTGGGTTGTGCTCCACCGCGGTATTTTTCACGTTGGCCCACACCTCGTGGATTTGCCAAGATTTATTGGTCGGCTTCACAGGGGCTGGAGTCTAAGAAAGTCAAAATAATTACATTTTATTATGCATTTATTCAGTTATTACATAATGACATGGTAGAGTTATGTTAGTGGAGAACGGAGATGAATTACAGTCTGAAAAGCCAACTGTATGAGATATGTAAAGAAAAAGATCTGAGTTGTATAGATCGTATAGATAATTTAGTCAGAAGAGTCATTTGGCAATAGTGTGAGTAACACTCTGTGTATTACGCAACGTATGTAGTGGTATTGGTTTTAGAATGCCACACGATTGGTTCGCGCAGAGCACATATATGTATTGTTGTTAAAATACTCTTTGATTAGAAAAACACTACCATGTCGAAATTAGGAGTGTAATGTATATGGTCTTTCAAATTGAGCGGTTTTTTTTATTCTTGGATAAAGCACAGATGGTGTCGCGAACTTGCCTGGGTTCTATGACATTTGACAAGTGTAATGTATGGTATTTATAATAATGGAGTCGTATATGTTACAATATAACAACGCGTTCGAATTAAGAATTATTGTATCTATTGTAATCTCCGGAAACGGTGATGTTAATTGGCCACCAAGATCATGTGATCTGACACCGTTGGACTATTTTCTCTGGGGTTACGTGAAAATCCAGGTCTATAAGAATGACCCCGAATCAATTCCTGAGCTGAAGGACGAAATTATTCGCGTTAGAACCGCAATTATGTCAAAATGTCATCGAATTTTTTGACAAAAGTATATAATTTTTTTCGAAAGCTTAGAATGTGCTTTGTTATAACTTAAAATATCCTAGAATTAAGTATCTCTTCATCCACTAATATTTTAAAACTTTATTATTTGACATTGTAATTATGATACATTAATATGTTAAATAATCTTACATTCATTTTATTTTTATGTGCAATCTAACTAAAGCTGACGAATATTTTTACTTTATAATACTTGTACTTATATTTATTTTTAATCTTGAAAAATTCATTATTGTTATTTAATATTTCCTAGAATCTGCCATGCCTAAACAATTAATATGCGAGATAAACTTACTTTCATTTTATTTTTATGATTATTACAATTTAAACTGACAGCATTTTTAATTAACAAAACGTGTGTGATCATTTCAATGTTTGAATATAAAATATTATTTTTATATTTTTTTGCTTTTTCACTTCATTAAAAATAAAAAGTGACAAATTTTTGTGAACGCACTGTTACTCACATTATTGCAAAATGATTATTCTGGCTGAATGATCTATAATAGAAAAGCGTGAAAGGAAAAGTAAATGGGATTAATAGGGGGGTAATGAAAGACTAGAAAGCAAGTTGAAGAATTCTGCTACTGAGGTAGTATTTTTTTCAGATCATGAAAGAATTACAAGGGATATTAAGTTTTTAATCCCAAGGCTAAAGGGTCGATGATGATAAAGGGTCGATGATGATAGAACTTATCAATTCTTACCGTAACCGTAGTGATAGTAGTAGGTTGCTCAATCTTTGGTGGCTGGATAAGGACAGGTTGCACGTGGATAGGCTTCAAATGGACTGGAAGTTCTAACACAGCCGGGGTCTTGTGGAACTTGTGGAATAGAGAGAAATGGGCATCGCTGGACACTATGGCGAAAGCCTGTAAAAAAGTGCATACATAATGTTTTTTTCGTAACACCTTATACTCAAAGAACACATTCTAAAAATACACCACTGAGATCTAAATGTTTCTAATGTGAAAAAGTTAAAGCGTGTTTAGACATAATACTTATATCTTGCCAGTAAGACAGTGTTGCAGTTTAATACCTGATCAAAATCATGGCCACCTTTCCCAGTGCCCGACTTGTTTTTAACCCTTCCTTCCCTGTGATGTGTAACTTTAATATCTCTACAAATATAATAAATACTGGGTTCAGGTTTTAGGTATTCCTCCATAATACATTTACGCATTGAATGAAAAAATAATATTAATAATAATAGGCACTTATCGGCCACATCAGTGATATTTTGTGAAAATCGGAAATAAATTCACCAATACAATTAAACGTGTGCCAGCGTGTGACGTAGGTATATTTATTCTAAAAAAACGCTATGGGTGAGGAAGAACTCACTCTCAGTCTACTTAGGTATATGAGAACGCAAGAAATAGAATCTCAGTTAGCTCGCTTCTCTCGCTTCAGTAGCTTTCGGGCATCCATTTGAGGTGGTCGCTTCGTTCATTTTGTGAACGTCGGCCGATGTTTTTTTCATGTTTTCAGCAATTAAATTTCAATTGTTATCACTTTTGACTTCAATTAATTTAATCTATTAGCAATGAATATTCTTATTTTTCCGACTTGAAATCGCTCATTTTTACATGTGTATTGAATACACAACACCGGAACGCGCGGATCTTTTTAGCACATGAAGAGACAGGTTAAAGAATTCTGATTTTTGTGAAGGGTTTACTAAAAATTTTATATCTAAGTGGAGTTTAAGAATATTGTAATGGAACTTTTTAAAATACTTAATATTTAGTTGAACACGATAATTCTGCCAACATTTTCCTTTGTGGAAAGCTACATCACACTTCTCACACATGTACAAGGTCTCACTTACTTTCTTGTGCTTAGCACATACCTTTGCAAGGTTCTGCAAGGTTTTTATTTTTGCAAGGCTCTGCAAGGTTTTTACTTTTATCAGTTGATGGAATACATGTTTTTTTGGAAACCTGTTTGGAGGCTCTTACAAATTCCTTATTCTATTTGACTTCGAAGACTAAATTTGGTCTCCAAATTCATATGTCTAAATCTTCACTGCACACTGATGATGCAACGTCAAAATCTCCATCACAAATCAATGCATGCATATCATCATTATCTTGGGCAAGTCTGGGCAACCTCCTCCAATCAACCAGATTTGAAATAAAAAAATCTTTAAATATTTTAAACTAGACAATTTTTTTTTTAATCTGGGTAAAACAGAGAATCGAATCTTCAACCCCCTTGTAATAAAACACGCTTATTATTAATCAACTGTTCCACAAAGGTCATCAGTATTGATCATATTAATAAGCATTACAGTTAATAAATATTAATCAACTGTTCCACAAAAGTCATCAGCATTGATCATATTAATAAGTATTACAGTTAATAAATATTAATCAACTGTTCCACAAAGGTCATCAGCATTGATCATATTAATAAGCATTACAGTTAATAAATATTAATCAACTGTTCCATAAAGGTCATCAGCATTGATCATATTAATAAGCATTACAGTTAATAAATATTAATCAACTGTTCCACAAAGGTCATCAGCATTGATCATATTAATAAGCATTACAGTTAATAAATATTAATCAACTGTTCCACAAAGGTCATCAGCATTGATCATATTAATAAGCATTACAGTTAATAAATATTAATCAACTGTTCCACAAAGGTCATCAGCATCGATCATATTAATAAGCATTACAGTTAATAAATATTAATCAACTGTTCCACAAAGGTCATCAGCATTGATCATATTAATAAGCATTACAGTTAATAAATATTAATCAACTGTTCCACAAAGGTCATCAGCATTGATTATATTAATAAGCATTACAGTTAATAAATATTAATCAACTGTTCCACAAAGGTCATCAGCATTGATCATATTAATAAGCATTACAGTTAATAAATATTAATCAACTGTTCCACAAAGGTCATCAGCATTGATTATATTAATAAGCATTACAGTTAATAAATATTAATCAACTGTTCCATAAAGGTCATCAGCATTGATCATATTAATAAGCATTACAGTTAATAAATATTAATCAACTGTTCCACAAAGGTCATCAGCATTGATCATATTAATAAGCATTACAGTTAATAAATATTAATCAACTGTTCCATAAAGGTCATCAGCATTGATCATATTAATAAGCATTACAGTTAATAAATATTAATCAACTGTTCCACAAAGGTCATCAGCATCGATCATATTAATAAGCATTACAGTTAATAAATATTAATCAACTGTTCCACAAAGGTTATCAGCATTGATTATATTAATAAGCATTACAGTTAATAAATATTAATCAACTGTTCCACAAAGGTCATCAGCATTGATCATATTAATAAGCATTACAGTTAATAAATATTAATCAACTGTTCCACAAAGGTCATCAGCATTGATCATATTAATAAGCATTACAGTTAATAAATATTTTAAATATTAAAAATAAACGGATTCATCACTATTACTGTTTTAACAAACCGTTCATTATTAGTTTTTATGTGTCACGTTATACTACGAGTATGTGTTACATTATACACTTGACGTGTATCATATTATAAACTTGATGGGCTTTATGAGTTGAACATTGATTTAATATATCAACCACAACCCTCAATGACATTATGAACGTATCAATTTTATATTCAATACTATTCACACTAAATATTTTTTTACAACGTAGAAGGAACTCAAGAACATTATTCTCTGCTTCACTCACACCAGAGTGAGAAGAGAATAGTCAAAACAAGAGGTTTTTATCACAAAAAAAGGAAAATTTACTAAAGTGGAGAAATATTTTAAACAGTTCGCCTTTTATTAAACGAGGCATGCTTTAAAAGCCCAAAATTTAATACTTGTTTCGAATTAAACAAACTTGACGGAATGGTCTGCCTTTAAATGTTAGAGATATGAGAGTGGTGTGTGCAGCTTCAGGAAGCATTTGAAGATAATGTTTTTTTTAAGTTTTATCAACATTTATGATTATTTGAACACTTCACACGTACATGTACACTACATTTCACTTAAAGTCAAATGTGTTATTATCACATATCAAATTCTTTGCAAAGGTTTCGTTGCTGAGTTTTCTATTGTTTTCTTACCAAATAAGATTTTCAGATAAGGGGAAGTAATCAATCTAATACAGCATTCATCACCTTTATATTCTTACGCTCAACTTACTATATATTATATTTTGTAATATTTTAGATATGCCAATAAGAGTGTGCTCGAATCCAGAGTTGAGGAGAGTTTGGTCTCTAAGGGACGCTATATACATTTTTATTTTATTTTCATCACGTTTAACGTTTACTAAAGTTAAACCTGTTTTTTAATAATCATTATTACAAATAAGGATGACTTATATATTATGTTGTTATTTTTAATGATCACTTTCAAAATTATATTTGCGAACACATATTTAATAGTTTTCTTCTACAAAACTTAAAGATGTGAATCAAGTAAGTAAGACAATAAAAAAATAAATAGAATTTGAAGTGATGGAAATGTCACTTGTAAAGTATTGTAAAATATCACTTTTGAGAACAAAATATTAAAAGCACTAGTTAAGTTTATTCACTTTACTCACCAAGCACAGGAGAGTAATAGTGCACTTCATATTTGTGAACTTGAGATATTTCACTTAAACTCACTTATTCAAGTTTTGAACTAACTCGTTACACCTGAAGATGTCGAATGATGAATTATTATGAAAAATTTTGACTTTTATAATTCTAAATTCTACTAATATGAATGAATTTGCGAAATAATTTGTAAATGTTACAAAATTAATTTTGTGACCGTACGTTCTGAAAGTGCCCCAGGCGGGGAAGACTACACGTGGAGCGAGCAAATTCAAATGTACGAGTATATTTTCAGACTTGATGATTTTTTTAGAATGAAATATTTATTGAATTTTTTCTGAATGAAATATTTATTCACCCAGAAAAACGTTCTTTGTTTAACAGAGCCATTAAAAAACTGTTCGTTAAAGTTTTCCTAGTTAAAAAAACAATATGCAATTTTTTTTAATTAGTACTTCTTTTATATTTATAATAATTATTAAACAACGACTTCAAACGTGCCGTATAAAAACATACTCGAACGCAAGGGCGTTTCGTATAAAAGCTTTATTTTTTTTAAATAATCGAGTTCTAATTTGTCCTCCAATTCAATTTATAATCTTATAAAGTTTTATTGAAAATATTAGGTAAATCAACAATAGTTTAATCAAACACTGGGACGTGATTAGCGAGAAATCGGCGGCGGCCGTGGTCTAACGGTTAACATTCACGCTAAGCAAGAGGTCACCCCAGGTTCGATTTGACGGATCTCACGGATTCACTCCTTGACTAGTCGTATTTTTAGACCATTTTACATTTGAATTTCTTTTTCTGAAGTTTATACACAGCATATATTATTATAGTACTGTTATGTAACGCTAATAACGCGCTATGTAATTATAAAGAATTTAATTATAAAGAAGAATGTTTTTAATAAGGGCGTATAGTCAGAAGATATACAATACTTAGGACAAATTTCAATAATTTATGAATTAAATAAAAATCTTTAGTACGCTTCCCCACGGGTGGTTCTTAAATTATTAACGAAATGTGTTTTAAGTATTTGATGTGAAAGTATTGATCAATCGTATGAATTCGTCTGTCAATTCTATTGTGACAGATACAATCAAACGGATATCGAATTGTAATTCTCAATGTCAAAAACATTAAATGAATATTGTAATTTATTTTTATCAAACACTGTTTATTCCACTTTTTTGTAACGGTATAACCCTACCGGTTTCAAGGCTTTCACCTCATCTTCAGGGGAGTGCAGTCTTGTTTGCGCTCCCCTGAAGATGAGGAGAAAGCCTTGAAACCGGTAGGGTTATACCGTTACAAAAAAGTGGAATAAACAGTGTTTCATAAAAATAAATTACAATGTATTTAAACCTCCACAATCTCCTTAACTATAAACAACAAATTAAATTAATATTTTAAGGCATGGTGACGTCCGAATAAAAATGAAAAAATATACGAGTATATCTATCCATGATAATAAAGAAAATTACAACCTCCGTGGTTTAATTAGTAAGATATCCACCCGGGGGTTTTGGGTTCGATTTCCGAAGGTACTCGCAAAAATAAAAGAAAGGCCACAATCAGTTTCAAGCATAATACAATAGACTAGTATCCCCCGTGATCGAATATACATATAATTGTAAAATATCCTGCGGGTGGAAGATGTCTATATGTGTTGATGTATAGTAGAAAACTGTTGCACTTCAGCAAAATTGTAGTCTTAACTGATCAAACCCAAAGTTCCGATGACAAGGAGTTCAACGGTTGAAGACGGTCGATAAGTTTCATTTGTCGCAGCCTTTCATTGAGCAGAGTATTTTGTAGCTCCTTATAGCGCTATACAAATAATAATCAGCAGCATATATGTATAAGTCACAAAAAAAGCATTTATTCAGATGTAAAATAGTCTAACAGTAAAACCAGCCTAGAAGTAAATCCGCCAAGAATCGAGCATGGAACATCCGCTTGATAACTGTTAGACCACAGCCGTCAACAATTATATAATATACTACCGCCCAACATCGAATTGGTGAAATTCTTTCTTGTAGAATATCTACGAGTATTCATTAGGTCATTTTCTGCGATCGCCAAAATCTAACATTGTTTTCAGTAATGCCATTTTTTTGGCAGACGCGCAGTTATTTGTAACTTCTGCAGTACGCCCTTCAATAACCTTGAAAGTGAAATCGTGATTGATTTTGTAATTTGTTTTATCAAACACTGTTTATTCCACGTTATGTAACGGTATAACCCTACCGGCTTAAATGATTTCACCTCATCATTAGGGGAACATAAACAAGACATCAGGGGAGCACAAAACAGTATTATTTGTACTCCCCTGATGATGAGGTGAAAGCCTTGAAACGAGTAGGGTTATACCGTTACAAAAATTTTTGAATAAATAGTGTTTGATAAAACAAATTACAATGTCTTTAAACCTCTACAATGTTAGTGCCTAAACTATAAACAATATATCTTGATTGATTTGATTTTTAGATCTTCTCGAGTTTTACTATGATAACTCATCATATTTTCGGGAGTGTAAAAATATGAAAAACGTAGAACAAAAATAAGAAAAAGTACTGTCAATAACTGGCAGCATACCAGCAGTTTATAAACAATGATATGTGTTAAACGAGCTCATTAAAAGTACTGTCAATAACTGGCAGCATACCAGCAGTTTATAAACAATGATATCTGTTAAACGAGCTCATTAAAAGTACTGTCAATAACTGGCAGCATGCCAGTAGTTTATAAACAATGATATATGTTAAACGAGCTCATTAAAAAAGATTTTGTGAGGAAGATAAATAAAAGTAATTGGGTCAAAAAACCGTCTTGTTGTGATTTTATCAATAATTTGTTTGTGATTCGAATATAAGGTGACCCCCATATATGTCTTATACATACTAACTTGATCAAAAAAATTTAGGGCCGGCCACCGTGTGGCGCTGTCAGTCACCCGATTGGAATTCTTTTTTTTTTAGGTTACCACATCTATCATTGACACTTCCCTCTAAATTTCAGCGTCATAGCTTGACATTTGTAAAAGTTACGCTGTACTGAGTACATCTACCTTTGTGCGTGTTTTCGATTTTTTACAAGTTTGAAAATGGCATCAACGAGTTTGCATTAAATTTTGTGTGAAAAGCGGATTTAACGGTCCGCAGACCTTGAAAATGTTGGAGAAGTGTTTTTCGGTGGCACGAACGCTTCAGAAGTGGTCGTGAGTCGGTCGAGGATGACGAACGCAGTGGCAGTCGAAAACCGATGAAAACATCGATAAAATCAAAGAAATGTTGGTCGAAAACCGCAAATTGACCATCAGAGAGCTGGCAGAGGATTTGAACATCGCTTATGGATCTGCTCAAAACATTTTGGTTAACGATTTGGGCCTCAGTCGTGTCGCTGCAAAACTGGTGCCGAAAGAACTCAATTTCATGCAAAAAAAGGAATGCGTTGAAATCGCGAAAGACATGATTTCCGTGAGTTTTTGACCAAAAACAACACGACTACTATCCAGAAGCTTTCGAATTCACCTGATCTGGCTTTCTACGACTTTTTCCTGTTCAACCGACTTAAAAAACTGCTTCGCGGAAAGCGTTACAGCGCCCGAGAGGATGTCATTAAAAAATCGAAGACGGCTCTGATGGACATACCGAAAATTGAGTACCAGCGGTGTTTCTAGGATTGGATCAAGCGCTGGCTTTGAGTCGATGGTGAGTACTTTGAATGGGATTGGATCAAGCGCTGGCGTAAGTGCGTTGCAGTTGATCGGGAGTACTTTGAAGGGGACCATATCGATTTTGATGAATAAACTTGTATTTTCGATTTTATGAATAAAGTCCTAAAACTTTTTGATCAAGTTAGTATGTAGTTGGAATAATACGGTATGCAATTTTACTTTGCAATCAATCAATGAATTGATGCTGTCGAAATTATATGTAAACTCTGTGGGATGCTACTAATGAAAATACAGGCTTAAAAGTAATGAAATAAATAAATTTTATTTGAAGTACCTTGACAAAGGCATTTTATCTTTTTACAGATAGTAAGGTACCGCTTAAAATTAATGGTATTATTTCCTGCTGCAAATACAGGTTACCCTTGAATAAATGCGGTTAACCACAATTTAAAATATTTAGCACATATGTTGTAAAGTAACTCTTGACCGCAGTCAGTTCGTTTACAGTTTATTTAAAAATGTGTCGCAGAAACGCAACATACATTTTTTTTTCGTTAACACTTTAATGCATATGATGGCTGACACATTTGGTGTGCTGCAAGTCCAACCTTGCAAGTAATAACTCTACGACATTCTGGTGAACGAAAGCAATTCGATAACGATATCCTTGATTCATTTGATAAGACTATTCTAACACGAGGGTTACGGGTTATATTTCCACTGGTAACATATTTTCCAATAAGGGTTCCAATTTAATTTTCAATTAAATACAATTTAATTTTCAATTAAATATTTAACACCCTTCTTATTGATTCGAAGAAATTGCCACATGGAGTAAAACCAGCCTAGAAATAAACATGCCAGGTATTACTTTATACAATAATACAATGGTACGCCTGTGACAGTCTTCACTTGGTTCATTTATCGAATGGGAAATCTTCCTCCCAAATATACGAGTAAGTATCTCCGTGTCTTCGTATTCTTGCTATGCAATATAGTCAAATGATTAAAGAATCCGCTTAAGGGGGGCATTCTATTCTAGAAATTTGAAAAAAAATGTTTTTTTTTGTTTTTTTTACATATTCTTAAAGTTTAGACCTTTAACTCTTTCACGGCGGGGGACCACTTAACTGGCCCATACATAATACGAGCGGCCATTTAAGTGGCCACTAACTTTGCGTGTCGATATCTCAGTCAAAATTAAATCTTCTTTAAAATTTTTAACCTGAATATAAGACAAAACGTGTCCTCTAGTGACATCTCTTTTAAAATCATCAAAACTTCAAGTACTTGATCCATAAGAAGGATTTAAACAGACCGATTCGAGGCCGTCGAAATTTAAACCATTTTAAATATTAGCGCCACACGTTCGGGTGTGTTGAAGGTCATGTTTCTAATGACAATTGCTCCCGATCAATATGACGTATTTTGCGTCGATATTTTTTTTGTAAGTACGCGTATTGCGTATTGAATTAATTGCCTTTTTCATTGTTTATGGATTATTGTTTTCTTCGATTATTGCTTCTTATATTGTCGCACTTTATTTATAGCTTTGATTTGTATAATATTACGTGTGTATAGTGTCAGCTAAAAAATGCATCGGCGCACAGTTCCACAGTAATCAGATTCGGGATAATGGTGAGTCATATTTTTATGTAGATACAATATAAATTTATTGAGGTAAAACACCGCCGCCTGTGGGACACACGAAAGATACTCGAGCCATCGCAGTAAAAAGGTAAAAATATGTTTTCAAAAGGAAATTTTAAAATTCCAAATATTTACGAAGCTATAGCTATAAATGAGGCAGGAATTACGCCACACCGGAATGACTCGGACAATATGTAATCTCAAAACTTTAAACGCGTTTTTCTCGAAATTACATTTTTGACCTGGTCGACATAAAATCTCAAGTTATATTAAATTGATTGCCTTAAAATTTAGTATAAATCTTTGATAAATGTTTTTATATCGTCCCTACCTTGGAAAATTTGAAACAATTTTTTTTACTATTTTTTTAAAATTTTAAAAAAGGGTAAAAAATTGAACATTTTCTTAATATAACTCAAGCGCAATATTATACTTTACAAGCATACATTCCAACCACTATTTGAGCGATTATGGACGAAATTGTCGAAAAGTGTTTAATTTTCGAACATTTCATCGTAAAGGTGATAAAACAATCATTGTTGCGGGAATTAAGGTATTTAGGTTAACTTTTGACAGTTTTGTTTATTGTTTGCGATTAAATGTGATTGAACCCTTTTAATCCCACGGGGCCGATTATCGGCCCCAACTTGTGTATGCGAAAAATCCCACGGGGGCGATCATCGGCCTCAAAGTTTTTATACAATTTTTTTTTATGTTGAATGAAAAAAAGTAATTTTTTTCTTTTTATGAAATATGAAAATTAATTATTATTTTACACTCTACAGGGAGGTTCCCACAAAAAAATTAGGTTTTAAAACTAAATATTAACTGAGATAAAAAATTAAATATACACTACTGTTTTTTTGCCGAAAAATGCTTGGGATTTTTCGCACATTTTATACAAAATATGCTGGAATCAAAAGGGTTAAACATAGATTTGGGCATAAAAATACATCATTTATCGATGAAATCATATAAAATCACTTTGCTTAATATAACACTCAAGTCCACAATTATAATTGAAAAACACACAGTTCAACCACAATTTGAGGGATTATAGACAAAACATCACGAACAAAAACGTCTCTAATTTTCTAATATTTCTGCGTCAATTGTGAATGTTTTAATAATTGTAAAAAGACATTTTAGCGGGACATTCAGAAAATTTGTTAACTTTTGATAGTTTGGCTAATTGTAAGCCATGATTTCGTCTATAATCGCTCAAAATGTGGTTGAAATGTATGTTTTTACGTAAAATATCGCGCTTGAGTTCTAATTAAGCATAATGTGACGTAAACCTACATTGAAAACGTTATTTTATCCATAAAAACATGTACCAGTAGTCCAAATCAATGTTTTAATAAAACAATCAGACAAACTATCAAAAGTCAACAAATCTTCCCGCTAAAATGTCTGTTTTATGCTGAAATGTTACAAAATTCCAGGCTTCTGGATGATTTTGTCTATAATTGCTCAAATTGTGTATGAAATGTATGTTTTTAAGTAAAATGTTGCGCTTGAGTTCTTACTAAGCATGATGTGACGTAAACCTGTAAAAATAATTTCATCCATAAAAACATGTATCAGTTGTCCAAATCAATGTTTGAATGGTATAAAACAGCAAACAATCAGCCAAACTATTAAAAGTTAAGAAAGATTCCAAAGTTTGCGCAGAGTGTTTTATCACAATTTACTATTAAATGTTAGAAAATTAGACACTTTTCGACGATTTCATCAATAATCGCTCAAATTGTGATTGAAACATATGTTTTTCAAGTATAATAGTGCGCTTGAGTGTATTTTATCAATAAAAGATGTATTTGTTGGCCTAAATCCATGTTTAGATCATATTAAATCGCAAACAACAAGCAAAATTATCAAAATATAACCAAAACACCTTAGTTCCTGCAATAAAGATCATTTCGATCATTTTCGATCATTTCGTCTATTTGTTGTGAAAAGGGGTATTTTGGGTCAAAAATACGAAAAATGAGTCAAAACGTCCCAAATTCACGCTAAAACATTGTAAAAAGGCACTTGAAACGTGTTATTGATAATATTTGGTGAATTTGTTTTGAAAAATTGTATATTTGGGTCAAAAATACGAAAAATAATTTAAAACGTCTAATATTCACTCTAAAATAGTGTCAAATGACACTCTTACCGACATATTTACCATATTTGGTATATTTGTGGGGAAAATGGGTGTTTTTGGGTCAACAAAACGATTATATAGTCAATACAATGAGTTTAAATCCTATGTTCACGCTGAAACAGTGTAAAATGACACTTTTACCGAGATATTTACCATATTTGTGAGGATAAGGGTTGTATTTGGGTCAAAAAGACGAAAAATAAGTCAAAACCAACTATATTCACGCTGAAACAGTTTTAAATGACACTTTTACAGTGATACGGGTTACTAAAATACTATTATAGATATCTTAGCAGATTTTAATACTGTCCGGTACGAAATTATTATGAATGTTTTAGTTCCCCATAGATCTGTTTCTTATTGCAACACGTCGTTTCGCTTTCTTCATCTGAAAAATACTACTCAAATAGCAAAAGTCTCATTACTCACTCATATATCACATTTAAACTTTTCTACCACCATAACACAGGTAGACACCACCACACCTTTCTTCCACCATACCTTGAAACAAAGCCCCCATAGATTGTTCTATCAACCTATAAATCGAACCAACCTGTTTAACCGTATGTGTCCTCATATAGACGTATTTCATATGTCGCTATACTCCTTCAGGAAAAATCTCTTGAATTTAGTGTAGTCCTTTAAATAATTTAATATTTTTATATTATCTAATATGCTACATTTTGTCATAGTGTTTTTGTGTAACATATATATTTTTACAATAGTTTTTATAAGTCTTAAAATGTTGAACTGTTTTATACATGTTTTTTTTGTACTTGTTATGTTTGGTCCTTCTAGAAATTAGGGTGCCTGAACGAGTGGACTTGTTCTTGCTAAATAATTAGTTGTAAGAATTGTTATCTAGTTATAAGTAGTATGTAGGGGTTAATTATTTCTAAGAATCGATATATTAGGATTATAAAAAATAAAATGACATGTAGGAAAATAAGATTGACTAAGTCCATAAATTATAATATATAAATAAGATTAGTTAAGTAATAAATATGTATATAGGTATAGCCTTGACAAATATTCGTACCATACATTACTTTGTTTAATAAAAATTTAAAAATTAAGGAAACCTATAATGTGCAAAGTACCTGAAAAAATTAATAAATAAATTGAGATGACTTTGGATTTACCAATTTTCATTCTCACATCCTTCAGTTATTCAGTTATTTTATTATTATCATTAAATCATATAACTCTCGGCTAATTATTTGGATGAGATATTCTTACTTGAATAAATCCTAACTCAAATAATGGCATGTTATACGCCTTTACTATTAATAAAGATATATGAATGGTTCAAATGATACCGGATGAAAAACGCATCAATCAAGCGATAATTACACTATTCTTGGTAATAATTATTAGCCAACGCTTCACACCTCAGGTTCATGGTACATAAAGGTGATGAAATATAATTACTCGTACAATGTTGCAGATATCCGTTTGCGTGATTCACTCTCTTAGTTTGCACTATGAATGATGCACGGGAATGCACTGAACCAGGGCTGCTTTTTCAGCACCGTCGAGCTAAGCTCTTTTAGATCTATATTTTTTTAATGTAATTAATTAAAGACTCATTTTTTGAATTCGCATTCACCACTGCTTTATTTTAATTAATTACCGGTTTCAAAGTCCTTCAACTATGTTAGTATCGACTATACAGGAGAGGGTTTAAGCGACTATGCAGGAGAGGGTTAAAGCGAATTTACAGGAGAGGGTTTAATCGTCTATACTAGAGATGGTTTAAGCGACTTTGCAGGACAGGGTTTTATCGAATATACTGGAGAGGGTTTAAGCGACTATACTGGAGAGGGTTTAAGCGACTATGCAGGAGATAGTTTAAACTATGATACAGGAGAGGGTTTCAGCGACTTTACAGGAAATATTGTCAATTTATGTCATTAATGTTTACAAAATGAAATAAGGCTATTTTTGATACATTTTTTTTACTTTTTACTAAAATTTACAATGCGTTTTTACATTAAATTAACAATTTTAATATAAAAAGTATGTAATGAATAAGCAGTTAGTATAATTATAAACTCAATACATATGTAAAAAGAAATTCAAAATATAAATACACATACACACTCTTCCCCCATATTTATTGCAAGCGTAAAGAAACAAAAAATCCAGATATTTACAAAAGAGAGATATATTTTTTTGTAATTTATTTAGTCAAACACTGTTTATTCCCCTTTATATAATACAACGGTATAAAATGTATAAATCTACCGGTTTCAAGGTTTTCACCTCATCATCAGGGGAGCACAAATAAGACTCTGTTTGGCTAAACAAATTATAATGCCTTTTTAACCTCCACAGTGTTACTGACAACTGTAAATAATATATAAATATTCTTTTGCTACGAGTTTTCAAATCACACAAGAGCAGTTACAGCTCGGATCTGTTAAATTTCTTATATGTGAACTTCGTGAGTGTAAATCAGCTGTCTCAGAACAGGCATTGAGCGTTTTGTGTTAACCCCAGGGTTCACTTTATATAACATATGTAGAGAGAAAACACAAGATATGCGCCCAACACATAACACCAAAATTCTTATCAGATAATTTAAACCTTATTTGCATTCGATTAACATAAAACATATTATTAGCAATAAAAATGGTTAAATAATCTACTTTTCATGGAAAAAGTACTGTATTCTTATCGCGGAGACGGAATCGTTCTTAAATCTTGCACGTTATACGTATGGAGTTCTTCGAAGTCATCGAGATGATTCTATTGCGTCTTCAGCAATCTAAAGTAGTTCTGAAAACATATATGTTTACAGCAAGCTTCAAGAAACGTCTCATTTAATTATAAACATTCAGTAGCATGATGTTGTCATGTACATTTAGAATAAGAGATAAAAAAGTTGTTTATAAAACAGTAATTAAATAACGATATAAACCAAATATTATGAATATTGTTTCCAAACTGTACTGTTTTTAAAGTTAAGTTGTAAAAGGCAATCTGTTACAGCTATTTTCAGTCTAAAGTAGCATGCTACTCCAATAACTAATTAAAACCTTTTGTCATCACAAACTCGTGTGCATTTTCGTAATTATTATAAGTACAGAAGAGCATCGATTATCCGACTACCGATCATCCGAAACATCGGTTAACGGTTAACCGTTAACCGTTAACCGAAAGCGTTCCAGTCGGCAAATTCTGTCAAATTGCTGTATTTTAAACGTGTGCGAGATTTAGCGGTGCAAAAACGAGTCTCAGCTCTGAAGAAAAAGACAAATTTGGACTTATTTTCCTAAACTGTAGGCATACTTTAATGTACTACTTTATGTAAGGTATGTATTTGTAAGACGTGTTATACAAAATATATACAGTTTTGTGTTTAATCGATTATCCGAAAAATCAATTATCCGAACACCCCCAGTCCCGAATTGTTTCGGATAATCGATTTTCTACTGTAGAACTGTTACAATTTTTTTCAATCTTAAGTAACATGCTACTCAAATAACTAATTAAAATATTTTGTCATCATAAACTCCTATATATTTGGGTAATTATTATAAGAAGAACTGTTGCAGCAATTTTAAATCTGAAGTAGCATGCTACCAAATAGCTAATTAAAACCGTTTGTCGCCACAGACTCGTACGTATTTGCATAATTATTATAAGTAGAACTTTTACAGCTATTTTCAATCTGAAGTAGCATGCTACTCAAATTGCTAAGTAAAACCTTTGGCCATCCATCACAGTGAATAAATGTACTTGAATATTATTTGATCTTATACTTTATAATTTATGTGTTTCTCTTGATTTTTTTGCATAATGTGAAAGTGTGACAGTGCTTACTTATTGTGTTTGAACTTATCTACGAGTAATTGCGCGTATTATCTTTTTTTTTTTTTTTAAAGAATATGTTAGATATGACGGAAGTCATAGGTATCCTTATACCCTCGAACACTAGGCGAAATAAGTGCCAGTGTCGTTCGAGGAGAGTAGCACAGCGCGGGATTCGAACCGACGACCTTCAGCACGGAAGTCCAGTGCGCTACCGCACCGCCATGCACCTCGCAAATGTATATGAATTCAATATTTTAAGAAACAAAGCACTATTAAGGGGAAATTTAATTACAATACTTGCTCGATTTGCCTCAACAAAGCGGTTTATAATATAATAAGCGATATCAGTATATTACGCATTCCAGAGGGCACGTCGTTAACGCACAATTCTATCATGTTTAACGGCGCCAAACCATTTAAGGATTCTAATTTTAATAAAATATTCAACTCGAATATTAATCATACGAAGATATATAAATACGAACGTAAAGAAAAGGATGGCAATGGCTCTTATTCCACAATACCATTATAACAATAATTATAATTAAACAATAGAAAAACAAACGGATGAACAATTTGTTTACAGTAGACAAACAAATGAACTGACAATTTGATACAATAGAAAGGTAATTTACTGACATTTTTTACAATAGAAATCAATATGCATAAACAAGTTTTAACAATAGACCGACAAATGATCTGACAAGTTGTTACAATAGAGAGACAAATGGATAGAATTGTTATTACAGTAGAGAGACAAATGTACTGACAAATTGTTATAAAGAAAGGCAAATGAATATACAAATTGTTACGATTTACAGAAAAATTAGTAGACAAGAGTCTGGTGATACCTCGTAATGTCTAGAAGAGTAAAGATTGTAGCTTTAAGATTAATGCGATTTAACTGTCGTATAACATAAAGGTGTGAAATTCCGCTGCTTTATATTAAGTTGCAGGGGCATATTTGCCATGAGTCAACACGGTGTTTTGCCAGCAGTTGCCTCATATCACAAATTTATGAAAGATTTCCAAATAACAGTTCATTAATTAAAATTTTGGGAAAAATATGGTGCCATTGACGTGTGGAAAAGATTTGTGTGGGTTTCTTTTTGTTGTTTTATATTTATATTTCTGTATGTTTTTGTTTTTATTTTTATGATTTTGTTTGTAAATTGCGAAGATTCTGAGAAATCTCCTTTGAGAAGAGATTAAGTAAGCAGACTCTTCTCAAAGGCGCTCTAATTCAGGATTCGAACCCACTTTTATTGATAGATAAAAAATATCACAAAAAATAAAACAAGTTGAGTGTAAGGATAGGAAGCCTGTGACTGCGGCCATTAGATTAGGATCTCCCCCGCATCTGCATGTATTTAGAAAAACATATTTGGTAAGAAAACTGCAGAAAACTTACCAAGGGATGACTAACTACAAAGAAACTTTTGTAGATCTTCCGATATGTATATAATAAAATGATCACATTTGACTTTAGCTGAAGTGTAGTGTGTGTGTGTAGTGTTCATATTCAACCATAAATTCATGTGTAGTGAAGTGTTCATATTCAACCATAAATACATTCGTAGTGAAGTGTTCATATTCAACCATAAATTCATATGTGTTCATTTTCAAGCATTCATATTCAGGTGTTCATTTTCAAGCATTCATAAATCATTTTCATTGTTGTTCATTTTCAAGCATTCATTTTCAAGCATACATTCAGGTGTTCATTTTCAAGCATTCATAAATTCAAGGATAACCAAAAGACTTTCAACCGGAAAAGGAATCTTAGAATACTTTGGGGAAGTTGGCAGTTTTGGTGATCACGAGGACAATTGAGGGAAAATGAAGAAGAGGATGGTGTCTTATAAGGTAGACGGGTTAAATGAAGGAGCAGCAAACAAAGGAGGATCGGGGAGAATGGAGACAGGTGGTGTATCAAGTTATAGACGTAACAGAAGATGCATACTCAATACCATCGCTTCATCGCATACTCAATACCAAGCGTTATGCTTGGTATTGAGTATGCGATGAAGAAGAGATTTTTATAAGCAAGACATTCAACATCTTAAGTTTATATTAAAAAAATATCTTACGTTTAGACTTCATTCCAGCTAAAAGTATTAAGTTACACTATTTAGTGACACTTTAATCTGTAGTAACATATGGGTGAGAAATGAAAGATTGGAGCAAGTTGGAGGAATTCTGTTATTAGGGTACTATTTTTACAGATGGGGAAAGATTTAAGAGGGATATCGAGCAGCATGTAGTGATAGGAAACAAAGGCAATGGGGTAATAAAACATATATACTCGAACCGGAAAGTATCGAAATCGACTAAGAAGAGAGGCCACAAAAATATTTTGATACCATCTCTGATGGAGTGAAACGTCGATGTGGAAAAATACTGATAAATGCTGTAGAAATGCGTGTATTGAGAAGAATATGTTACAATGGCACTTTTTCCGCCTAGTGTTCGATGAGATAAGGATACCTTTGACTTCGGTCATATCTTACCTTTAAAAAAAATTTTTTTGAAGAAAAAAAATTATGGCAGAATACGAAATGAAGTGATTAGGGATGAATATCAACTAAGACTGATGTGTTAAATAAGATGAAGAAGTGTACGTTGAGAAAGTTTGGGAATGTGGAACGAATGAGTAAAGAAAGACTAACAAAACGAATATATAGTGCGAATGCGAGTGGAAGGCGTGTGAGAGGAAGAGCAAGGAAGGTATAGTAGTTTAGGAACTGTTGTTCCTTAAAGGAGAGATGATGAGGATGATTGTTGATAAATAAAAACTCGTCGAAATCGGAATGTGTAAAGAGGAATTTTATTCGTGCACGTCGGTATTTATAATATTTTAGAATGTATGAATGACGGAGCGAGAGGCATGTTGATGTCCCGTCTCACGTCTCACAATATTTTTATTGACGTCGCGTAGGTATGCATAGTTTTGAGAGGCAGCGCGAAAGATGTGCTGCTTTCTCGTTTCATCATGGAATGCGCTCTGGATTGGTGGCGAGTTGAATGACCGGCGCCTGGACTTTAGCCTTGTTTGTTTCACATTGTTAAGGTGTGCAAAGGTCGTCTCGTGGGTTCAGTGACCGCGCATACGAACGCCACAGTAGGATCAAGTGAATGATATTCTGAAAGAAGGAGACGTAGAAAGTCAGAGAAATTGTATGACAATGTGTATAGACGTAGAAAGTCTAAGGATGTGTATCGATATAGGATATGTCTGTCTGTCCACCCTGACAGGAAAATGGAGTTATGGTATGTATAAACTGCATTTTATAAATCATAAATGGAAATTAACCAATAAAATCTCATTTTTTCATTAATCCTTATAAGTTTGAGAATATTATATACAAAGATCTCAGAACTTTTCGCACAGTGGTGTCGAATCTTTTAAAAATATATTCCAAACACCGGATATTCCCGAGATTGCTCTGCCACTTCCTATATATGTGGTCGTCAAACACTTGCAACTGCTAGTTGATGGGTTACACTGGATAAATTCACATTTCATTTGTGATGCAATTGCATTTCTTTATTTCACACGGTAATAAAGAAGAATTACATACTGTATAAAGAAAAGAGGTTTAATCCTACTTAAAGTGGTGTAATATTATGAAAACGAATCAATTCTCAAAAATGACTTGTTTTTGGAAAATATTTTTGGTAAGTCGTTTATTCGAGTAGTATTATAACATAGTGCAAAACGCAAACCTGATTATCTCCGTTTCAGCGACTTTACACGAGAGCGATCATACGGTTTTCCATTAATTTAAAGTCAAAAAGATCTGACAATTACTTCTTTACTTATTTAACAGTTTTGTTGCAAATACAATCTGACAGGATTATTGCCAGGCGGAAATCTCTTCCAACCAACGAGACAAAAGTAAATGAAGCAAGTTACATGGTCGCATGAATCATTCAAATTACTATCCATCCCAACGAAATCAATAAACACATATGTGAGCAAATGCCCACAGAAACGGGCAATCACCCGAATACTATTTTTTATGTGAAATGATATATCATCGATAAAAAGAAAAGGAAGGGATGGTGGAGAGGAAAGGAAAAATCAGGAATGAAACACGTTATTTCACTAAATAGAAATTAAATTTTTTCAGTCGTTTCTTAAAGCATGCCAAGGATGGAGAATTAATGTTGAGATCTAAAGCCATAGAGATAGAAAAGTGTGAAAGGAAAAGAAAAAACAATTTTTATAAGTGAACAATGAAATATTTGAACAAGTTAATAAATCGGGATTTTTAAGAAGATTTAATCAGGTTATGGAAGAGTTACGAAATATATCGAACGGTGTGTAGAGATATGAAGTCAATGGAATTCTAAAACATACATACCTACACGAAAGATTATAGTCTACAGCAATATTTTAGTATCAACATTAATGTACTCGTATAAGAGTAAAGGGTGGCTCGTACTTAAAGGAACCGAATATATGCTATAGAAATACGTGCACTGAGGAGAATACAATGAATGACAGAATACGGAATAAAGTTACTAATCCCTAAGGATGACTGTGAGGCAAATGAATTGGGTATATAAAATGAATTGGGTATATAGAACCAATTGGGTATATAGAACGAATTGGGTATATAGAAGGAATAAATTAAGAAAGATTATTAAATATGTTGTTTATAGTTAAGGCATTAACGTTATGGAGGTTTAAAGACATTGTAATTTATTTTTATCAAACACTGTTTATTCCACTTTTTGTGACGGTATAACCCTACCGGTTTCAAGGCTTTCACCTGATCTTCAGGGGAGCGCAAACAAGACTTGTTTGCGCTCCCCTGAATATGAGGTGAAAGCCTTGAAACCGGTAGGGTTATACCGTAACAAAAAGTGGAATAAACATTGTTTGATAAAAATAAATTACAAAGATTATTAAAACAAATATACGGTATTAGATGTGAGAGTGAAAGGCGCGGTAAATGAAGAACAAGGAAAATATAGTTGGATCAAGTGAATGATATTTTAAAAGAAAGAGATGTATAAAGTCAGGAAAATTTAAGGCGTTATATGAGAAGGGTATACGAGTATAGTCGTAGAAGAGGCGAAAGGTGTGTGTAGCGATAGGAAAAACTGGCGCTCTTTTCTCTCTGCCTTCTCTGGTGTGGAAACGGTGAGATAGAATGTATGTATGTCATAACAGTTTATGTACATATATCTTATGGATTTTATTATTTTTTTGAGACTTTTTTTCCATTCGTATGGTTCAATATATTACTGGTGATTTGAACGTCTTAAACAGCGTAGCAATGAGAGTTTATCGAGTCTTCGGGTTTTGAACTAGCGGTGTAAGCACAGTACTCGCGGTTCGTCATCGCATGTGTTAGCAATACTATCACCACTTAAAGAGGCAACAACGCTCGCATACGTCTAACACATGTGAGTATTTTTGGTACACGAATTCTTTTACCAGACTGGGACATTATTTTTTTACCCCCCCCCGTGTGAAAGTTACGCTTCGTACCAATTACACCACGGAGGTCGTCAAACATTTAAAATTTCATTATATTGTATTGCACTTTCATTGTATATAGTACAATCTGGCGATTTTATGGCCATATGGTATTCCAACCAATCAGAATATTCTGAATGAGATCTTAACTAACAAAGGGAATGAAAACATTTTAAAAATAAATTGTATTTCAATGGGATTTAAACCTATAACGTACATAGCATGTATGACAATGATATATTGTTGTAAGTGATGACGTTACAACCATGTATTCCAATGGGATTTAAACCTATAACGTACATAGCATATTTGACAATGATAAATTGTTATAAGTGATGACGTTACAGCCATGTATTTCAATGGGATTTAAACCTTTAACGTACATAGCATGTATGACAATGATATATTGTTGTAAGTGATAACGTTACAACCATGTATTTCAATGGGATTTAAACCTATAACGTACATAGTATGTATGACAATGATATATTGCTGTAAGTGATGACGTTACAACCATGTATTTCAATGGGATTTAAACCTATAACGTACATAGCATGTATGACAATCATATATTGTTGTAAGTGATGACGTTACAACCATGTATTTCAATCGGATTTAAACCTATAACGTACATAGCATGTATGACAATGATATATTGTTGTAAGTGATGACGTTACAACCATGTATTCCAATGGGATTTAAACCTATAACGTACATAACATGTTTGACAATGATATATTGTTGTAAGTGATGACGTTACAACCATGTATTTCAATGGGATTTAAACCTATAACGTACATAGCATGTATGACAATGATATATTGTTGTAAGTGATGACGTTACAACCATGTATTTCAATATGATTTAAACCTATAACGTACATAGCATGTATGACAATGATATATTGTTGTAAGTGATGACGTTACAACGATGTATTTCAATGGGGTTTAAACCTATAACGTACATAGCATGTATGACAATGATATATTGTTGTAAGAAATGACGTAACAACCATGTATTTCAATGGGATTTAAACCTATAACGTACATAGCATGTATGACAATGATATATTGTTGTAAGTGATGACGTTACAACCATGTATTTCAATGGGATTTAAACCTATAACGTACATAGCATGTATTACAATGATATATTGTTGTAAGTGATGACGTTACAACCATGTATTTCAATGGGATTTAAACCTATAACGTACATAGCATGTATGACAATGATATATTGTTGTAAGTGATGACGTTACAACCATGTATTTCAATGGGATTTAAACCTATAACGTACATAGCATGTATGACAATGATATATTGTTGTAAGTGATGACGTTACAACCACGTATTTCAATGGGATTTACACCTATAACGTACATAGCATGTATGACAATGATATATTGTTGTAAGTGATGACTTTACAACCATGTATTTCAATGGGGTTTAAACCTATAACGTACATAGCATGTTTGACAATGATATATTGTTGTAAGTGATGACGTTACAACCATGTATTTCAATCGGATTTAAACCTATAACGTACATAGCATGTATGATTATGATATATTGTTGTAAGTGATGACGTTACAACCATGTATTTCAATGGGATTTAAACCTATAACGTACATAGCATGTATGACAATGATATATTGTTTGAAAGTGTTTGATTTCATAACATTGTTTAAGACTGTCATGCTACACGTTCCTTGTAGGCCCATTCGGCAATATTGTATAATATATTCCACAATGAAGTGATTGCAACTAATTATTTGTACAACTCTTGCATAACAAGACTGCACAGATTAGGTAATCAATATAGGTATTTATTGTACGGATGTTCATATGACTTTGGTTACTTACAGGAGTAAAGTGAAGAAGTTGTTCTTGCCGGAATGGATTGATTAAATTGTACTACCTTGATCAAAAAGTTTTAAGACCGGCCACCGTGTGGCGCTGTCAGTCACCCGATTGGAATTCTTTTTTTTTTGTTAGGTTACCACATCTATCATTGACACTTCCCTTCAAATTTCAGAGTCATAGCTTGACATTTGTAAAAGTTACGCTGTACTGAGTACATCTACATTTGTACGTGTTTTCGATTTTTTACAAGTTTAAAAATGGCATCAACGAGTTTGCATTAAATTTTGTGTGAAAACGGATTTAACGGTCCGCAAACCTTGGAAATGTTGGAGAAGTGTTTTTCGGTGGCACGAACGCTTCAGAAGTGGTCGTGAGTCGGTCGAGGATGACGAACGCAGTGGCAGTCGAAAACCGATGAAAACATCGATAAAATCAAAGAAATGTTGGTCGAAAACCGCAAATTGACCATCAGAGAGCTGGCAGAGGATTTGAACATCGCTTATGGATCTGCTCAAAACATTTTGGTTAACGATTTGGGCCTCAGTCGTGTCGCTGCAAAACTGGTGCCGAACGACCTCAATTTCATGCAAAAAAAGGACCGCGTTGAAATCACGAAAGACATGATTTCCATGAATTTTTTACCAAAAACAACACGAATACTATCCAGAAGCCTTCAAATTCACCTGATCTGGCTTTCTACGACTTTTTCCTGTTCAACCGACTTAAAAAACTGCTTCGCGGAAAGCGTTACAGCGCCCGAGAGGATGTCATGAAAAAATCGAAGACGGCTCTGATGGACATACCGAAAATTGAGTACCAGCGGTGTTTCTAGGATTGGATCAAGCGCTGGCTTTGAGTCGATGGGGAGTACTTTGAATGGGACCATATCGATTTTGATGAACAAATTTGTATTTTCGATTTTATGAATAAAGTCCTAAAACTTTTTGATCAAGGCAGTATGTGTGGATTTGCTTTGTTGTATTGTTCGAATTTTATTGTTTTCTTTCCTATTGTACAACACTGCTAACTTTTCAATGTTTAATTTTACTTATTGTTGTTTTTTTTTGTATCTAAAAGGTTATTTGGCCGTTGAAATAAATTAAAATAGCAAGTTAGAATGTGAAGCATCGCTGTAGAACCCGCGGGAGATTCGATACTCTCAAATGATCGCGAATGTTTAAAAGTTTTTTTTGAGATATCGAAATAGCAATAACATACTCGTATTTTCACAAAAAAACTGAGATAATATAGTTTGCACTTTGGTGGACGATGTATCCAAATATTTCATTAAAGACACATGAGTCAGAAGGAAAACGGAGTTAATTTTTTTTTAATCTTAAAAGCTTTGTGGTGAAAACAAAATTCACTTGCCATAAATACCAGTATCTTTATTGATATTTATTATTTACTGAGTGCTTTGTTACTTGGTTGCAAATTATTATATTTGAGCACTTTTAAGAATAACTGTTGACTTCATTTTATTGAAATTTATTGTGAACTTTAAAAATTAACATGATGTTGTAAATTTTATTTCTGGTTACTTATGAATAAGCTTTTAACTTTCTCTTCAGATAAAAAAAACGTTTTTAATTCTTGGAAATAAAAATGCACCTATTAATTTTCTTATTTTTAGAATAGACTATACAAGGGTGATTCTATAATGTGAATCAAATGAGCAGTGATATAATAATGATTAATATATTTTAGGACACGCTCTAATTTATTTTTTTCATGCAATTATTAATTATTAGGTGGAAGTTATTAAATAACACGAAATATTATATACAAAAACCCACGCAATATCTACAGTTACAAAAATGAACATGCATAATAGTATGTCGGTGCCCACCTTGATGCATAAAGATAAAAATAAACCTGTCAAAAGAAGGATAACAGTGAGAATTATGCTGTTGAGATGCGTGCAATAAGGAAAATTTGAGGTGTGACAACATTTGAAAGAAGATTGAATGAAGACATCAGAAATGAATTTATAATGAAGAACGAAGCTTTAAGATGGTTTGGACATGTGGAGAGACTGAATGATGAAATAATGGCGTAGCGAGTATACTAGTCAGAAAAGTGCTAGATGCGCGTGGAAGAGACTTAACAAAAAACCTAGTTAACAATATATGCGACTTAAACGTTTAGACTTCGTTTTCTTTGTCAACTTTGCTAAAAATAATAATATTGTTTTAGTTGTGTTTGTCTTTGTGTGCGTTTCTTAAGTAGATTTTCACGATTGTAGAGTAAGGGTTGCCATTTCAAAAAAAATATATTTTTCATGCCAGGTTATACTGCACGAACGAAACGAAACGAAAGTTTGCCAGAAAAAAATATTTTATTTAAATGGAGTTGATTAACACATAAAATGTTTATTAATACATGGTGTCCGTCACCTAGGAATTTAAAAATCTTGTAATTTCTACATTTTTTTTACTATTCATAAATAGTTTTATACTGCTTGAAAATTCAAACACTTTTCATCACCACTCTTGATTTAGATGAAACATGACACCGGTTAGAACTTAACAATGGTTTCATAATGGTTCAAGATTTTTCAATTAAGTTTTAAAAATATCTTATAATTTACCTCATACATTTTATATATTAACATCATTAATTCTAAGTATTTAAAAAGAAACTTTTCTCATCTATTAAATATAATCATGGAATACAAAAATATTTATTTGCCATGAATCGCAAATAAAATATTAATAAACCGATCAGTTCGAATGAAGTCTGTATAGGAGGTATAAATATAAGGGATGAACGAAGGGAAAAAGCAACATTTTCTAGTTTAGTAAGCAGATACGAGTACATGGACGAAATTATACCCATAAAAAAAAACCCAGCCCATTTTTTACCTGTTCCGTTTTACGACATCCACGGACTACTAATCTAGAGGTCTGATTCCATCCTGGAATTTCGAGTTCTAATCCCAATAGAACCAGAAAAAATATTAAAGAATAACATAAAGTTCGTTTAGTTACAAAACTCACGCGCACGCTTTTTCTTTAAATTTAATAAGATGATCATGACACATTAGTTTGAGTTATGTGTTTGAGTAATGTGAACACAATGTGTTCGTGTTGATAGAATGTTATCGATCCATCTCAATATCGCTTTTTGCCTTGAAACACGTATTAAAGCTGAAAATTCATTAAAAATCTAGTATGTACTCGTATGTTATAGTAACAAAGCAATGATATAAATAACGTAAAATATTTGTTTTCTTCTTTTGCAGATATTAAACGCTTTACAATGTATGGTCATATGCAACGCCATACCGGCACAGCGAACAGATCAAGAAATTTCACAATTTCAAGATCCAAACAATGACCCTAATGCAAGTGATTTATTGCAGAATTCAGTAGGAAAATCTTCAAATACAAATCAAGCCATTCCATACGATGAAAATCTAGAAGCATTCGTTGAAGAAGCTTTAGATGACAATGTTCCTTCAAACCCATATGTACCAATTTACGTCCAAAACAACGAGGGCATTGCTGACGTAATACCTGTTAACAATAAAGAAGAAATTGAAGATGAGAAATTTTCTGATTCACCTGATGAGGAAGACATGGAAACAGCTTCAACTATGATATTCAGGCCACTTTTCCGTTACAAAAAGAAGAGCATACAGAAGAAAAGGGTTTATACTGACAGAAATGGTAACATCGCTTCAAAGCCAACTTCCATACCGAGTAGACCATCTTCCAACGACAAAGTGGATCACTATAGTGGTGGTGTAAGGAGGAATCCTCCATCAATATTGGTTTACGATCCTTCTACAGGAGGATACTATCCAGCCTCAGGATATAATCAATATCCATCTTATGTCCCGTCATATCCAGCATATTACAGAAATGCTTAAGTTAATAATATTGTGAGCATACTCATCATCATCATCAATGGCGCTACAGCCCATTGTGGGCCCCGGCCTCCTCCAGCAGTCGCTGCCATTCCCCCCTATCCTGGGATGAGCATACTGCAAAAAGTTTATTAGTCCCTTTTTTATTATTGGAGCTATCGCAGCATCGTCATGAGCATCGTTTTACAATTATTCCAAAGTGAACTCAAAAATAGTATTAGTGCATATTTGAAAGTGTCCAAGTGAAATTTGATAACATTTCTAGGTATTTTAACCCTGAGAGCGCTACGAGAAAAAAATATAATTGTCTATCTAGTGCTGAGATATATTTACGATTCGGACGTTCGTGATAAATATTTATTTTAAACAACAAAAAAACAAAAAACAAATATTTTTACAACATAAATATATTTTAGAATATGTACCCTTGTATTCTAAATGAATGATATGCATTTAGAATACAAGGGTAGAACAAATTTCTTCCACTGCTATAGCAGTGCGCCGATCTCTCAGGGTTAAGAAAAAATAGTTTAATATACTCGTATTAGCTCACTTTTATGCCAATCTTAGCTCTCTTTTATGCTAATCATGCAATGCGCTTTGTTAGTTTAATTTTATTTTAATCAAAAGTATTACTAGTATTTATGGGACTCTATATGAGCAAAAAATCCAACCCCCAAAATAACTATATTTTTGTTTTATAGAAAAAAGAATAAGAAAAAAGCACTTCATTTTATTTTCTTCCAATACATTTTTTAACATATCGCTTTATGCATTTCTACACACTGTGTCTTCTTCAGTACACATAGCGTCACCTAAAAATCATAGACAAGATTTGTATAGTAATTTCTTACTCTATTCCCGATAAGACCATTGACAACATTTAGTGTAAATTATACCATAAATAAAAAATAATTTAGTTTAATTAATTCTCACGAAAGACACATTGTGTTGAAATGCGGATAATGAGAGGCTAAAAAATATAGTAGAAAAGGTTAATTTTTATTTCATTTGTTATAGATTTCTGCAAAGTGACGCTTGAATTATTTAAACAAATGAACATATTTTGTTCATGCAAAAATTCCCTGCCGATAAAGTCTGTATTTCATTTTGTAAAAAACCGTTTTGAAAAATATTACATATAAAAGTATACATATTGACAATGCATACAAACATCGCCTTTTCTAAGTCGGATAGGCAGGGAGGGCAAAATACCACGTTTTTCAATCGAGACACACAACTTTTGCCTTCTTCGTTTCCATACATCGCATACAACGTTTTACATCTCATTTTTCAAAATATCATTTACTTGATCTAACCATACTTTCTTCGGTTTTCCTTTACAGTGCCTTCCACTGACAAGGAAACATTTATTTATTAGTTCGATCTCCGAGTGCTCTCCTTTTTTTCTACTTAACTCACATTAGTCCGAAGTTCACATTCATCATAAATCACTTTATTCGTTTAGTATCATACATTGTCACTCTGTTCACATTAATCAAAAATCACTTTATTCGTGTAGTATCATACACTGTCACTCTGTTCACATTCATCATAAATCACTTTATTCGTGTAGTATCATACATTGTCACTCTGTTCACATTCATCATAAATCACTTTATTCGTGTAGTATCATACATTGTCATTTCTACAACATTTATTCGTCTCATCTCAGCTTTCTTCTATATCCACGTTTCACTCCCATATATCAAAAGTTGTATTCGTAATACTAATATACTCTTGTGGACTATCATCTTAGCAGACTTTTATACTGTCCAATTCAAGCACATATATTTTAGTGTCCCACGCTTTCCCTCGCAACTATTTCATCATCAAAGAAAATATTACCTAAATTCCTCTACTTGCTCTAATCTTTTATTGCTCGCCCATAAATCGCATTAACTTTTTTTCCACACTTTTCTATCACCGTGACTTGATTTAGAAACATTTATTATCCGATCTTTCTGTTCACATCCATCATACAATTTACTTATCAGACTTTTGAATTCATTCTGATTGTCCGCTAACACTGCATTAAGTTCAATAATCCCCACTTGATCAA
Source organism: Odontocerum albicorne (assembly GCA_949825065.1). Lineage (NCBI taxonomy): Eukaryota > Metazoa > Arthropoda > Insecta > Trichoptera > Odontoceridae > Odontocerum > Odontocerum albicorne. The sequence goes on along the minus strand of OX463854.1, from coordinate 7,387,873 downwards.
ATACCTTTTAAAATGTGGGTTGGGTTTCTTTAAGACATATATTTTCTTTTTTTATTTATTAATTCGTTTACTTTTCCAATTATATATATTATTTATTTATTTATGTTTATTTAATCGACTTACTGTTAATGAAGAAAAAAAATACTGTTTAAACAAATAAGTTATATTAATGAAATGTATTTTGTGATAGCTGTAGTATGTAGAACAATTCTTGCCTGTATTAAAAAATCAATTTGATCTATTAATTGGTATTACTCGTATGATTTCATGGTATACTGTGACATGTTGCTAATTGACAATAATACAATGTTACGTTGTAAAGATTTATGAAATTGTTTTTTTTTATGGCCCAATTTTTTTCATATACTCGTATATACAACCTAAATGACCTTCGTAAGCTAGTTGGTAAGATACCTCTGATTTAATCCGTGGATTACGGATTCGAATCCCGTTGGTACCTAGATACCTTTCATAAAGGATTCCATTATGGTATGTCGTCAAATGTGATGTACAAGCTCTCTATTACCTTTAAGCAGATAATGTATTTCATTCATAGACGAAATTCATGTCTTAGTTGATAAGATGCATGTCTTGCGACCCAGAGGTTGCAGATTCAATTCCCAAAGTTTTTTTTAAAGGGTATCAGTCATATTTTCACATTAGACCACTTTAACATATTTCTAGTGGATTAGGAAAAGATTATAAAAAACCTCGATGTATACAACAAAAGTGCAACATAACATAGCAATAAACCTCCCACAGATTAACACTTGCATTACTGTGCTAAACAATTCCGCCAGCCACTGTGCTGGATGCTCAGCATCCAGTGAAAAATGTATATTTTAAATTAAAATTATGCAAAATCTGCTAGGGTATTTTATGTAATCAGCTATAAAATTATTTTATTATGTAAGTCCTGGTCACTCACTATCCATCATAGGGTGGCAAGTGTTAATTGAAAGTACTATTTCTTAATATACTCGTATTTCCTCAAAGGCTCTTTAGTTTTAAAATCATAAAGAGGAACTCATAAGCCCTAATAAATAAAATCATGACTAACGATATCTGAAAGTTAATTCTGAAAAAGTCTACTTTTCAACATTGGCAAAGGTTATGCTGCCTCTGGTGTTTGGGCGAACTACAAAAAATCCTGTAAACACTCTTATTTAAAGTCATTTAAACTGAGATAATATAGTTTACTATTTGTACTACATTTGACGGCATGGTGTTATAGAATCCTAACGTACTTTGGACATGTTGCCAGAAAGAATTATGAAAATCTGGAGAAACTGATGATCACAGGGACAGTTAAATAAATAAATACAGGTTTATTGATAGCAACATAGTATGTACATAATACATTTAGACACATTTCAAGAACACATTAAAAAGATAATATTTAAAAAAACAGAAGCTATCAGAAGATCTGGGCTCATCTAATAACATCCCCCCGGCCTAGACACACCCCACCAATATAGGGCGAGCCCAACCACGGGGACACTTGAACACGTAGAACAAGAAGATAAAAAAAACATAGAAAATAAATAGATGTCAAAAAAAACATTCAAGAGAGAAGACATTAAAAGGTCCGGGCACATCCCACAAACATTCCCCCGGCCGAGATACACCCCACCAATATAGGGCGAGCCCGACCGCAAGGGCATCGGGGGGCTTCCATCCCATACCCCCCTCCCCCGCATATCTAGATTAAAGAATAAATAAAAAAAAAACACAAACGTATGGCAGAAAACAAAATATAAAGTAAACCTACATATACCCCGTCAGGTTAACTGTCAGCAAGAACGAAAAAAAGAGTTGAAATCAGGTGAGCAAGAAGAAGGAGTCATATTAGATAGACGTGCCAAATAAATGAGTTAACAAGATCCTCTTGAAGCGCTGCACTAACATAGTGAGAAGAAAGTTCCAGATAATACACAGAACCCCGACGTTTGGCATTGAGAAGAAGACGGCTTGCACGTACAGTAGAAATACTTAGAAAATGGTCGCATTACACTAATGATACGAGTATCTTAAGTTAGAAGAATAACTCTTTTATGCTTTCAACGCACACAGTCCTAATAAATTTTGCTAATAAATCAACCAAAAAATCTTCAAAAATTAGTGCCAACCTTGATATATGGAAGCATCGTCTGTGCATTAAAAGGGAGTAATATTAACATAATAAAATCGGTATCAATATGTGCATTGCGTAAAATATCTGGCATTACAATGTTTGAGTAATGATAACTTTAGAGATGAATGTTAAAAATGTACATCAAAAAATCTTTTTTTTTATTTAACCTGGCGAGTGTATTGCCATGTGGCAATCTCTTCCAACCAAACAGAAATGTGTTTTAATGGGCCCTAAGGGAAAACCAGACTGGAGTCCCATCTTGACATGGGTTGGTCACATTGAGAGAATGAGTTTTGAAAGACTTGCGAAACAAATACGTATATTCGAATGTCTTAAATTAATGAAGAGCGAGAAAGAAGTAGATATACTCGTATGTCTTAAATTAATGAAGAGCGAGAAAGAAGTAGATATACTCGTATGTATTAAATTAATTAAGAGCGAGAAAGAACTAGATATACTCGTATGTCTTAAATTAATGAAGAGCGAGAAAGAAGTAGATACATGTATGACGAGATTTATGGATTTGAACGAGGCGAGAGTTGTGTGTATTGACAGAAAGGCGTGGATATCTGCCCTTATCTCCCCAAAAGGACATGGCATGATGGTATGTATGTGTACATTTACAATCCAGTTAAATTAAATAATCTAGTTTGAAATAGCACTAAACCGGAAAAGGTTGATATACACATGCACCTTCGCCTAGGGTTGTACATTCAATCCCGAGGGGTTGCGTACTAAGCCTCCCTCCCCCTGACATATGGGCTGAAAAACATGTAATGTCATCGAATAAAAAAATATATATTGATTACATATAAGTATAAAAAATTCACTGTAGTGACATTACACCAAAATGAGCATTTAAATTTAAAACGATCATTCTACGAAAGATCATTAAGTTATTTTGTAGCCACAAAGCACTTCCATGAAAAATATTTGCTGTAACACTTTCATGAATATAACATACATCTGGCAAATGTATTGCTCAAATAATGTTAAATTAAAATGATTTATTAGAAAAGCAACAATGAAATATAAAAGATAAATCTCAAGAAAGAAAAGGATTATGATGGGGATTGTGTAGGAATAAAAGGCGATGATTATTTAAATCAAACGGTTTTTTTTTTCAAACATCTTACAAACTAGAGTTCCTCAATTATGCTTCCTTACCTTACCACATTAATTTGGGATACCATTTCGTTATGAATTTCAAAGCGAAGTGGCATATCTGTTACACTGTGATCAAACCCAACGACGAGATTTAGAAAAGATTAAGCGTAGCTTTCCAGACGTTTCGGGTTCTTTGTGGGCGAGTGTTTGATAATAAAGACCTAACACTGAAAACTAACATTGCAGTCCATAAAGCTGTAGTCATACCATCACTGATATATTAGGGTATTCAATAATGTCAGCAGAGACACCTCAGGCAAGTAATAAAGATTCAACAGTATTAAATTACTAAGTTTTGAAAAGAACAAACTACTGTAGCGTCGATATTCTGGTGTCGCGTGGTCATCTGTGCTGGTCTGGATCCGTGTCTCGTATGCCTACAGACTCCCAAGAAGTAAACTTTTTGATGAGCTGACAGAAAACAGAAGAAATCACGGTGGACAGCGCAAGAGATATATGTTAAGGACGTACTGCATGAGACGCTTAAAATCATTAATGCTCAGTACAACTAGAAGCAAACAGCAGCGGATCGAGGCAAATGGCGTAGAACTGTTGCTACCTATAAGGGACCCAAAAGAAAAAAAATCGCGGACGTGCTGCAAGTACCGAAGCTCCTTGCTCTATATGCAACAGGATATGCTTATCACAAATTTGTTTTCTAGTTGTCTCCGGTGGCATCAACGTCTAGTACACTGATCTATCCCTTCACAATGTTCCTTCTATTATACAATTATGTCACGGGTAATGAAATTAATTAAAGCGAGATGACATTTCTGTTACTTTGATCAAACCCAACGTATAAATTTTATAATTTATTAAGTATTAAAGAAATAAACAAGCAAAAACTTTTCTCTCTCTCAGCCCTGTGACACATTTTTGTCAATACATGTTGCAAGTTTATTAAACTCTGTCGGTAATGAACTGAAAAAATGTCCTTAATTCTTTGTACTGTTATGCACTTATGGACTCGTTCGCTCCCTGTTTCTTTATAAAGTAGATCTTTACATTTTTGCAGTCATTCATTTCTCATAGTTTGTACTGAAAAAATATAGATTTAATGCCACACTGTAAAAGTGACAATGGCGAATATAATCGAGAAGTTTTTATGTATTTTTACGTTATTTAGTTTGTTTTGTTATTCAGTATCTACGTCAATGAAATATGTTGATGATAAATTAAATCAAAGCGAATTAATTTTAAAAATAAACGTAACAAAACAAAACAGTGTTAATACTCTCAATAATGGTTTTAATTTATCTTATAACAATAAGGTAAGAAGTGGAAAAATGATTGATTTGAATTTGTTTAAATTAAAAGACCAATCAACAAATAATAGAAATGCAACTAGTACTAAGCGAAATAATTTTTCAGTAAAACAAAAAAGTTTATTTAGAAATGGAAGAACGCTTGACATCGATTTGTTTAATTTGGAAGACCAGTTTACAGACACTACAAGTGCTAGACAAAGTATTACAGAGAAAAAAATTGAAGACCATAATAAAGGAAACAAGAATCTTGAAGATGGAACGGGAGAGACGCCTGAAACTACAGCACCAAATTCATCGATAACAGTTGATGAAATAATTATGATAGAAACTTCAGGTGTAACAACACTTGTGTCCGGTGATGACAGTGATATGGAGGACAAAGAAGATGGAGAGTTGTTGGACACTGCTAGTCATACTATACCATTTACGCCGTTGTTCATATATAAAAGGAGAAAAGCTCTCAAGCAAAGAAAGAAGAATCAAACAATGATGTTTTATCCTAATTCTTATAAACCTATTTCGAACCCAAATATTTTATATAACTATTATTATCCGTACTACCCATTTTATTGGTGGTATATAAACAAAAAGGACTGATAAACCCTTAACCCTAAAAGTTTTCCGACCTGATATATATCACGCCAGTCAAGTTCACCACATGACCAGGCAATATCACAATTTAATTTGATGTATCTACCCTTAGTACCATGTCAACTAGAGCCAATATAAGACGTGTTGTTTCGTTATATTCTGAAATGTTAAAAAATTCATGCAGTTCAAAAATGAAGCCTATCTACGAAGAATATTCTCCGCAGACATCATCTAAACGTTGTTTAAATTTTGCCTCACTTTTCTCTTTCTTTTGAAGGTAATTTGATAACAGTATTCAATTTTTAACATTTCTGATTGAAACGAAGCAACACGTTTTTTGTCAGCTTTAGTTGACATACTACTGAAGGGAGAGGTTTTAAATTTTAATTATAACATCGCTTAACAAAGCGCGGGAGTGGCCAGCGTTCCACATTCTAGTCAATACACGCTCTAATTTGTTTAGGGACCTTTTTGTAATACAGGTTGTTTCTTAGTATGGTCATGGCCATTTTGTGAACTTTTTTGTTAATTATTACAAATAAATAAATTTTAAAATGATTAAGTATCTTTTTATATGGCATCATTTTAATATAATCTCTAAGTCGTTTGAAAACCAATTGGTGCTCAAAACGTTGTTTAATTCATTGATCCGTAGCAAACTAGAAAGCAATGCTTGCATTTGGAGCCCGGTGGGGGCGCAGAACTCGCTCATGGTGGAGAAAGTACAAAAAAAATATCTACGATATCTCTACATGAGTGAGTTTGGTGTCTATCCGTGGCTATATCCTACGCAGTTTCTGCTGGGCATGCTCGGGTATCACTCCTTGAGCGTAAGAAGAGATCTGCGTCTCTTGGTATACGTTGTCAAACTCGTTCGAGGAGTTGTGAGCTGTCCAGCATTACTACAAAGATTAGCGTTAAATGTTCCTAACAATTACACTAGACTGCGCCGGCAGGAACTGTTCTCAATAACATACGCAAGAACGGGCCTTCCAGCCGCTATGCCTGTTGGAAGGGCCTTAACTCTTCTTAACGGGACTGCTTCGGATATTGACATATTTCATATCTCATTACCAAAAGCAAAAGTAAATTTTCTTCTTAGATTAAGCGCGTTAGAAAGCACTCATCAACATACTTAAGTGACTGAATATATATGTAACATACGTTTGTGTGTAAATACTCGTTTGTATACATATGCATTATTTTTTATTTTATATAATTTAAAAAAAAAAAATTTTCCCTGTAATTTTTCTTCTTTTTTAATGTCTTGTATTTTTCAATGTAATTGGGCTAAGCCTGTTTTGAAAAAATAAATAAATAAATAAATCATATTTTGAAGATATTTGATACATAAATACATACCTACCGTCACATAATTTCCCTGTTGGGGTAGGCAGAGAGGACAAAGCATCAAACTTTCCAATTTCGCACACATCCTTCGCCTCTTCCACATCCATACATCTTCTCATACAACTTAATTTGACTTTCTACATTTCTTTCTTTCAGAATATCATTCATTCACTTGATCCAAAAATACTGCCCTTGTTCTTCCTTTCACACCCCTTCCACTCACATTTGCACTATATGTCTATTTTGTTAGTCTTTCTTCATTCATTCATTTCACTTGCGCAAACCATCTCAACGTACTCTTATTCACATTACTTAACACATCAGCCGTGAGTTCACATTAATCATTTATCCCTTCATTCCGTACTCCGTTATACATTGTCACTCCATGTATATTTCCACGTCCACGTTTCACTCCCATACATTAAATTTGGCACCAAAATACTATTGTGGACTATCATCTTTGCAGATATTTGATCCATTCGTCAAAGCGAATACGTTATCTCAGTACCGTCCTTACTTATAAATGTTCCAAAATCCAAAGGCATGGTAATAGAAAAGCGTGAAAGGAAATCAAATACGATATAACGGTGAGTAATGAGAAATTAAAGCAAGCTGAAGAGTTCTGCTATTTAGATATTATAGTAGTATTTTCTGATGACGGAAGAGCTACGAGATACATGAAACGAGATGTAGCAATAGGAAACAAAGTTAATAGGGCGATAAAACATATTTACTCAAACCGAACAGTATTAAAATCTGCCAAGATAATAGTCTAAGCCAGTATTTTGGCACTTTAATGTATGGGAGGAAAACGTGAACTTGGAACAAAACTGAAATTAGGCGAAAAAATGCTACGTGCAATAAGAAGACTGAATGGAAGAACAATGTGTAATAGAATACGAAATGCTACGTGCAATAAGAAGACTGAATGGAGGAACAATGTGTAATAGAATACGAAATGCTACGTGCAATAAGAAGACTGAATGGAGGAACAATGTGTAATAGAATACGAAATGAAGTGATAAGGGATGAGTGTTAACAAAGACTGATGTGTTCAGTGAGTTGAAGAAGAGCACTTTTAAATTATTTGGGCATGTGGAACGAACTAATGGAGAAAGTGTAACAAAACAAATATGCTCAATAAATGTGAAGGGAAGGTGTGTGGAAGTTCAAAAAGAGTATGGTTGAATACGTGTCGTATGCAAAGACTTGGAAATGAGTTTTGCAACAATTTAGATATTTTTAATATATGTATATGATATATAGTATTCGCCAGATTATCACAACAATATTTAGAAATAGCTACTAACTTTGTGACTTCCTTTATTAATATAAATTACCTAGCACGAGTATAAACCAAACATTAAGGACAATACTTTGCCTCTGGAGTTGAGTAACCCTGCATCAACATGTAGAATGTTTCGATTCTGCAAAGCAACTTGTTCTCTCGTTCTACTAGTGACCCCATGTGTTTTCTAACATATATCTCAAGATCTATCCATAAAATTCTCAAAAAATTCAATTCTTCTTGTACTATGCCAGCGTGTTTCCACTAAAAACAAATCTAAGCTCTTTACTACTATAAAACAAATCTTCGACAATTACGTAAGTCTACTTGATAAAATTTGGTAATGTTTTGAGATATATGTACATACATATATTGAACTTAAATATACATATTAATATTTAATAATTTTAAACAATGACTTTGTAATTTATTATTACTACTGCTTTTTGTATCTACATATTAAAGACAAAGTATTCGTATTTTTTGTCAATAATTTTAAGTACTTGTATAACTTGTTATATGTTCATTTGTATATAAAAGACACTGTTGTGCCATTAATTAAATATTATAAATAAATAAATGTTATTTGGAAAGAAAGGAATGAAGTAAGATAAATTTAAGGAGCCGTATGAGAATGTCCATTTTATTTTGAAAGAAAGGAATGAAGTAGGATAAATTTAAGGAGCAGTATGAGAATGTCCATGGATGTAGGAGAGGCGTCACGATAGGAGATTATAGCGCTCTTTTTTTCTCTGCCTACCCTGACAGGGATCCGCTGTGATGATATGTACTCGTATGTCTTAAGGTATCACATTGGAGAGAACTCTGGGACTCCCTGATTCTAGGGGCCATATTGTTCATGATATATTGTATTGTATTACACTTTCGTTACATACAGTTCAACTTGGCGGGCTTATTGTCATGTGGCAATATATCCCAACCAACCAGAAATATATTAAAGAGACCTTAAGTGAAAACCAGACTGAAATTATTTTTTTATAAAAATGTGTGTTCCAACAGTAATCGAACCCGCGACCTTCGAGTTGGGAGGTTCCTGGTTCGATCTTAACAATTAGGCCACGGAGGTCATCAAAAATGTATTGGCTGAATGTATTATCACTTGATCTCTAGCTAGAGAGGCCTGATATTGAAATCCGTACAAACTCCTTATTTTTTCCTTGTCGGAGATACGCAGAAAGGTCCAAAAAAATCCGGTCCGAGAATATAAAAAGGTAATAGAATGAAACATTTTTTTTTCAAAATAGTCACCCTGTAGTTCTCCACATTTTTAAAGCTTTTGTTTTTTTCGATACCACTGAAAAAATAATTTTTTTTTGGTATTATTTTCCTTTTATCCACCTTTTATATATTATATTTATACTCGTATATTAAGACTTCGCGAGTTAAAATTAAACAAAACGTTATGTGACCGTGAAGTTAATATGAAACAAAACATTTAATCGCGTATGGAAAAACATCGTTCTAATTTTCAAAAATAGAATCGTGTCAAAGTAAACAGATTTACAAAACAAATGAAAATTGATTTGCTGTCATTGTTGAAATCGGCGTTTGCAATTACAATGACCATTTTTTAATCTTTATTAAGGCGGGGTTGTCTATCCGTAGGATGGATTGTCGTTTTCATTGATGCTTTGAAGATCCTTTTTTTTATTTTGGGTGGTTGAGTTTTATTTTTAAAGATGCGCCATATGTGTCTCCTCACTGGATGCTGGTATTTTTAAAGCACGAAAAACGACATATTTGTAAGGAAACCCCAGAAAACTTACCAAGGGAAGACGAACTACATATAGTAGAAACTCAAGTGAACCAACTGGCATGACACTGTAGATATATTCTTGACACCATTTAGCAGTATGAGAAGAATACTGGCTGATATTCTTCCTTACGAATAAGCTTCTAGTTAGCTTATTGGTAAGGAAAACTTATTATTATTATTATTTAATAACAACCTCCGTTGCCTGGTGGTAAGACACTTGTCTGCCGATCCAGAGGTTGCGGGTTCGATCCCCGCTGGAACCCAATTTTTTTTAAATAGGATTCCAGTCTGGTTAACACTTAGGGCCTATAAAAACATCTTTCTGGTTGGTTGGAAGAGATTGCCACGTGGCAATAAACTCGTCAGGTTAAAAAAAAAGTATTATTATTACTTATTCGTAAACCAAACCTCTTTGCGTAACAGGAGAAATCCGTGCAAAGTGGATAAAAAAACGAGAGTGATAGTTAAACGTTCTTATCATAATAACACATGCTGCTTTAGATGTAGTGCCATGTTTGTGTGAGGTGTTCATATACAATCACACATTTTTGAAAAACCTCCCAAAAATATCAGTATCCTGATTTCACCATTACGGACTTTGTCAACCCATCAGATTATCAGCGCTATATAAGCTTCTAGTTTCTTTGAAATAATAAATTAAAACTATATTTAAGTACTCGTATAACAATTTATTTTTTATAAAAATAGGACATATCAAAGTTATATTTACAAATACCATAAATTTATGCATTAATGTCTAATCTACATTTTAAGTACATACTATTATATACAGTAAATCTAAAATTAATTTGGTTTTTATACAATTTAGCATGCGGTATCTAAGATTACGATAAAAAATTTACTAAGAATAAAATATATCTCTACATAATAATCAAAATTTTACAACTTGATTATATAGTAGAATCGGTGAGTTGAATAAAAAATATGTATTGTTTTTTATACCTTCTAAGCATAATAAATCATAAGAATTCTTAAATAGGGTTACAAAATGATTATTTATATAACTATTCAATTCAATAACAGTTTATAAAGAAATATATGGAAATATTTACGTTTTAGAAAAAAATCTCCAAGAACTTTTAAGGTTGTTGAGGCCATAACGTAATTCGAAACATCAATGACAAACAAAAAATTAAAAAAAAAATTATTAAATTTTTGATATGTCCTCTCATCAAATATATCTTTTGCAAATGTTACATTATATAATACTTAGATGGTATCGATTTATCACTTGAAAATATTTTCAACCCAAGAGGTAGGCCGGTAGGACCCTGAAACGTCTATTTCTTCCTTCAAACGAATTGTCATCATCTTTTGGATCGTCAGATGGTTCCACTTGGTCGAATGGACTCGCCTTCCTTGCCTTGATGGTATGAGAAAGAGGAAGAGGGGCAGGAACTGCAACTGCTGCAGAAGGAACTTGAGGACTCGCCTGAATCCTATGTTGATTGTGAACATGGTGGACTGTCGCTGGTACTTGTGCTTTTGTATCAGAATCGTGCTTTTCACGTTTTAAATCATCTGATTGGTGATGTTCAGTGGGTTTTGATGGTAAATTTAATGGAGTCTTCAGTTTATCTTGATTCCCGTGCTCTTCTGGTTGAGCAATGAATGTATGAGGGTTAACTGGTGCCTGGACTGGTTTAATACCAGCAGAAGATGTCTCGGATTGAGGAGGGACCGGTGATTGATAAGTCACAGTCAGAAACGTGGTCACCAAAAATATTATTTTTAAAAACATTTTCAACAACTTCAAAACAGTACTTTAAATTCAAATAATCACTCACTATTTAGTGGGTACAAACACTTTTTATTCTGTATTCAGTGGGAAGTAGCAGAATGGTGAGGATAAATTGATGTTCACGGTTTTTAAAGGATTCTTTTGATTACTCAAGTGATTTAGGCAGAATTCACCAGATGCCCATGTAAAGTGCCCCGTGATTTTTAGCATTGGACAATCAAATTAGCATCTCCATACATAATACCATAATTTGTAAGTATTTTAAGGCAAACTCAGTGGCAACACAATATTTTTCTGTGTAATGCATTTGATAAAACTATGTTATTTACACTGCTTTAATTTTACAAGCAGTTATAATAATTACCGCCCACCATTAAGGATCACTGAAATGAAATATGAAACATTGTGCGTGAAGAAATAACCGATGTAGGGTAGGTGTCCCAAATATCGCCCCTGTGCCTAATATCGCCTACTCGTGTTTACAAGCAACTATACGTACCATCTATGAGTTTGTGTAGTTACCTTGACAGTTTAGGGGTTTGCTACACGTAGCGCCAGCGGCAAGCTTTCTATGAGTGACAGCAAAAACTATATGACGTCTGAAGTGTTTGAGGCTGTGTTGAACGTTTTTTTTCTTTCTAATAAATTTGTTTTTTTTTGTTTTTAATTTAAGTCTTTTTTTTTCAGGAAAAGTTTGAAATTAGTTTACAAAAGGTATGTGTGCTTTACTAGCAACTCGTTTTTAACAGGTGCTCCTAATTTCGGTAATAGGAAAAGGGGTAGACGATATTATAGGCGTATAGGCGATAGTAAGCGAACAGGGGTAGGCGGTAGTAAAATTTCTTGGGATTTTTTTTAATGTTGCTAGTTAACATAAACTAGCAAAGATTGAGCAGCGATTTGATTCCTGGAAACCAAAGGAGGATAGTTCCTAGTGATATTCAATTAGTTTCCAGCATGATTTCCTAATCCAGGAGGCTGAGATACAGAGAAATAGTCAGGGTAGACGATATTTGGGGCATCTACCCTATATACTCGTATATTATATTACTTTTCATTGGTAATTAAAAATTTGGGCATTCTTCTCAGGACTCGCGAATTAAAATACCTTAAAACGCTTCAAATACCATAGAGAACGATGAATTGTTTTATGAATAGATCCTTGAAATGTAACTTTTGGCTCAAGTATTATCATGTTATATACGAGTACATTATCAAATAAAATTATTGATGTCCACAATATCAAAACACGATTTCAATAAATTTAGAAAAAAAAATGGTATTAAATGTTTTCTGAACTCGACGCATAACTCCATTCCCATATTCTACTTTTATTCATTTATTACATTTTATTTTATTCAAAAATGTAACCCTACAGTACGATCTTTATGCAACCTATTATATTTAACAGTTATCCAATAATAAGGTTTCTCATAATAATTAGAAACATAAACAATCGGCAAAGTAATAGATAAGGCAAACAATGTAAATAAAATCAACTCGAGTCGTAAAGTACAGCATGTGTCATATTGTGTGATGAACTCGTAATACACAGCATGTGTCATATTGTGTGATGAACTCGTAATGCACAGCTCGGGTATATTGTGTGATGAACTCGTAATACACAGCATGTGTCATATTGTGTGATGAACTCGTAATGCACAGCTCGGGCATATTGTGTGATGAACTCGTAATGCACAGCATGTGTCATATTGTGTGATGAACTCATAATACACAGCTTGTGGCATATTGTGTGATGAACTCGTAATGCACAGCATGTATCATATTGTGTGATGAACTCGTAATGCATAGCATGTATCATATCGTGTGATGAACTCGTAATGCACAGCGTGTGTCATATTGTGTGATGAAGTCGTAATGCACAACATGTATCATATTGTGTGATGAACTCGTAATACACTGCATGTGTCACATTGCGTGATGACGTTAGAGAGGACGAAAATAAAAAAGAAAAATAGTAGGTAGAATTGTTTCTTCGAAATAACAAAAATAACAATAATAAAATATTTTTAATGATAATAAGATTAACTCAGCTTGCCGGGTGTTTTGGGCTCTTCGTGAGCGAGTATTTGATAATAATAATCTAACATTGTAAACTAAACAAGACAGTTTATAAAACTGTAATACCATATGTGATATATGGATGCGAATTGTGGGTTCCTCCTGAGCGAATATTTGATAATCATGATCTAATATTTAAAACTAAACAAGACAGTTTATAAAACTGTAATACCATCTGTGATATACGAATGCGAATTGTGGGCTCTTCGTGAGCGAGTATTTAATAATCATAATCTAACATTGTAAACTAAACAAGACAGTTTATAAAACTGTAATACCATATGTGATATATGGATGCGAATTGTGGGTTCCTCGTGAGCGAATATTTGATAATCATGATCTAATATTGAAAACTAAACAAGACAGTTTATAAGACTGTAATACCATCTGTGATATACGAATGCGAATTGTGGGTTTTTCGTGAGCGAGTATTTGATAATCATGATCTAACACTGAAAACTAAACAAGACAGTTTATAAAACTGTAATACCATCTGTGATATATGGATGCGAATCGTGGGTTCTTCGTGAGCGAGTATTTGATTATCATGATCTAACATTGAAACTAAACAAGACAGTTTATAAAACTGTAATACCATCTGTGATATATGGATGCGAATTGTGGGTTCCCTCAAACATTAGGGCCCTCAAAAAATGTTAGCAGAGGCACCTCAGACAAATGATGAAGACTGGATGGTCATAGAGATTGTCAAATTATAAAGTTTTAGAAGAGCAAGTGGCTGTAGGATAAGTAGTTTACATGTCTGAATACAGACTTCCAAGAAATATCCTATTTAGAGAGCTAACGCAAGGCAGAAGAAAACACGGTGGGCAGCGCAAAAAGCATTTAAAACATTAATGCTCGGCACTAGGAGCAAACAGCAGCAAATCAAATGGCGTCGAACTATTGCTACCTATCAAAAATCCAACAGAGAAAGTAGACGCAGACAAGTTGCTAGTACCGAGTTCTTTGCCCTATATGCAACAGGTTATACCTTTCACAAATTTACTTAAATAGTCATATCTGGAGGCACCAACGTCAAGTACAGTACTTAGCGGTAAGTAATACACATCGGGCTTAAGAAAGAGACTGTCGGACATAATCGGCTAACTTCGACTTTGTAGAGCATCGTCTCTGTCACACGATGACGGCCATAATGACATAATTGTTGACACTGAACTTTTAAGTCTGTGGTTTTCGGTCAATTTTTGATAACTTGAATATTACAATTTTAAAATACTATACATATATACCATAACGTCATTTCCTTGTCGGGGTAGGCAGATAGTATAGAGCACCAGGCATTCTTATCTCGACACAATCACATCCTTAACCTTTTCTATTACCATAATACAACGGCACCATGGAAGTGTATTGCCCATTATCATAACTTGTACAGTATCCGGCGGTAAGGAATACCCATCAAGCTTAAGAAAGAGACTGTCGGCCATAATCGGCTAACTTCGGCTTTGTAGAACGTCGTCTCTGTCGCACGATGCGCTAACAGTCCATTCCGGTAAAGACTGACAAATCGCGACGAAACACGTGTATGAATGACAGAGACGACGCTCTACAAAGCTGAAGTTAGCCGATTATGGCTAACAGTCTCTTTCTTAAGCCCGATGTGTATTGCTTACCGACGGGTACTGTACTTTGATCCCCTACTTTGTATTGTGCCTTATGTTATACTCGTGACGGGTAGTGGGCATTCATTCAATGAATAAAAGGATAATTTTTTATATCACCGTTTAGAGATCAGACTCTCCTCAAAGATACTCTAACTGGCAATTCGAACCCACTTTTATCGACAGATATTAAATATAACAAAACATGAATGTAAGGATAGGAAGGTGGTGACTGCGGAAGTTTCAAATCAACCAAAGCATCACACTATTAAGCTAAGGGTTAAGAAATAGGTAACATGAAAATAATGAACATGATTTCTTGTTCAAATTAAAATTGGTTTAAAATATATCATAGAAATGTTATCAAATTTGTGTGAAAACATCGATGTGGCTAACCGTAACAAAAAATCCATTGAAGATTTCAATCCAATTCAAAAGACGAAAAGAAATATAACATTCGTCATCATAACCAGAAAGTTTTAAGGCCTTTTGAATACACCACAAATCAATAATAAGGTTAAGGTAGGAAAACCATTTAGACAGTCGATCGGAGCGTGGTTGTTATTGCGACAGGATTTTGAGTACTTGGGCTTGGGAAAGATTTGTGTGAGCTCGTGAGTGTGGGTTTCTTCTTGTTGTATTAATTTTGGTTGTTTTTGTATTTGTGTTTCTGTGTATTTTTTGTATTAATTTTAATTTTTATTCTTATGATTGTGTGCGGTATATTTTGGAATGAATATTTTTGATCTTTCTGGAGTGATGATGTGTGAGGAATTGAATTTCGCAAGATGTTTCCAATTGTAGTTGAGTGTCACTGTTTGTCTGGTTGATGAGAACGTGCAACGGGGTTTTGTTTTTGTGTGATCAAAAATCGGAAAGAAGTATCGATTTATTTTATCATGAAAAATATCCTCAGTGAGATATAGGCAAAAGCCTAGTTTACTGGGGATACAAAAATTAAAGGCAACAAACCCAGATACATTAAAATTTTATGTCCAAATCAAATTACCTGTTGTTTTTTCGCAAATTGTGTATATTTCTTGGCATGTGTAATAATAAATAAATAAATAAAATAAATAATATACTTTAAGCCACTGTGTAAAAACATTTTTCAATTGTTACGAAAACAGAGGAGTTTCAAGTTCTTCAATCAATAATATTGACAGTTCCCATTACCCAAAGAATCCACAACTCGTGTGAGGCACACAATTACCCAACAAGTGTTGTTGGTGACCATCGACTGCATTGCAAGAATAATGCGTATTATTTATAATTTGATCGCGTACACATATCATATTGGAATATTTTCAATGTCTTCGCAAGGTTTGCAGTTCGTTGAATCCGACTATTTGACCCTGCCTAGTCAATGTAAACTGAGAAAATATTTACAGTTAATTTACTATTATTATTATTGTATAAATCTTTACAAACTTATTTAACCCCCGAACAAGATCTCGTTTGTGATAACTGTAACATTTATTCATGTAGTATGCTGCCGGTTATCAAGGGATTATTTGGACAAGTTTTACTCATGATTGAAAATTCAATATGATCCCTCAATTTAATTCCAGCCCCATCAACACTATGAACCCATTCTATCATTTCAAATTAGCCTGAACATAGAAATTGCATCAAGATTTGACGATATGGATTATTTTAGCCAAGTTTCACTGAATTTTATCAGTAAATGTTGTGATAAGATATGAATAATAGGCCGAAATACTTTGGACAACAGTGAGAGTCTTTCGGATGAGGCCCACACTGTGACTCAAGCTAGTCATGAAGGGAAACTATACTTCAGCTCAGAAAAAGAAAAATGTAAATTAATCGACCCTGGCATTATTATCTTCATCAAATATAGCAATTATCATAAAAGATTAACAAATTATTTATAATTTAATATGTACAGCACCGGTACAAAGGCTGTAAAATAGGTAGATGGCTGCCCCTCAATTCTCGGAGATTTCAGTTTGCTTCTTGCGTTTTCAGTGAAGAGCATGGTGAAGAGATTCTTCATTGGCAGGTAAAAGTTTGTCGAAATAAAAACACAGTGGACGTTCCAGCAGATGAAAATATATTTTTTTCAGTTTTCCGTTTCTTATATGCAGCCCATCGCTTATTGTATTGTATTACACTTTCGTTGTATAAAATACAACCTGGCGAACTTATTGCCCTGTGGAGATCTCTTCCGACCAACCAGAAAGATGTTAAAGTGGTATTTGGTGAATACCAGTCTGAAATCCTTTTTAAAAGAAATCTAAGTTCCAGCGGGATTTGAACCCGCAACCTCCGAGCTAGGAAACAGACATCTTACGTCGTCTTATCGTAAGCCCG
Source organism: Odontocerum albicorne (assembly GCA_949825065.1). Lineage (NCBI taxonomy): Eukaryota > Metazoa > Arthropoda > Insecta > Trichoptera > Odontoceridae > Odontocerum > Odontocerum albicorne. The sequence continues at coordinate 7,370,495 of OX463854.1, read as the reverse complement.
CTTGCAATCGCCACGCATACCACGCGCAATCCGCGCGTAGGGGGTATCCGATCATCTATAGTGATTACTTACGACGGATACGCATAAGGAACATTTTATTACAATAAATGCACGTGTATAGTCACAAGCAATGGTAATTGTCCTCACCAAATATGCCTTCACGCATATGCAAATGTGAGCAAGCTCCAATTTATAAGGCCTCAGCCGCTACCTTCCCATCCTCACACTATACCCTCACCATATATCTTATTATATGTGATTTAAAAAATGACACCTATGTACATCTTCTCTGAGCTATGCCTTCTTCTATGTTTTCTTGCGCGGCGAGCGGTGTGTTGCTGTTCCTGAGAGCCGGGAGGCTGTGGGACGGGACGGGGTGGTCGGGAGGATGCTGGAATCTTAGCAATGCTACCAGGGCCGCTGACGTGAGACAGAATCACTCTGGATATATGACCCATAACTCGGGCCAAATTCGACGGCGTGAGGGGGAAGGGGGATGGGCCATAAATAAGCTAAAGATAATATAACGACACAAATACTTCCTCAAAATATACACACATAAACACCTACACACACAGATGACACAACAGTGGAAAAGGCAATGCCTGAAATCACTGGCATAATGGGCTGGACACGTGGAACTTACTCTCAAAACTTACTCTCAAAATAAATAGTAGAACTCGTTTTTCGGTCCGGTCAAGCAATGGTAAAACACATATTATACATTACAATACAACAATATACAAAAGTGACGCATACGTCCAGTGTATAACATGTTTAAAAGCAATCGGCAATGAGAAGAAAAAGAAAGGAAATTTTGAGAGAGATAAAAACATTTTTAATGTTTTCTTGGGCTGAAAGTAATCAAATTAATCAAAATTGAGTAGTCACTGTTGTAAAATATCCTTAACTCTTCTATGTCTCTTAAGCAAAGATTTTTTATTCGCTTTGACAGTTCGTCGCTTTAATTTTTTTACGACGTCCTTTAATGTCCATGCAGAGAGATTCTAGATCCAGTTAGCATCTAATGTTAAACCCGCTTTGTCATAAGCATATTTTGAAAAGCGACTGAAAAAATCAAATCAATAATGTAACGTGTTTCATTCTCGATTTTCCCTTCTTCTCCACCATTCCTTCCCTTTTCTTTGTATTGATGATATCTCCCTTTTATTTTGTTCATGAATTTTGTAGAAATAAATAATGATTTTTGCGACCATGAAACTTCCAATTTTTTTTTCTGGTTCGTTGAAAGAGATTGCCTCCTAGCAATAAACCCACCAATGGGTTACACAATGAAGTGTGACATAAATAAGTAGTGAGTCCGCTCCCTCCTCCAGACGATGGTCCTCTCGACCCTTATAGGACAAAAGGGAAGAAAAAATACCGTAATATAAAATACATCCCAAACTCATATCATTAAACACTATTCATAGTGCTACTACAACCCATATGGCCTAGTTGACAAGACGTCAGTCTTCCAACTCGAAAATTGCTGGTTCTATTCCCGTTGGAGGTTGTTAAAAAAGGTCTCAAATTTAAAACCTCTTAAACATGTTTTTGGTTGGTTATAAGTGATTGACACATATCAACAAGTCCGCCAAGTTTTACTGTATACAACAAAAGCGTAATATTATAATAACACTACTAAAAGGACAGTTTTATACAGGACCGTTTTTTATTCACTTACTGTGTCTTAAACATATTTCTCGTTAGTTGGAAGATATTGATACATAACAATAAGCCCACTAGATTGAACTGTCTACAACGAAAGTGTAATATAAACCTGTGTTTATTTCAGGGCTGTGGAGTCGGATGAAAATTTACCGACTCCGACTCCGGCTTTATTTTATACTCCGACACCGACTCCGACTCCGACTCCGACTCCAACTCTTGACTGACTTCAATTTTTATTTTATTTTATAATTTACTGCGTCTACCTAATGTATTTATATTGACTTATTAATAATGGATACAGGTATAAATAAAAAATTAATTATATTCGTACACAAATGAAACAATTTAATAAAAAAATATATAAACAATACGCATGAAGCAATATCTTCACACTAAAATAATATTAAAAATATATATTAATATTTAAAAAAAGAATTAAATAAAACTTTTAAAATAATTAGAAAAACAACACAGGTAGGTATTAAAAAAAATAAGAAAACACTAAAATAAAAAGGTTGCTTCATTTGTTTTCATACGTTAACTAAATCTTATTTATATTGTTTATTATTTTTTTTATTCAATATTGAATAGAACACAAGATTTTTGAGAACGCCCGAATGCGGCGGCATCTTCCGAAGTAATGAACGAATATCGTATGCTGATATAATACACTAACAATATTTAGGCATGGACACGCCGCGCGTGTTTTGAGCATGAAGCAGATGTTCACATGGACACGCCAGGCGTGTTCTCAGAATTGGATGAGTTAAAGAAAATGTTAAAATAATTAAACGGAGTCGGAGTCGGTCGATTTTTTCCGACTCCGACTCCGCCTAAAATGTTCCGACTCCACGACTCCGACTCCGACTCCACAGCCCTGGTTTATTTTAATATTTTTTGTAGTACATAACATACATACATACCACGCGCCATTTCTCTGTCAGGTAGGCAGAAAGAATACAATCAGACTTTCCTATCTCATCATTAGCCTCTTCTATATTCGTACACCTTCTTGTACATATTATCTGATTTCTCTGTCTTCTTATATTTCCTTCTTTCAAAGTAACATTAATTTGATCCAGCCATACATTTATTTGTCTTCCTCTACTACGCCTTCTACTTGCGTTTACACTACATTTTTGTTTTGTTAGTTTTTCTTAATTCATTCGTTCCACATGCCAGGACCAACTCAGCGTGCTCTTCTTCATCTTACTCAACACATCAACCTTAAGTTCACATTCATCCCTAATCTCTTTATTCTATATTCTGTCATACATTGTCACCCCATGTATTATTCTCAATGCACGCATTTATAAAGCATTCCTTTGACTCCTATCAGTATTTTTCCACGTCCACGTTTCACTCTCATACATCGTTGGCACTAAAATAGTATTGTGAACCACCACTTTTTTAGTCCTATATCGTTTTGTGATAATATAATATATATATTTTTAAGGAAATAAAACATGAGAAAATAAAATTCTTTTATAGTTCGACTTTTGATAAATTGTTAATTTAAATAAAAACCTCTTAAGAGTAAGTACAAAAAAATTTATCACATTTCTTATATTTTTAGATTAAATTTTAACAATCTTATAAACTATTAATACAAAATATTTTCTATTAATTTTATATAATATTTACCAAATAACTACATATATAATCAATTACATGTTGAGTGTAAAATTAATTAGTTATATGGCGCCAGAAAAATTAATTTAAATATAAAATCAAAAATAAAATTATCCCAGAAAGGCTGGTAAGACTTTAATGCGTTTACTTCTGCCTTCAAGAGTGTTATCGTCTCCAAACGCTGATGGTTCTCTAAGGTCCTCGGAAGATGGTAAAAGATCATTTTCTTGTCCTAAACCGTGGACATCTCTTTCTTTAATATTGTGAGGGACTTCTGCTGGTACCGTTACAGTTCCGACTGTTGAAGAAGGCACTGGTCTTAGAAGGTCATCTTTATTAACTACATGATGCTGGTTTTCATGGTGATGATGTTCACAAGTTCTGTGCTCGTTACTGTCTTCTTTACTTTCACTACTACTGCTATGGTCTGAACCTTCTGATTTAACTTCTTTGTGTTTATGTTCAATCACTGTTTGATGTTCTATTGATGGAGTATCTTCAGTTTGAGTAGATTGATCAATCGAATGTACTCTGTTAATTCTTTGAGCTCCATGGTATTCTGTTTTAATGGGTTTAACATCTACGTCAAAAGTCACATGTTTAATTTCATGTTTTATTGACTTAACGGTATCTGTTGCTACATCTGGAATTCTCGTAGGAAGAAAAATTTCGTGATCTTTAAGAATTGGTATAGATGTACGAGGGTTCGACGATATTATTGGAGGATGAACTTGAACAGTGGCCTGTTCGTCTTGAAGAGGCCAAGCATATGTAAAAAAGAAAAACATAACCACAATTAATAAAGATGGAATCATACTGATCAGGTACACTACAACAGAAAATGTTATCTCACTGAATATAAAATTAAAATAAACTTTTAAAAACACAAATTACATTCTTCTTCAGTATTAACAGTAGAAATGTGATTATAAATTACTTCCCTTCGTATTTAAAGGATCGGTTTGATTACCCAATTAATCAAGACACAGTCCATCTGGTGGTGATAACACAACACCTCGTGATACTTTACTTTGCAAAATTAAACTGTCATGAATGTAAATAAGGAATAAAACACTTAACCGTACAGTGGTTGCCTTTAAAACACTTTGATATTTAGATTTAACTATTAAAAAATCCCACTTGCGTCACCATGTTCCTATTAAAATAGGCAGAGAAATCAAATCTACATACATATCACCCTTGCGGGGTAGGCAGAGTCCACCATTCACTTTATTGCTTACTCTTCTTTCAATATTACACTTCACGCGATTATTCCAATGTGAACATACTTCCAAAACACAACAGTTTTCCGGCCTGCTCGAAATACCATCGAATAAAAATTAAACACTCTCTTCATTCCATCAGGAACATATAGTAGTAATGCCACAAAATACCACATCTAGATCGGCCTAAAACCCGATACTCCACGTCCTCTCAATTTAGAGCATGACTGAATCTCCTCAGAACGCCAGTGGATGGTAGAAAATGGGCGTCTGATTCGTATGGCTGAATGGAGATCCCTTCGAAACTTACTAACTCAATTTTCATGGCAGTAACACAAAATGTGCAGATATACCCTTACGATATAAACCTGTTATCAGCATTGCCAGGTGACTCAGTACAATCCACATGTCTATGATATCTGCGGGAGGGAGTGCGCATCTAGGGTTGGGCCGTTTTCTCATTGAAAATCACATGGTCCACGAAAAAGAACTGCTCAAGATTGACATTGGAGTAGCGAGGGGATCCTCGACTACGAGCCCCCGCAACGACGACGACGACAATGCCTGTTGGAGTAGGTAGATATGACAGAATTCCAGACTTTATAATCTCGACACATATATTTCACCTCCTCCACACCCCTACACCTTTCATACTCCTACAATTTCTCTGATCTTTACATTTCCTTCATTCAAAATATCATTTACTTAATCCGATCATACTTTCCTTGGTCTACCTATACCACACCTTCCACTCACATTTGTACTATTTTTTCAATCATTCATTCCACGTGCCCAAACCATCTCAGTGTTTTTTTTATCATATTCAATACGTCATCCTTAATTTCACAATCATCTCTAATTACTTCATTCCGTTTTCTGTCATACATTGTCACCCTTGCCACATTGTATTCTCCGCAGTCCGCGAAATACATCATCATCCTTAATGGAAAGGGTAATTTTTTTATTATTTCATATTGCAGAGGGAGGCTAGGGGTCGCAAACTATAGTACATTTTACTGAAGAGGTATAATATATTTCTTAATCGAATCAAAGAAATGTGCGATCCATCGATATTACATTTTGCTGAACTTTCGGTAAAGAATGCACTCCTTTTAAACTTTCCCTTGACATAACACTGCATTAGTCCATTGACACGGTGTTTAATAAAGGATCGTCAGACTCCCATGATAGCCTCTGACGACCCCTCTCTCTAACTATTTCTGCACGGATAATCCTGTTGCGTTTACATTTTACAGCACCCAGTCTGGACCCAGGTTGCCGCCGGTTATCAGTCGGATCTTATGACGTATTCTTCTGTTTGTTTGTATTCATCATGGCAATATAGTGAAGTGGTTTCCTTGACTTTCTATACCGCAGAAGCACGCTAGTTCATTTACTTAAGTGTACACCTGCTGCCGATCTCACAAAAATTAGGAGAACCTACACGGACAAGTACGGTCGGCCCCTCAACCCCCACGATCTCCCGTCAGTTCATCGCATCGCACCTCTAAAGGTGCTGATAACCGCAATCTCAATACAACTATGTAGGGTACACCTCGCACAGGTGGGAGTGGGGTTGATCATGCTAGATACAATAAGTCATAACTTGCGCATCACAAGCCTTGAACCCCTTGCATACATATAAAGCACCATGCCCCTTTTATAATAGGCATGATGATGGTGGTCTTCTTTATAGTAGTCTACGAGTTGCATGGCCGTGCAGTAACACGCAGGACTACCACGCGGAAGATCGCCGGTTCGAACCCTTGTGCTAATCCCCTCGAATTACAGCATTTAGGAGTGTAAGAATATCCATGATTCATCCGCCTAGTATTTAGGAGTGTAAGAATATCTATGATTCATCCGCCTAGTATTTAGGAGTGTAAGAATATCTATGATTCATCCACCTAGTATTTAGGAGTGTAAGAATATCTATGATTCATCCTACTAGTATTTAGGAGTGTAAGAATATCTATGATTCATCCGCCTAGTATTTAGGAGTGTAAGAATATCTATGATTCATCCGCCTAGTATTTAGGAGTGTAAGAATATCTATGATTCATCCGACTAGTATTTAGGAGTGTAAGAATATCTATGATTCATCCGACTAGTATTTAGGAGTGTAAGAATATCTATGATTCATCCGCCTAGTATTTAGGAGTGTAAGAATATCTATGATTCATCCGACTAGTATTTAGGAGTGTAAGAATATCTATGATTCATCCGCCTAGTATTTAGGAGTGTAAGAATATCTATGATTCATCCGCCTAGTATTTAGGAGTGTAAGAATATCTATGATTCATCCGACTAGTATTTAGGAGTGTAAGAATATCTATGATTCATCCGCCTAGTATTTAGGAGTGTAAGAATATCTATGATTCATCCGCCTAGTATTTAGGAGTGTAAGAATATCTATGATTCATCCGACTAGTATTTAGGAGTGTAAGAATATCTATGATTCATCCGCCTAGTATTTAGGAGTGTACGAATATATATGATTTCAAAAATGATTTAAAAAAAACAAAACATGTTGGTGAACTCCGATTGTCTCACTTCAGTGTGCCATTGGAGTCAGTACAGTGGTGTGGCCGGTGAGTTTTCTGGTGTACAACGTCTCACTCACTTAAAACAAACCCCACGGCACAGCTTCGCTTTCCAACAGAATTGACGTTGGAATAGCGAGGGGATCCTCAGCTAAAAGTCCCAGCGACGATGAATGGTCGATGACTGAAATCGAGATAATATTTTACTAGCGAAAGAGTTTCAGTTTAGTAACCAATCATTTGCCAATATTTTGAATAACTTCTGTTGAATTGCATAGTTAAAATTAAATTGTAGAATATATTATAAAAAAAACTCTGATACCATCCATGACACGGGTTAATCGTTTAGTTATTAGAGAATACGCCATTATATTGAAAACATGTGAATTGAAAAAAGTCTGAAATCATAATGGAAGCTTCTATTGATCTTTGTCATCATTCGTGTTATGTACATTTTACTTGTTTTTACTAGAATTACGTTTTTTTTCTCATAGTATTCACAACCAATGAGGGCATGAGTTTGTTTAACACAGACTATGTCATTCAATCGTATGGTACTCCTCAACATATCCGCATTGGGTATTTGGAATGTTTAAGTAGAGAAAGCATTATCTTCAGCCCCAGAGTTGTAGCCTTCCGAGGAGTTTCATTGATTGAGGTGTTTTGAAAATGTTTAGTTCATACTGTGCCTTATTTATTTAAACTCTTTAATGAATAGACCATTCAAAAATTATATTATCATTGATGATATTGTATAAGTCATTGGTAAGAAGCAATTTAGATTATACCTCTGTAATATTTATTTAAACTCTTTAATGTATAGACCATTCAAAAATTATATTATCATTGATGATATATTATAAGTCATTGGTAAGAAGCAATTTAGATTATACCTCTGTAATATTTATTTAAACTCTTTAATGTATAGACCATTCAAAAAGTATATTATTATTGATGATATTGTATAAGTCATTGGTAAAAAGCAATTTAGATTATACCTCTGTAATATTTATTTAAACTCTTTAATGTATAGACCATTCAAAAAGTATATTATCATTGATGATATTGTATAAGTCATTGGTAAAAAGCAATTTAGATTATACCTCTGTAATATTTATTTAAACTCTTTAATGTATAGACCATTCAAAAAGTATATTATTATTGATGATATTGTATAAGTCATTGGTAAAAAGCAATTTAGATTATACCTCTGTAATATTTATTTAAACTTTTTAATGTATAGACCATTCAAAAAGTATATTATCATTGATGATATTGTAGAGGTCATTGGTAAGAAGCAATTTAGATTATACCTCTGTAATATTTATTTAAACTCTTTAATGTTTAGACCATTCAAAAAGTATATTATTATTGATGATATTGTATAAGTCATTGGTAAGAAGCAATTTAGGTTATACCTCTGTAATATTTATTTAAACTCTTTAATGTATAGACCATTCAAAAAGTATATTATCATTGATGATATTGTATAAGTCATTGGTAAGAAGCAATTTAGGTTATACCTCTGTAATATTTATTTAAACTCTTGAATGTATAGACCATTCAAAAAGTATATTATCATTGATGATATTGTATAAGTCATTGGTAAGAAGCAATTTAGATTATACCTCAGTAATATTTATTTAAACTCTTTAATGTATAGACCATTCAAAAAGTATATTATCATTGATGATATTGTATAAGTTATTGGTAAGAAGCAATTTAGATGATACATCTGTAATATTTATTTACTCTTTAATGTATAGACCATTCAAAAAGTATATTATCATTGATGATATTGTATAAGTTATTGGTAAGAAGCAATTTAGATTATACCTCTGTAATATTTTATTTTAATCTTATTTTACACATGACAAGCAATATACACGATTTGCGAGAAAACAACAGGCAATTTAATTTGGACACACAATTTTAATAGATCTGGGTTTATTGCCTTTCATTTGTCGTGTCCCCAGTAAACTAGGCTTTTGCCTGTATCTCACTGAGGATATAATATAGAACCTTAACTATTGGTTGTACGGTGGATGTGATTTTTGAGGTATCACAGAAAGGGGATGCTAAGTGTTCTTGGGTTTAACAGTGATTGGTTGTTTTTTTATTCTTCAATTGCTTGAGACTCCTAGACATTTTTTTGATCTTTTATTTCTTTATAAAGTCTTGTGGACTCACCTGCGACTCTGGAACGTATTGATTTAAATATTGCCTCTCATTCTCTTAGGGTATCGGATTCTATAACCCAATAGTGAGAATGTTCCAGAGTACAACGCGGTAGCAGACTCGGATGTATCATAGACATATTTAGTTCAACACTGTCAGAGTTTAGGGAGGATGGTGGCTGAATTGACTGAAGAATGACTGTTTTAATTATATTTTTCTATATATTGTACGCAATTTGTAAGATTTTCATTGATCTGTTGGCATGACAAAACTGTGATGTCATTGACCTATTGGCATGACGGAACTGTGATGTCATTGACCTGTTGGCATGACGGAACTGTGATGTCATTGACCTGTTGGCATGACGGAACTGTGGTGTCATTGACCTGTTGGCATGACGGAACTGTGGTGTCATTGACCTGTTGGCATAACGGAACTGTCGTGTCATTGACCTGCTGGCATGATAAAACATCTAATGATGAAAACTGGTAATTGAGATTTTAATACTTGACATTCTAATTTTTTTTTTCAAAAAAATAGATATGACCAAAGTCATTGGTATCCTTAATACCCTCGAACACTAGACGGAAAAAGTACCTGTGTCGTTCGATGTGAGTAGCACAGCGCGGGGTTCAAACCAACGACCTTCCGCTCAGAAGTCCAGCGCGTTACCACGCGGCCACGCACCTCTTAATAATTATTATAAACAAAAGATACATGGGGTGATAATGTATGACAAAATACGAAATAAAGTGATAAGGGATGAATGTGAACGTTCTGATAGGGTTTGGGCATGTGGAATAAATGAATGAAGAAAGACTTACAAAATAAATAGTAGAGCAAAGAGAACAATGGGTAGGGATCAAGGGTATGAAAATTTAAAAGAAATGAAGTGTGAAAAGACAGAGAAATTATAGGAGCTCTGTAAAAATGTAGAAGAAAGGAAATATGTGTCGGGATAGGAAATTCTGGCACTCTTTCCTCTTTGCCTACTTCGACGGGGAGACAGCGTGATGGTATGTATATATGTAAAAGTAAAATATATTTTTTGTTTGAAAATCTTGATTGATTTCCTGAAAGTGTTATTTTAGATAAAATAAAATTTTCAATTTGGCGAGTTTGTTTCCAAAAAACCAAAAAATCATGAAAAAAAATTATGAAATTAACGACAAATACGGGAGAACGATTATTCGAGGAACGGTCGATCAAGATTTCAGTATATTAAATAATCAACTTCATGTTTTCTGTTCAATCATTAGGCTGGAATTGAAAAATTATTATTATGTTGTTTATAGTTAAGGCATTAACGTTGTGGAGGTTTAAAGACATTGTAATTTATTTTTATCAAACACTGTTTATTCCACTTTTTTGTGACGTTTATCTAATTTGTAGCAAATAGAGTTATTTTATGATCACTACACACATACACTACATTAGATCTAATTTGTAGCAAGTAGAGTTATTTTATGATCACTACACACATACACTACATTAGATCTAATTTGTAGCAAGTAGAGTTAATTTATGATCACTACACACATACATTACATTAGATCTAATTTGTAGCAGATAGAGTTATTTTATGATCACTACACACATACTCGTACATTAGATCGAAGGTTGAATGTTTTACTATCACATATCGGAAGATCTACAAATATAGTATTTATAGTTAAGGCATTAACATTGTGGAGGTTTAAAGACATTGTAATTTGTTTTCATTAAACATTGTTTATTCCACTTTTTTGTAACGGTATAACCCTACCGATTTCAAGGCTTTCACCTCATCTTCTTCTCTTGTCTTGTTTGCGCTCCCCTGAAGATGAGGTGAAAGCCTGGAAACCGGTAGGGTTATACCGTCACAAAAAAGTGGAATAAACAGTGTTTGATAAAAATAAATTACGAAAACCTATAATATCACTCAGAATATCCTTTCATCCTAGTTTTCCTTTAATTCCCATCTTATCTTTCAATAAATTTATTTCATTTCATGAATGAATTTCTTTTTTTACTTGAATTTAACCAAATGTATTTTTTTGTAAACTCTGTAATGGATTCAAACAGTTTAATGTATCCAACATGAGTTGGTTGATTGGAAGAAATTGCTGTATAGAAATAAGCTCGTCAAACGTGCCATGTTTAATCATGTACACACACGAATTAAAATAAAATAAATAAATAAGTTTTATACGTTCCCTAATTTTAATATTTCGGTTACTTATTGAAAGGCACAAAATGGAGTATGACACAAAAAAGAGATTATGCAGAAGAGATAGAAACAGACTTTTAACTCAAAATTCTGGGTAGATGGTTTAGGGGCATTTTAATTAATTTTTTCTCGACTATAGTATATCCAAGTAAAAATTACCATGGTTGTTTTAAATGTAGTATTCTTTCGTTGTTCTAAATACAACCTTGCGAGCTTATAGCCATATGGCAATTTACTCCAACCGACCAGAAAGATTTTAAAAGGATTTAAGTAAAAACCAGACTTGAACCCTTTATAAAACAAATTTGCGTACCAAAGGAAATGGAGCCTTTAACCCTTGAAGTCAAAAAACCGTACAAATTAGGTCACGGAGGTCATCATGATGTTTTCCAATCTTCGAAACGTCAACTCAAGTAGAAGCAAACATTTGTATGGAGAATAGTTCAAAAATTGGTTAGTCAAACTTACCACGAACTCAAACTTACCACGTACTCAAACTTACCACGAACTCAAACTTATTACGAAGTCAAACTTACCACAAGTCAAACTTACCACGAACTCAAACTTACCACGTACTCAAACTTACCACGTACTCAAACTTACCACGAACTCAAACTTATCACGAACTCAAACTAGATGAATATTTTAGATCGAAAGAAAACATACTGACTTTTGATAAGTTGGCTTTTACGATACAATTATTATTGACTTTATTTCAACAAATAATTGGTGTACCTCACACCGGTTTTGATTCACGCTATTCTGTTTGCAAAACAAGGTGGAATTTGGTAAAAAAAAACGATAATCACTGAATCATCAAATATTCTTAAAGGGGAGCCAGTTCATGGAATTTCTAAACAACAATGTATCAAAACAAACAGTATTCAAGGCAAAGATGGTAGATTTGCGAATCACGATTTCATTTTATTAGGTGTTAACATAAGTTGTGTCAGTTTTTTTTTTCAATTTTAAAATGAGCACCAAAAGTAAAACAAAATGGTAAATGTTATACGAGTACGTCATTCGAAAGAAAATTTCCTGTTCTACAAGATATTGTGTTTGCTTTTACGTTACATATATTATTTTATTTGATTACAAGCATTCAAAATGGAATGTCAAATAGACGAAAGTGAGCATTTTCGACACCTCCTTCTGTTCGCGTTAAATCGGGGGAACAAAGCTGCCAAAGCTGCTCGCGATATTTGCGAAATGTACGGGGAAGATGCTATGAATGAAAGGACAGCTCGTCGATGGTTTTTGCGTTTCAAATACGGTAATTTCGACCTGAAAGACATAGAGCGTTCCGGACGACCAGTGGACTTCGATGAATACCTCTTAAATCATATTATTCATGAAGATCCCCTTCGAACATTTTTCATCACCATTTTCAAACCATTTTTCATCACCAGTAATGATGCGGTAATGGAACCTTTGCTTGTGGCCATGCGTAGCTCGATTACGCGCGAGCAAACCAGCAGAAATTGTCGAACGTTGATTTTTGTTGTTTTCACACAAAACATGTGGAACGCAAGCGCCAAACTTCTGGACTTTTCCCATTTATTTAAGATGGCGGTATACAGTCATGCGACTACAATGCATGTGTTTAACCAATTCCACGGTGGTTTGAAGGGGATCTTCATGAATAATATGGTTTAAGCGGTCCTCATCGAAGTCCACTGGTCGTCCGGAACGCTCCATGTCTTTCGGGTCGAAATTACCGTCTTTGAAATGCAAAAACCATCGACGAGCTGTCCTTTCATTCATAGCATATTCACCGTACACTTCGCAAATATCGCAAGCAGCTTTGGCAGCTTTATTCTTTCGATTGAACGCGAACAGACGGAGGTGTTGAAAATGCTCACTTCCGTCTACTTGACATTCCATTTTGAAGACTTGTAATCAAATAAAATAATATATGTAACGTAAAAGCAAACAAAATATCTTGTAGAGCAGAAAATTTTCTTTCGAATGACGTATAACATTTACCATTTTGTTTTACTTTTGGTGCTCATTTTTAAATTCGAAAAAAAACGGACACAACTTATGTTAACACCCAATACTATTTGCAATGTTATTCAAAAACAGACCAATCTAATGTTTACTTAATTTTATTTCAATGGTCAAATAACATTTTTGATACAAAATATTAAAACACAACAAACAAAATTTAATATTGACTTGTTAACAGTGTTTTTTTAAAGGCAATCCACACAAACTAGCATGATTTTTGTCATCAAATTCAAGTCGTTATGCAATTATATGAGTCAATTAGCAATCCACCCAAAATAGGATGATTTGTGCCATCAAATTCAAGTCATTATGCAATTATATAAGTCAATAAGCAATCCACCCAAACTAGGATGATTTGTGCCATCAAATTCAAGGCAATGTGCAATTATATGAGTCAATAAGCAATCCACCCAAACTAGGATGATTTGTGCCATAAAATTCAAGTCATTATGCAATTATATGAGTCAATAAGCAATCCACCCAAACTAGGATGATTTGTGCCATCAAATTCAAGTCATTATGCAATTATATGAGTCAATAAGCAATCCACCCAAACTAGGATGATTTGTGCCATCAAATTCAAGTCAATGTGCAATTATATGAGTCAATAAGCAATCCACCCAAACTAGGATGATTTGTGCCATCAAATTCAAGGCAATGTGCAATTATATGAGTCAATAAGCAATCCACCCAAACTAGGATGATTTGTGCCATAAAATTCAAGTCATTATGCAATTATATGAGTTAATAAGCAATCCACCCAAACTAGGATGATTTGTGCCATCAAATTCAAGTCAATGTGCAATTATATGAGTCAATAAGCAATCCACCCAAACTAGGATGATTTGTGCCATCAAATTCAAGTCATTGTGCAATTATATGAGTCAATTAGCAATCCACCCAAACTAGGATGATTCGTGCCATCAAATTCAAGTCAATTAACTATCCACCCAAACTAGGATGATTTGTGCCATCAAATTCAAGGCAATGTGCAATTATATGAGTCAATAAGCAATCCACCCAAACTAGGATGGTTTGTGCCATCAAATTTTCGATGTCGGACTCACGTTCGTTAACCATGTCTCACGTTTGATATCGGACTGTTACAAACTACTCGGTTTTGTAATGAGAATATCAAGAGAATTTAACAGCACCGATATCCTCCGAAACTTATATAATTATCTAATTAGAACCAAATTAGAATATGCATCTACGGTTTGGGCTCCTCACCAGCTCAAATACAAAAACAATATAGAACAAATACAAAAAAAATTCCTCAGATATCTATGGTACAGAACAAAGGGCGATTACCCAAAATATGCCGAACTTCTCACGGTGTGTAACTATAGACGCCTTGAAACAAGAAGGCAAGAATCCATTGCGATATTCCTAATCAAGGTTTTCCAAGGTTCCTTTAACTGTCCCGCGATTCTAGAAGCACTAAGTTTATATGTACCCAATAAATATATCCGTGCAAGGAATCACCCTCTGTTCTACATACCAACTTACAGGACGAATATCATGGCTAAACACTCAGTCACCCGTGGTATAGAGATATTGAACCAACTGAATGACACGGTTGATATATTCTCGGTACCGTCTAGCAGTATGAGAAGAATCCTGGCTGATATTATTCCTAACGAATAAGCTAACGCTAGAAGCAAACCCTCTTTGTGTAACAGGAGAAATCCGTGCAAAGTGGATAAAAAAAAAAAAAAAAAAAATTCAAGTCATTATGCAATTATATGAGTCAATTAGCAATCCACCCAAACTAGGATGGTTTGTGCCATCAAATTCAAGTAATTATGCAATTATATGAGTCAATTAGCAATCTACCCAAACTTGGATGATTTGTGCCATCAAATTCAAGGCAATGTGCAATTATATGAGTCAATAAGCAATCCACCCAAACTAGGATGGTTTGTGCCATCAAATTCAAGTCATTATGCAATTATATGAGTCAATTAGCAATCCACCCAAACTAGGATGGTTTGTGCCATCAAATTCAAGTAATTATGCAATTATATGAGTCAATTAGCAATCTACCCAAACTAGGATGATTTGTGCCATCAAATTCAAGTCATTGTGCAATTATATGAGTCAATATAATAAAAAAAAAATCAGCTGATTGACTTTAAAATATTTAACAATCAATCTGTAAGTGGAAAAGTTCCACGAAGAATGAAGAAATGTAACATTCATTGGTTGGGGCAAAGATACGGCTTTTAGTAAATCAAATCTGTCTCGCAAAGGACAACCAAAAAATACATGGAATGTAGTTTCATCATCCAGACTACACTCGCAGCCGGGATTCTCCCCAATATCCATTATGTAAAGATGACTAGTCACCACGCGGTGGCTCATCCCCACACGACACATGACAGACACTTCCATCTTGTTCATTCTTAATATATTAAACCATGGTTTCAAAGGGATAATTTGTTGGATTGATTTATACTGTTAGCAGTGTTATACAAGAAAGAAAAAACACTATTAGACGAACCGAACACAAAAAAAAACAGACCAATATAATTCAATCAATTCATCCCGGCAAGAACAACTTATTCACTTTGCTCCTCAAAGTCCAGAGGTTGCAAGTGATTCCCGTTGGTAACGATTTTTTAAACAAGGTTTCAGTTTTTAACAAGATTTAAGGCCTCTTAAACAACTTTCTGATTGGTTGGAAGTCATTGTCACATGGCAATAAACACGTCAGGTTTTACTGTACAAAAGCGTAATAACATTAATAAAAGAACAATTTATATCGTTTAGAGAGAAACTCTCCTCAAGGGTGCTCTAACTTGGGAATCGAACCCACTATTATTGACAGATTGAAAATATTACAAAATAAATATACATAAGTTGAGTGTAAGGATAGGAAAGTAGGGGCTGCGGCCATTAAATAAGGTGCTTCATCGCATCATTTGGTAAGAAATTCGTAAAAAACTAACCAAGGGAAGACGAGCTACAACGAAATATTACATTGTAATTTCTATGGCGTTTTGGTAAAGAGGTACAAGTCATCCATTACTTATTTGTCAGTTTGAAATTTTGCAACACTTGTATTCCTGAAATACAGAGGTAAATTTTAAAGGTAAACTTTGAATACATAAATTATTTATGTATTCAAAGTTTGCCTTTAAAATTTACCTGAGGTCTGTATTTCAGGAATACAAGTGTTGCAAAACTTCAAACTGACAAATAAGTAACTGATTACTTGTACCTCTTTACCAAAACGCCATAGATTTTTTTTATCAAACACTGTTTATTCCACCTTTTTATCGGTATAACCCTAACGGTTTCAAGGCTTTCATCTCAACATCAGGGGAGTACAAATAAGTATTGTTTGTGTTCCCCTGATGATGAGATGAAAGCCTTGAAACCGGTAGGGTTATACCGTTATAAAAAGTGGAATAAACAGTTTTTGATGAAAACAAATAACAATATCTTTAAACCTCCACAATGTTAATGTCTTAACTATTAATAATATATGAAATATTATATTTGTAGATCTTCCGATATGTGATAGTAAAACATTCAACATTCGATCTAATGTAGTATATGTGTGTAGTGATCATAAAATAACTCTATCTGCTACAAATTAGATATAATGTGGTGTATGTGTGTAGTAATCATAAAATAACTCTATCTGCTACAAATTAGATATAATGTAGTGTATGTGTGTAGTGATAATAAAATAACTATACCTGCTACAAATAAGATCTTATGTAGTATATGTGTGTAGTGATCATAAAATAACTCTATCTGCTAAAAATTAGATATAATGTATTGTATGTGTGTAGTGATAATAACATAACTCTACCTGCTACAAATTAGATCTTATGTAGTGTATGTGTGTAGTAATCATAAAATAACTATATCTGCTACAAATTAGATATAATGTAGTGTATGTGTGTAGTGATAATAAAATAACTATCTGCTACAAATTAGATCTTATGTAGTGTATGTGTGTAGTGATTATAAAATAACTCTATATGCTACAAATTTCTCAAGTCATATTGGTTGATTAAAGCAAAAGTGACCAAAATATAATTAAGTATTCTTTTAACAACAGAAGTAAATTGAACGGAGCTTCTGGGTGGGAGGATAATTGCTTGTGCAAGCAGCTCGCTGCTCATGGCTGTATGTCTGACCAATTTGTAACGGCGAATGGGATGCTTCCGATTTTAAAACAAACGATAAACAACAGTTTCAGACCAGTTTAGAAGTCATTTACCGACGGCGTGAAATATTCCAGATTCTTTAGGTTGCGAATCTGACTCAATTACATGAAATGGTATATGACATTACAATCGATCTATTTTTTAATTTCCGCCTACTTTACCTTAATAGTTTTGTTCTTAAGCAGGTGATACACAAGAGCTTCAAGCTGGTTTAAAAGTCATTTACCAGCGGCGTGAAATATTTCAGATTCTTGGAGTTGCGAGTCTGACTCAATTACATGAAATGGTAAATGACATTACAATCGATCTATTGTTTTTACTTCCCCCTACTTTACCTTAATGGTTTTGGTCTTAAGCAGGTGATACACAAGAGCTTCAGGCCGGTTTAGAAGTCATTTACCAGTGGCGTGAAATATTTCAGATTCTTGGAGTAGCGAGTCTGACTCAATTACATGAAATGGTATATGACATTACAATCGATCTATTGTTTTTACTTCCCCCTACTTTACCTTAATGGTTTTGGTCTTAAGCAGGTGATACACAAGAGCTTCAGGCCGGTTTAGAAGTCATTTACCAGTGGCGTGAAATATTTCAGATTCTTGGAGTAGCGAGTCTGACTCAATTACATGAAATGGTATATGACATTACAATCGATCTATTGTTTTTACTTCCCCCTACTTTACCTTAATGGGTTTGGTCTTAAGCAGGTGATACACAAGAGCTTCAGGCCGGTTTAGAAGTCATTTACCAGCGGCTTGAAATATTTCAGATTCTTGGAGTAGCGAGTTTGACTCAATTACATGAAATAGTATATGACATTACAATCGATCTATATTTTTACTACCCCCCTTCTTTATCTTAATAGTTTTGGTATTAAACCGTGTGATACACTATATACTATTCTCGAATTCACTCACAAAGAAAGAAATGGATCAAGCATGTAGAACGAATTAACGAAGAAAGGCTAACAAAACAAATATATAGGTAGAATGCAAATCTGAGTGTAAAGCGTGGTAGAGGAAGCGTTGTTTTCTAACCATTTAGATCACCTCAAGAACGCTTTGTAACTAGTTCAACGTATTAACTTCCAGAAGGTATAGAGAAAGAAGTAACTTTTAAAGTCTACTGAGAGCTTCGCCTATTTGAAGATTTGTCTCAGGGAGGACGGATGACTGTTTAATAGAAGACATCCTGCCACCTGAAATGTTCTGTCGAAATATTTGGGTTTACCAACTCTACTGGAACTCTGAAGAGAACAGTGTTCGCAGTGGTCAATCTTAACCTTTCTGAGAAAGACGAAATTCGGAGATGTACTTCCGTCTTAAATAATTCTGGAAATATCGAGAAACCTGATTGTTGATCGATCGCCTTAAACACCATAACTCAAGTCTTATTATGTTGAACTCTCCTCGATCTTCAACCATCCAAGTATTTTAAGTAGTGGAGTTATTTAGTACTTCTTCATAGCAGCCAAATTGAGACGTGCAGCTGCATTTAAAACTTACTGTAATTTATTCAATTATGTTATACTCGCCAGAATACTCGTACAAACTGTTACAATAGTTAATGGAGGAAACAATTATCGATTTATTAATAAGCGAAATTACTCAGCCGAAAGAGGCTGCAAAATACTTTTAGATTGCCTAAGTTGGGAGAAGTTCAAACCAGCGACACTTTCTATTTGTGTCTCCATAGACGACGTGATAACTTACGTATTAATTTAATTATACCTTTTTGGGACAACATCCAAAATCATAACTGGTTCATTGCTAATCAGATTTTAACGACGCTGATTTTTTAAAAATAATAATAACGAAGATCAATAGTCTAAACACCGTTTTATTAAATATAAAATGCTCAAATTAAATATTTATTTTTTATTTAATCAACTTAATATTTTAAGACCCTATTGAAATCAAAATTATCTTTCCCAGTGCCCGGCTTGTTTTTGAGAAATTTTTATTTTGGTGAAGGATTTACTAAAATTGCTCCACGTTAATTATCGATCGTTGCTGGGCCTCGAAGTCTAGGATCCCCTCACCATTCCAAAGTCAATTCAGTTGGAAAGCAAAGCTATGTCGTGATTTTTTTAAAGTTAGTGAGACGTTGTGCACCAACAAACTCACCGGCCACACCACTGTACTGAATCCGATGGCACACCGTAGTGAGACGATTGAAACTCACCAGCATTCTTTTTTTTATTTTACTTTTTTGAATAGATATGATCGAAGTCGATATACTTACACCCCCGAATACTAGACGGAAAATGCATGTGTAATTCGATGGGGGTAGCACAGTGTTACTGCGCGGCCATGCAACTCTTAGACTGAAGGAGACCATCATCATCACACCTACTATAAAAGGGGGATGGTACAATGATATATATAATATATATGCAAAAGGTTCAAGGGTTATAATGCCGTAGCAAACTAGAAAGCAATGCTTGCATTTGGAGCCCGGTGGGGTCGCAGAACTCACTCATGGTGGAGAAAGTACAAAAAAAATATCTACGATATCTCTATATGAGAGAGTTCGGTGTCTATCCATGGCTTTATCCTACTCAGTTTCTGATGGGCATGCTCGGGTATAACTCCTTGAGCGTCAGAAGAGATCTGCGTCTCCTGGTATACGTTTTCAAACTCGTTCCAAGAGTTGTAAGCTGTCCAGCATTACTACAAATGTTCTCAATAACATACGCAAGAACGGGTCTTCCAGTCACTATGCCTGTTGGAAGGGCCTTAACTCTTCTTAACGGGACTGCTTCGAATATTGACATATTTCATATCACATTACCAAAAGCAAAAGTAAATTTCCTTCTTAGATTAAGCGCGTAAGAAAGCTCTCGTTAACGTACTTAAGTGACTGTGAATGTATGGGTATCATATGTTTGTGTGTATATACTCGTTTGTATGCATATACATAATTTTTTTATTTTATATATTTTTTTATTTTTTTCTATGTAATTTTTCTTTTTTTTTAATATGTCTTGTATTTTTCAAAGTAATTGGGCTAAGCCTGTTTTGAAAAAATAAATAAATAAATAAGTTATGACTCATAATTCCACTCCCACCTGTGGGAAGTGAACCCAACATAGTCGTACCGTATCGAGATTGAGGTTACCAGCCCCTGCACAATTGGGTGAGCCGTTGCACACTAACAAACTCACCTACTACACAACTGTACTGGATCCGATGACACAATAAAGTGGAATGGTACTGAAGTCGTATGTATCCTTATATCGATGAAACCGAAGTCATAGGTGTCTTTATACCCCCGAACACAAATATCTGTGTCGTTTGAGGGGAGTATCTGTATCTGTGAGTGAGTATCTGTATCACAAATATCTGTGTCGAGTGCGGGGTTCGAACCGGCGACCTTCCATACGGAAGTCCAGTGTGTTACCGCGCGGCCATGCACCTCTGTAAATAAATATTAGGAATATTGTAACGAAACTTTATGTATTTGATTAAAATAGTTAAATAATTTACTCGTAGTTTAGTATGGTATATTTAGTAATCTGCCAACATTCTTTTTTGTGTAGAACACATTCCTTACATATGTACTGGGTCTCACGTCTCTTCTTGTCATAGCACATTGCAAGTTCTGCAGGTTTTTTTGTCAGTTGATGGAATACACATCAACAAATGTGCTTTGACTATTTGTCACTACTACAAATTTATTGTCCTATTTGTACCCGGACACTATATGTAGTTGGTCTTCTGATCATATGTCAATATCTTCCAGATCTGACACTTCACTGCACACCAATGGTTCGACGTCAGAATTACTGTATATTTTCATTGTCCATATCCATGTAGTTCATGTTACAAATCAGGAATAAGAAATTTCCAAAAATATTTTTAGATGTCAGTTACATGTCCTTTTTTAGATCGCGTGAAAACACGGTACCGGGACTCAACGCAAATATTGTTTTTCACTTTAAAACACGGAAAGTATAAAATATTGAAATACCCCTAAGTAAAAGAAAAAAATCGTGTAGGATTAATAAAGCTTTGCAAACTGTAAAATGTGTGAAATACTGTGGTGAATCTGATAGCTCTGCTTTGAAAACAATATTATTTGTTTAGTCTCCGAATCGTGACTCAGTCCGTAAATTTCCAGAAGTCACTAGACTGAGTTTTTTTATCAAGTAAATAAACAACTCTGAAAAAACGTTGGTACGTGCATGTTGCGGCGGACATGCCGCTATATAAAGAAAAACTAGACCAAAAAAATTCAGAGTTGTTTCAGACTTTACAAAAACTTGAAAGAAACTGTTGCCGATAGTGAAAATATTGACACTGTTGAAATACATTGTTTGAAAAAATTGTTGTATAATAAAAGACACACTTGTGTTTTTGTTTTCGTCAAGCAATGATCTTTGAAATGTCTGCATTGGGAACATTGATCTTCATCACTCTGTGCCATTCTTCATGGGAGAAACCGTCAGGTCCCCTCAATACTTTTCAAGAAAAGGAAGATATCCATCTAATAAACCTAAGAAATTTAAATCCTGATGCTGCATTAGTTCCTAATACGAAGACTTTAGAAGTTGAAAATGTTAAAGGTGGAACACCTGAAGAAATCATTGAAGTAAATCAAGAATACGACGAACATACAGTTGTTCCTAAGATTGCGGAGAAAATCACGGAATATGAAGAACAAAATAAAAGTGACGTTCTGGAAGAAGTAGAAATTATTGAAGACGTTATTCCGGTTGATAGGGGTGATTCGGTAGCTCACACTATCATAAGAAGACAGAGCATTGATTATCAGGAAGGTCTTGACTATGATACAGATCTCCTGACCGATGTGGAGAGAATTTCAAACCCGTATTATACGTATTTTATTGGTAGAAAGAAATTCAGACCACTTTTCTTGTTTGGTGGTTAAGACTGTCTTCTGTCATAAATACTCGTAATCATCACATTATAGATTATTCTGAGAGCACGCATTTCAACAGCAATATTTCGGCTCCTTCCTTCATTTTTCTTTAAAAAAGTCAGTTATCCGGCTTTCACTTAAGGCCTCTTTAACCTTTCTGATAGATCGCAAGAGATTGTCATATGACAATAAACTCGCCAGGTTGTACTGTTGTTGTTCTGAACTATCATTACGCCTCCCTAGAATTACGTTACTTGATTATTTCCTAACTTATCATTGGGTTTCTGGAACAAATTATTAACTAACATTTTACTCTTCCTGAGATTGTTTAAAAGTTGAAACGTCTTCCAATATGCATCTGAGCCATTACTTTTTTTTTCGATTGTGTGAAAGTATTGGGCGTTTGATGATTATTACCAAAAATATTCATTTTTCAACATTTTTACTTACCAATGTTAGTTGGAATTTTGGTGTGTTTTGCCTGATTGGTGTTGCTAAATTGGCAAGTGTTTTAGCCAGCTACTTACATTTTTTGCCAAATTTGTAATAGAACACGTAATTAAGTGATTAGCAATGAATGTGAACTTAAGGCTGATGTGTTGAGGTAACATGAAGAAAATCTTACTCATATGATTTGGGCATGTGCAACTAATGAAGAAAGACTTTCAAAATAAATACAAAATACAAATGTGAGTAAAAGGCGTGTGAGAGGAAGGTTCAATCAGTTGAAAGATATTTAAAAAAAAAGAAAAAATTATAAATTCAGAAAAATTGGAGAAGTATTATTAAGACGCTAAAGATGTGTGTCGAGATAGAAGTCTGGAGCTTTGTCTTTTCTACCTACCCCGATAGGGGAATGTCGTGATGGTATGTATGTACCGATTTATGGCAAAAACCCGATGATATCATGAATGTGGTATTTTTAAAGAATGGAACGTAGCATTTTATTTTAATTTACATTTTATACAGGTTTTAACCCAATTACATAAAATAACAAGATTTTTTTTTTATTTACTTGAATGACAACATGAGTAATATAATAATAATTCCTTGTGAAGTAACTTAGTTATCCTACAAAGTTTATTAAGGAGTTTATTCTTCAATTTATCCACCGAGATGTGGAAGATATAGATATAAGAAAATTAATTCAATAAAGTCACTCCTTGTGCGAGTGGTAATGCTCATCCGAGCTCAGTTCATAAATACACATTTTTCTCATGAGTGTAATGGATTATGTAGTTATTTAGATTTTTTGTATTTTTTTAAATTTAGCATTAAAATTGATCTGTGTGCCAAAGTAACTATAGTACCACATAAATAAATGTACTCGTAGTATATTATATTTTGCTAGTCATATTTATAGATTATTTGTATAAAATAAAATAATATTGTAATATAAAGTATTTTATATAATTAAGTTAAAAGTTTGATAAAGATTAGAAAGTATTTGAATGTTGAATCGATTACTTTGTGTGTAAATAATATTTTTTTTAAATTATATGAATTTATTTAAATTATTTTTTAAATAAACAAGAAACTATTTGAATTAATCATTAATTTGTTTTATTTGAAAATTCGCAATTCACTGAAACTCACACTGTCTCGTGCGAATCTTAAAATAAATCATCTCATTTGAACCCACTTCACAGAAGAGCGTTTTATAACTTTGTTAATATAAATAATGGTCAAAAATTATACTCTGTTTTTTTTTACTTTCATGTCACTGTTGAAATTGTAAAAAGACTAGAAATATTTTATATTTTACAAATAAAACATGATAAAAAAGGGGAAGGAACCAATGAAATTAACAATTAAAGTGCTCACGTATTTTATGACATGAAATATGTTTAAAAAGTAGAAAGATGAGATGGAATGAACAAGTAAAATGCTCACGTCTTATTTTTATTTATTTATTTATTTAACACTTTTATTGCAAATACAATCTGGCGGGTTTATTGCCAAGTGGCAATCTCTTCCAACCAACCAGATAAAAGTAAATGAAGTAATAATACAGATAAAAGTAAGGTCGCATAAATCATTCAAATGACTATCCATCCCCATGAAATCCATAAACATATACGTGAGCACATGCCCACGAACCCCACAAAGACGGACAATCACCCGAACATTATTTTTCATATAAAGTGAGATATCATCAATCAAAAGGAAAGGAAGGGATGGTGGAGAGGAAAGTAAAAGAAAAATCAGGAATGAAACACGTTATTTTACTGACTAGAAATTAAGAGTTTTTTCAGTCGCTTCTTAAAGCATGCCAAGGACGAAGCGAGTCTTATATTGGTTTGTAACTGATTACAGAGTCTCACTGCATGTATGAAATACTCATTCTTTTTAGAAATTAACATGGTTTTTTTACTTTTTGTTTTTTTGGAAGAGATTGTCACATAGCAATTATTATATCAGTTGTATAGAATACGTTTTGTTTTAAAAATTACAATATCATGGTTTTTAACATTCTGGTTGGTTGGAAGAGATTGCCACATGGCATACAATCCAAAAGTGTTATAGAATAAAATATAGTCATCTAAATGGCCTAGTTGGTAGAGCATTTGACTTTATATCAAGTTCGATTCACAATGGAACCCAAAAACAAAAATCCCCAGTCTCTTTTTTGCATAAGGGCTATAAATACCTTTCTGATTGATTGGAAGAAATTCCCATATGATTCTCTCTCGATTTAGAAAGGTTTTTTAAATCGGTGAGAAGTCGTGGGAGACGGGAAACACCCACGTGTATTGATAACGTGGCATATAATATATTGATAATGGATATTTCGTGGACAGAATGACCTCTTATTGCCTCTTTACAAGAATCAATAATTTTAGAAGGGATCTTTATTCAGCTTTGCATCGATACATCTTCGAACCGATTTTCTACTCCGATCTAATGACATCGATACATCTTCGAACCGATTGGCTACTCCGATCTAATGACATCGATACATCTTCGAACCGATTTTCTACTCCGATCTAATAACATCGATACATCTTCGAACCGATTGGCTACTCCGATCTAATGACATCGATACATCTTCGAACCGATTTTCTACTCCGATCTAATAACATCGATACATCTTCGAACCGATTGGCTACTCCGATCTAATGACATCGATACATCTTCGAACCGATTGGCTACTCCAATCTAATGACACCAAATGATCGTTTTGCTGCATTTGAAGTTTTCTGAGAAAGTATTGGCTATATTAACTTGCTGGGTTGTTTAAACTCCAGACCTTTTAAGCCTTACCTTTACAAATATATTTTCCATATCTCGTGATGTCGGATCTTAAGTCCGTCATCGTTACATTTTTTTAAACACTTCGGTGTGTCGACGCCGCAGAAGTCCTTTTGGACAATTCTTTCTTCGTAACTTCATAAAAAATAAAGAAGAAATCGATCTTCTAGTGCAGGGGTCTCCAAACTACGGCCCCGCTGGTCGGATATGCCCGGTATCCGACCCGTCATAGTTTATTTTGATTACAATGTAAGTAAATTATACAAAATAATAATCAGATGTTTTTATTTAACGACCAATTAAGAAATACAATAACTGACATACATAATGAAATTGAACATTTTATCTTTACCATAATTAATGATATGAGATTTATCCTAAAAACTTACAATAAGTGACATATGGTACATAGGTAATTCACATAATGAAATTAAACATTATACTCGTAATTATGATTAATGAGATTTATGTAGCTGTACTTTCCACTGACAATTGTTTGCAGTTGTGGATCAAGTTTACTAGTGGAAATTATCAGCAGCGACTTCAAATGCTCATCAGTTAATTCGGATCTGAAAATATTTTTTGTATATTTCATTTTGGAAAATGTTTTTTCACACAGATAAGTGCCGAAAGCGGAAAAAAAACCACGAGCAAATGTATGCAACTGATCAAACTGTGTAAGTGGAAGACTCATAAAATTCCAGCAATGATGACTTGAAATATTTTTCTTTAAAAATATCATTACACTGGCCCTTGAGACTTAGTGGAGGAGTCAGTGTGGCCCTTAGGCTAAAAAGTTTGGAGACCCCTGTTCTAGTGTAGACCGCATTGAATGGGGACTTATTTTGTTTTCAATAACAGCATGGGTGGTTATGGGGTAAAATTTAACTGCCTGCAGGATTTTGGTAAGTACGGATATCTCTCTCGCATCTCTCCTACAATTGATTATATTCAGCATGCAGCAGTTTTCTGTCACATCTTCCAGACATCTCAACTTACCCATCCTTACACCGTACAAATTACTTTTTAACCTTTTCGTTTTCATCAATTGCAACTATTTTTATTTTCTATGAGTACGGGTTCGGGTGTCAAGTGCTCTTGAGTGGAATACGCTCTCCTAACAAATCAAAAAGAATTGTAATTTTATTTTAGACTTTTTTAGATGGTCTTTTTAAAATAATAAAACCATCAGTAATTTTGAAATAACTATTAAAACATGGCACTACAAAATGGGAAAGCAAGTGTATAGGATATGCTTATTCATAATTTTTTCCATGGAAACTTTATGAAACTATATTTTACTCATATATTGGAATAAGACTATTTAGCGAATGCTGTTTTATTCAACTCGAATTTTTAATATATTTTTAAGATTAAAAGGTATCCCGATACTAGTCAAAATAGTAAAATAAACTTCAACTGGAATAAAACGAAAAAATATATATTATCTTTTTCATTAAGGGTTTGCATAAATTTAAATAAAAATATACATAATATGAATAAAACATTTTAAATATATTATTTCATTTATTACAAATAAATTAGATATTAAGATCCTTAGTTAACAATTCATTTGAAAATATATATATTTACAAATACAAATAATTTATGTTAACGGTTTGTTACAAATACCTCGGCCTGCACCTCAACCCGCGACTGATGTGGAGAATCCATATGATTACCATCAGACAGAAGGGTTAAAAGGGCATAGGGGCTATCAGTTCGATGTACCATCGACGCACCATCCTTTCATCCAAAAATAAGCTCTTTCTCTATAAAACCATTAATTCGTCCTATCTTGACCTATGCTGCACCCGTTCGGGGTAATGTGAGGATATAAGAAACTTCAATGAGTGCAGAACAAGACATTCAAGATCTCTTTCAACACCCGTTTCAGAACAAACCTCTCCCGACTTCACGCCGAACAGCGTGAAGAAACCCTCTAACACCACATCCTCGCTTGGATCGTGAAGTTCTTTAAAAGTCAGCAGAATCACAGCAATCCTCTGATCGCTGCCCTGGGGGCTTACGAGAGTGAATCCGATCTACCTACAAGTGATGGATAGCTTGTTCGGAGTTTCGGTCCGATGGTAGGACACCTTACTCCTTCATCGGATAAGTTCTGACTGTTAAGATATTTATTGGAAATTTTTGGATCTTTTTGGGAATCGGGAAAGGATAGGTTTGTGGTAATTGTTTTGATTTTATGAATGATTATGAGAAATTATAAACGATTAAATACATATATAAATATGATGATATATACATAATATTAAATACAAATATACATAAATTTGTGTCGTCACACACTGTTTTATATTGAATGGGTGAAAAAAAAAAAAAAATGAAAAAATGAATTGTGAATAAATTATAAGAATGAATATAGTATATGTAGATAAGTAAATGAGTGGGGAAATGTGTGTGACTTTTATAAATATATTAAGGTGTAGAAAATGTTTATTGAAGGTGAGAAATGCGGTTGCCTATGGGGGTAAACTGTCTGCCGGAGGAATTATCGATGATGGGGTGTTCAGAGTGACAATCGGGGGGTCATTTGGGGGGATGATTAGAGTTAAAGAGGGGGGGGTCGGAGGGATGTTTCGCAATATTGATTTCGGACGAGTGTGTCTGTAACTGGTGTTCGCGTTGTAGTTATCTAAGGCTTTTATGACTGGGTTGGGATGACGGGATATAGAGCTGTAGAACCTTTCGGCCAGAGCGCGCATATGTTCGGGGATAGTATGTAGTTTGGTATCTGCGTGGAGTCTTGAATTACGGACGATGTAGGGTGCTTTTAAAATTATGCGGAGGGCTTTGTTTTGAATGATCTGAATGTGATGTAGTGTTGTTTTCTTCGCGTGGCCCCAGACCGGAAGGGCGTATGTCAGTTGCGGTCTGACGATCGCTTTATATAGGTGGAGTTTAGTGCGCGTGCTAAGTTTGCTGTATTTACTGATCAAGGGAAATAATGATTTGAGTGTTCCGTGAGCTTTTGATTTGATATTGAGGGCGTGTTTATGCCACGAGAGTCTACTGTCTAATGTGAGGCCTAGGTATTTTACGTGTTTTGACCATGGGACGCTCTGGCCGAAGAGTTTAAGAGTTCTGATGGGTTTGATGTATCTGCGTGAGAAGCGGACTGCTGTGCTTTTGGTGGGATTTATTTTGATCTTCCATTTGGTGCACCAGTGCTCCAGAATGGGAATGAAGTCTTGCAGTCTGTTGTGGGATACGGACTCATATTTCGATGAAGAGAGAAAGGCTGTGTCGTCAGCGTATTGCGCGGTGATACAATGTGTACGTGAAAATTGGGGCATATCGCTCGTGTATATGTTATACAGGATAGGGGACAACAGTGCACCTTGGGGCACACCTGCCAGAATGGGGCGAGGGGATGAGTTTATACCGTCTATTTTGACGGAGAAGGAGCGATTTTCAAGGAATGATGCGATGATTTGCACTAGTCTGAGGGGAATACCTGACTTGTGCAGTTTGAATATGAGTCCGTTGAGCCAGACTGTGTCGAAGGCTTTCGCCACGTCTAGTGAAAGGAGGGTCGTGAGGCCTTTGGAGCTGAAGTATTTGATGATGTGTTCTACAACGCGAAGAAGCTGATGGTTGGTAGAGTGTAATGGCCTAAATCCGTGTTGCGAATCTGGGATGATGTTACGTGAGTAAGTTTCTAACGAGAGACGTTCTAGGATTAATTTTTCGAGCACTTTACCTAGAGTCGGGAGCAGACTGATCGGTCTGTAATTTTCAGGGATAACGTGGCTTTTACCCGGTTTAGGGAACATGATGACGTCGGCGTTTTTGAATGGGGTTGGAAAGAATTTATGTCGAAGGCAGGCATTGTAAATGGCGGTAAGGGCGTAAATGGCTTTTTTCGGAAGTTTTTTCAAGGTGAGATTATTGATTTTATCGGGGCCGGGGGCTTTTTTGTTGATGAGATTTTTTATGATAGATTGAATTTCTAACGGTGAGAAGAAGTCTGTGGTGGGGGGGGTTTGCTCATTTAATATGTCAGCAACTGCGTTGTCGACCATTTTTGAGTGAGAGGGGTTAGAGAGGTCTGCATTTGGCGAGAAGATATTAGCTAGAGAGTCAGCAAAGGTCTCTGCGCGGTCGCGAGCAGAGAAAACGGGGCCATTTGGTCCTTGAAGAGAGCTGGGTCGGGAGGGCGTATTTCTAAGGCTACGCGTTAGTTTCCATTTGAGTCCATCATTGTATTCGAGAGACTCGACGAAGTCTGACCATTTGTCATTGCGGAGTTGCTGTAGGAGGTATATAGTTATAGCCTTTGGCAAACGTTTGTATTACTATATATACAATATTACTTCGTTAAATAAAAAATAAATAAAAGAAGATTTCTTATAAATTTATTATAAAACATTAACAATTCCAATTATGTATAATTATATAAAATCAATTAAAAATTACTTCGAAAATGATCAGTGAAAAAAATTAAGCAGCTTTGTATCATTCCATATCAGGATGTAAACTTGTTGTTGCCAACCTTAATATCGCTTCCAAATGAGTATCAGTTAATATTGTATCATCTATAAATGTTTCCATATCAGGATGTATGCTTGTTGTTGCCAACCTCAATATCGCTTCCAAATGAGTATCAGTTAATATTGTATCATCTATAAATGTTTCCATATCAGGATGTATGCTTGTTGTTGCCAACCTTAATATCGCTTCCAAATGAGTATCAGTTAATATTGTATCATCTATAAATGTTTCCATATCAGGATGTATGCTTGTTGTTGCCAACCTTAATATCGCTTCTAAATGAGTATCAGTTAATATTGTATTATCTATAAATGTTTCCATATCAGGATGTATGCTTGTTGTTGCCAACCTTAATATCGCTTCCAAATGAGTATCAGTTAATATT
The DNA here is from genome assembly GCA_949825065.1 of Odontocerum albicorne. Taxonomy (NCBI): domain Eukaryota; kingdom Metazoa; phylum Arthropoda; class Insecta; order Trichoptera; family Odontoceridae; genus Odontocerum; species Odontocerum albicorne. The sequence goes on along the minus strand of OX463854.1, from coordinate 7,339,806 downwards.
TTATCATCTATAAATGTTTCCATATCAGGATGTATGCTTGTTGTTGCCAACCTTAATATCGCTTCCAAATGAGTATCAGTTAATATTGTATTATCTATAAATTCTTCCATATCAGGATGTATGCTTGTTGTTGCCATACTTAATATCGCTTCCAAATGGGTATCAGTTGATCTTGATTTTGTTGTACAAAATATCAGTTGTATTTTCTTTGCCGATTCTTTCAAATGAATATATTGGGTGTTAACATAAGTTGTGTCCGTTTTTTTCCAATTTAAAAATGAGCACCAAAAGTAAAACAAAATGATAAATGTTATACGTCATTCGAAACAAAATGCTCTGCTCTACACGATGTTGTGTTTGCTTTTACGTTACATATATTATTTTATTTGATTACAAGCCTTCAAAATGGAATGTCAAGTAGACGAAATTGAGCATTTTCGACATCTCCTTCTGTTCGCGTTCAATCGAGGGAATAAAGCTGCTCGCGATATTTGCGAAGTATGCGGTGAAGATGCCATGAATTAGAGGACAGCTTGTCGATAGTTTTTGCGTTTCAAAGACGGTAATTTTGACCTGAAAGACATGGAACTTTCCGGACGACCAGTGGACTTCGATGACGACCGCTTAAACCATATTATTCATGAAGATCCCCTTCAAACCACCGTAGAATTGGCTGAGCAGATGAATTGTAAACACATAACTGTATACTGCTGTCTTAAATCAATGGGAAAAGTCCAAAAGTTCGGCGCTTGGGTTCCACATGTTTTGAGTGAAAACAACAAAAATCAACGCTCGACAATTTATGCTGGTTTGCTCGCGCGTCATCGAGCTACGTATGTCCACAAGCAAAGGTTCCTTTACCGCATCATTACTGGTGATGAAAAATTGTTTGAAAATGGTGATGAAAAATGTTTGACAGGGATCTTCATGAATAATATGGTTTAAGCGGTCTTCATCGAAGTCCACTGGTCGTCCGGAAAGCTCCATGTCTTTCAGGTCAAAATTACCGTATTTGAAACGCAAAAACCATCGACGAGCTGTCCTTTCATTCATAGCATCTTCACCGTACACTTCGCAAATATCGCGAGCAGCTTTGCCAGCTTTATTCTTTCGATTAAACGCGAACAGAAGGAGGTGTCGAGAATGCTCACTTTCGTCTACTTGACATTTCATTTTGAAGGCTTGTAATCAAATAAAATAATATATGTAAGGTAAAAGCAAACACAATATCTTGTAGAGCAGAAAATTCTTTCGAATGACGTATAACATTTACCATTTTGTTTTACTTTTGGTGCTCATTTTTAAATTGGAAAAAAACGGACACAACTTATGTTAACACCTAATATTTACCTGTGTTTAGATTTTTTTTTAATTAGATATATTTTCTTTCGCTTACACGGGCCACAAAAATAAACCTCGCGGGTTGTATCTGGTCCGCAGGCCGTAGTTTGGGCATGCCTGTATTATAAGGATCTATTACGCCTATGATAATAATGTATTGTATTCAATTGATATTTCCAACAAGAAATTGTACATTTACAGGGGAAGTCAATAATTACTCCGCAATAGAGGGAAGAGTCTTGGTTTTACGTTTTTATTCTAATTATTTCAACTTGTACTGTGATTTTTTTCTTACGTGAATATAATTAAGGTGAAAGTGTATTAATTATTAAACTCTTTTTTCCTTGTTGTTTGAGCTTATTAGATTGTTTATCTTTTTTTGATAATTTTATTAATTGCGAAGAGTTACGCTTTATCTTTTCGGTTGTTTTTTTTTAGTAAATTTCGATATAAAATACAATACTACATATTACACAAATCTTATTTACAAGCACCGAAATATCCATCAAAATGGCGTTAAAAACGCTCAATCAAATTAGATAAACAAATGACCGAAAAAATAATAAATTCATAATAAAACACATTTTGAAACGAAGTTAACAACGACATTTATCCAAAAAATACGAAACTACTTTACGAACAACCCGATTAGATGTCTTACACTTTCGTTATACTCGTATATGGTATAGTACAACCGAGCGGATTTGTGATAAACGGTTTATCACCCTCTCACCAATTAAGATGTTGAACTACCTGAAGTTAAAATCAGAATTCAATTATTTAAAAAAAATCTTAGACCAACGGGAATTGGACCCACAGCCCCTAGATTAGAAGTCTTACCAACAAGATCACAAAGATTCGATTCCCAATAGAATCAGAAAAAAATTTGTTTACTCAAGTGGTTCTCAACCCGAATGCTCAATTAATGTACCGAATACAATGTTGTCTCTAGGCCACCCTCTTCAATATATCCGTATCAGCAGTTCGGATATGTTGAAATCTTATCCAGAAAGTCTTATCCACAAAATACTGGTAAAGGTCGAAACTTCTTTTTTCTGCCAAAACTAGCAAAATAAGAATCTTTTAGCTTTTCATCTTCGTTTAATAAATCAACATTGAAATCTTCGTCATTTTGTCTTCTATCAATATTATGGAAAATGGTCTTTTTATCCTTCGAATCAACATGTTCATAATTTATCAAACCATCTTTCAACTTATCGATTTCACTCCCTGATATTTTCAATGAAATGTCTCTATAATTTTCATTGTCATTTTGGTCTCCATTTTCATCCTTATATTTTTCCATTTCGTTTTTTACCTTTGTTGAACTGTTATTTTCGACTGCTTTCGAAATCGATACTCGAGTGAAATTTTCTGTATAGTTTAGATGTTCTTCCTTCTCTTGGAATGCATTTGTCAATTCTGTGGGCATTTGCATTGATTTATGACACAACGCAATAATGGACAGTGCTGTTACAAAATAACAATTCATGTCGAATTCCATGTATCAAAACTCGATTAACAAAACTTGTTTTTATCTTTCCGACACAATATTTCAAAATGTGCGTTTTGAATGCACTTTCACGAGAAATATTCGAAGGTTTAATTTCTAAAAACTTAAGAAGTTTATTGGTTTTGTTCTGTTTTATGCCGCGTCTAACACAACTTTGAATATTTTTTAAACATAATCTTCTTTATATAGCCTTTTGCGCTTGTTTTTAAAAACACTGTAAACATATACACAAAACATTTTATTTTTAAATATGGCACGTATGCCTTTTGATCACAGTGTTGACCGTTTAGCGATACAAAATTGTTATAAGGTTATTCATATGTAGTTAAAATACTATATCACTCGCTCAAATATTTAAATAAGAAATATACAGGTGCCCCAAAAAATGTATACACACTTTCAATGATTATGACTTCAGTATTTATTAAGGTATATCTAAGATTGAAATTCCAAATTAAATAAAACAGATATAGATTTTTTTTAATAATCGCAAATGCTCAAATTAATGGCCGTCCTGGTCCATGCACAGCTGATAACATTAGGAGCATGGCAGTGCGGTAACGCATTAAACTTCTTTGCGTAAAGTCGCCGATTCGAGTCCCTCGCTGTGCTACTCCCCTCGAATGATACAGGCATTATTTCCGTCTAGTATTCGAAGGTATATAAGTATACCTATGACTTCGATCATATCTATTCTTTTTAAAAAACATATCAGTGTGCCATCGTATTCAATACAACATGGTGGCCCGTGAGTTTCTTGGTGTGTAACGGCTCACAGAAAAAATGGTGAGAAACAAGTAACTCCACGGCACATCTTCGCTGAATTGACGTTCGAATGGCGAGGGTATCCTCGACTACGAGGCCCAGCAACAGCATGACGACTGTTCATAATTTGAAATCGCTAACATCACAAATAGTTTGTTTTGATATTTGGGCGCATTCTCTTTCAATGACTGCTGTCAATTTATTTACTGTTGCCGGTTTCGTGTCATAAACTTTATCTTTGATAAGTCCCTATAAAAAAAGTCAATTTGCTTGAAATCTAGGGAGCGCGAAGGTATTCAATGCTACCTCTACCGTCCAATCCATCTCTTTGGCAAATTTTCATCTCTAGTTCGGAAAATGTAGGATGAGTCCTGTGACAGCTCACAAATTTGCCGCAATACAACCTTATGTAATGTATTTACCTAAATAACTTGCTATTTATTAGAATTGAGGCTTATATTAAAATTTATAAAATAAAAGTTACTGAACATCGTTACAAGGTTGTATTGGGGCAAATTTGTGAGCTGTCACAGGACTCATCCTACATTTTCTGAACTATAGATAGATACACGATGATAGTGGGGCACCATCATGCTGGAAATAAAAGTCTTCCTCACCCCTAAACTCCTCATGAATTCATGGTATGACAAATACCTGTAACAAGTTCAAGTAAACGGTACGGTCTAAAAGTGTGTGTACATTTTACAGAATATTGAAGCACTTGACAGGCTTTTGGATTGAACATAAGCTAACCCATACCATCGGGACAAGTAAGCTTGTATACATTTTTATCTGATAGATGTGTCAAGTCAGATTATTCAGTAGTTTTTAACGTTAGTTTATCATAGAGGAGCTTGCGCAAGCAAGCTCGCGATAGTTTACTAAATAATTCAGAAAAAAAATGTAATTGATGTACATAAATTCGTTACGTTGCCAAAATTATAAGAGATAAATCATAATAAGGTATAAAAGAATTTCGTTCAGTTATTACGGACCCACCGAGATTCAAATTTCGAATTACTTTCGCAGAGAATCTAAGTATCTCTCTCTCGCTCTCTTGTATTCAAAATTCAATTATCGTATTATTTCTTTGACGACAACCGTCGTACGAGTTTTGGCCTATTTATACTATGACTTGTTGCAACCCGTGAAATATTCACGGAAGTAAAACAAATTCTACATTTATGAAAATATACGAGTATATTCATAAATGTAAATTTTGTTTATATATATCATTTATACATCGTCCCCTTTTACACCGGTTCAAAAATTGTTAGCTAGGTATTTAAAATTCGTTCAGTTATCATGGACCCTTGGGTTCAAAATTGGTTGGTTACCTTGGGTTCAAAATTAAATTTCGTCCAGATTACACCTATTCCAACATACACCTGGATGATACCTGGTTCAATAGTTAGTTCTGAATCAAACGACCTTACTGAACAATCAATCAATAACATTAGAAAACAGTAAATTGTTACATAAGTGACCCTGACTTGACGGAACACCAATGTGGATCTTCCACTCAGTATTGAAACGGACAACAAGCCTTGGCCCATGATTAGATGTGATAATTAATTGAACCAATCTTGATCTGTCGTTACTCTGTTTACTTGTTTCAATCTTGTTTGTCTTCAAAAGAGCATGATGAAAAAACTACCTTAAGCAGTCGTCTCTCACAGCAGCTCAATGCAACGTTCATATTCCCTTCTATTCCTCGCCGACCTCTGGCATTATGCTCTATCTATTTTGAGATTTCATCAAACCACAGGACTTTTGGAACCTCTTCTTAGTCTTCTGCTATCAGATTCTTCCACAGTGCGCTGATACGCAGCAAGTTAATATATGAACATTGGTGTGGAACCCGCGAGAGATTCATTTCTGTATTATTTGTATGAAACCAAAGAATATTTTGGACATTTTCTTTTATATTTATTTGTTAATTTAATACTTCATTGTAAAACAATCTGGTTTGCTTAATTCCAAGTGCCCATCTCTTCCAGCCAACCAAATAAATTTAAATAAAGAAACACGTTATATTACTGACTTGAAATTAGGAGTTATTCGGTCATTTTTAAAAATATGTTAGTGACGGAGTGAGTCAAACGTTAATGGGTCACTGGTTCCAGAGTCTCACTGCATGGACAGTAAAGGACGATGTAAAAAAAGAAGGACGGTGAACTGGGAAAGCCAATAAATAATCTCTGCTTCAGCACAGGTCCATGATTGGAAAGAAGTTGCAACTTTTATAATAGAGAAAATAATAATAATATTCTTTTTTAGCTTTCTCTACTTGTTACTACCTGCGGTTTAACCCACAAGGTTTCTTCTAAGTATGTTAGGATACTATTTTCTATGTGTGAGGAGTTAAATGCCCGAATTCAGTCCAACCTTTACACAAAATAAAACATAAATAATGGGTCTTTCAAAATGAGCGTTTTTTTTAATTCTTGGGTAAAACACAGATGGCGTCGCGAACTTGCCTGGGCCTTGTGACATTTGAGAACTTTAATGTAAAACATTTATAAAAATGGAGTTATATACAACACAACAACGAGTTCAAATTTTTTTATTATTTTATGTATTGTAATCTCCGGAAACGGTGATGTTAATTGGCCACCAAGATCATGTGATCTGACACCGTTGAACCCTCAATCAATTTCTGAGCTGAAGGACGAAATTATTCACGTTATTGGTGAGTTAGAACCGCAACTATGCCAAAATGTCATCGAAAATTTTGACAAAACAGTGGACATCTGTGGAACTGCATAAGGTGGATATTTGGCGGATATTGTTTTTTGTGTTTAAATATCGTACATTATAATTCAATGACCAATAAAAAGTTTTTTGAAATGAAAGCAAATTGTGTGTTTTATTCAAGAATTAAAAAATAATAATTTATTTATACCACAAAAGAGTGGGCATCTGTGGAGCTGTATAAGGTGGATATTGTTTTTTGTGTTTAAATATCGTACATTATAATTCAATGACCAATAAAAAGTTTTTTGAAATGAAAGCAAATTGTGTGTTTTATTCAAGAATTAAAAAATAATAATTTATTTATACCACAAAAGAGTGGGCATCTGTGGAGCTGTATAAGGTGGATATTGTTTTTTGTGTTTAAATATCGTACATTATAATTCAATGACCAATAAAAAGTTTTTTGAAATCAAAGCAAATTGTGTGTTTTATTCAAGAATTTAAAAAAATCAATTAAAAAAACCGCTCAATTTGAAAGACCCTTTTCTGTGTCCGTGATTTTTCAAAGGAATTAGTATTTAAAATGAAATTTCGTACAAATTTGTCATAGCTACCTTAAATAAGGGGATTCACCTGGTTTCATTACCTCGGTTTAAAGTTTAAAACATATGAGATCCAACTCTGAATACCAATCACGAAATCTTAAGGATGGAAATTAATTTAATTAAGTACATGAGAAAATTTTAAATAAATATCAGATCTAGTAAAAGAAAATATTCCCGAAGAGTGGAAAATGTCACCATCATCCTACTCCATAAAAAGGGAAACATAAAAAAAAGGGGAGACAAAAACAGTCATATTTTTCTTTCAATATTTTATTTTGCAAAGAAATATATCATGACTCAATACATATTATTCATATTTAATGCATATATTTGAATAGTTTTGTTCCAAAGATTGATAACTCTGGTTTCTTAACGTTTCCAAGAAAAATGTTAAAAATTGAATTATTTGTCATATTTGAACATTTCAAATTATTAGGTGTTAACATAAGTTGTGTCCGTTTTTTTTTTCCAAATTTAAAAATGAGCACCAAAAGTAAAACAAAATGGTAAAGGTTATACGTCATTCGAAAGAAAATTTTCTGCTCTACAAGATATTGTATTTGCTTTTACGTTACACATATTATTTTATTTTATTACAAACCTTCAAAATGGAATGTCAAGTAGACGAAAGTGACAATTGTACTTATTTTGAATTTACATATTTATTTCATAAATGTCAAAAATAAAAAAAAACTCTGCTCGTATTTTTTTGTTTTAATTTTCGTCAGCGCAGTTAAGTTGTAAACTATGTAGTTTAGTTGTAAAATAGTTTAACTCCATAGTATCTCACTAGATAACAGTAGTCCTGGGCCGAGTTGCTTGATGTGCCGTGTCGCTCATATGAATAGAACTACCTAGATACTATGAAGCTGACATCACTGGACACTGGCGTATACTCCTTCATATATAGGAATTCACGGCCATTATTCAAAAAGAGAGAGAGAGATTTTAATATTAAATGTTGCATAAGATAATGCCATCATCCGTACTCCTTTTATCTTTTTTAATCTTTAATTACAAATGATTAAAATGAAAAGTTTGATATCTAGTGAAATATTTAATATCGAGTACAAACTTATTAATTTGAGTAAGTAAAGTAAATGACTAGGGGGTCGACGGTTTTAAAAGTTTTTGGTAAAGAGGTTTACAGCCGAAAAAAGTTTGGGAACTATTGGTCTAGCCCAGAGGTCGGCAAAGTGCGGCTCCGGAGCCGCATGCGGCTCTTTGGCCCCTTAATTGCGGCTCTGGCACAAATATTTTCCCCTTTTGGCATTGAAATTGGTAACTTTGAAATACAATTACTGGATTTAAAAAACAAGGAAATATGGAGCTCTAAATTTGAACGTCTTTGTGTTGATTTGGAAATATTGGAGAAGAACAAATGTGAGCTTAGTTCACAACACAAGTGGTCTGCTTTGAAAGACCTGGAGAAGGAAGACATGATCATCTTCAACGCCTGGAATAATATTCCTGACTCTTCTTATGATCAGTTGAAAAAACTCGCGTTTGCTGTTCTTTCCCTTTTCGGTTCTACATATTCATGCGAACAATCGTTTTCAAGCATGAACTTTATCAAGAGTAAACTGAGAAGTCGTCTTATTGATGAGAATCGTGCCTGGAATCGTGCCTAAAATTAAGAATAACAACATACAAACCTGACTTACTTAAACTTTCCGAGGAAATGCAAGGACATTGTTCGCATTAAGTGTTTTGTCAGTCATTGTCATGATTTAAATTTATGGATTCCTTAATTACATAATATTTTTAATCAAAGAATAAATTTTTTATTAAGTGCGAAATCAAGTTTTATTCAGTGTACCCGTAATTTAATGAAGTGCTAAAATTATAATAAAGGTTTGCTAAATTAATGAACAGATTTGGCTCTCAAATTTTTTTTTAATCGTTGTAATGTACATATTTGGCTCTTTGGCTAATAAGTTTGCCGACCACTGGTCTAGCCCAAGGCAGCCAACTAGAAGTAGTATGACTACAGTCAAGTAGGATTCCAACGTAATACTGTAAATACGAGTACATAGTAATTCATTACCCCTTAGTAATAATTATTACGCCTTAGTAATAATCATTATAAATCCTTCTTCTTTCATTACCACTTAGTAATAATTATTACGCCTTAGTAATAATTATTATAAATCCTTCTTCTTTCATTACGCCTTAGTAATAATTATTATAAATCCTTCTTCTTTCACTAACTTGCGACCTATATCTAAAAAGTGGTTTAAACACAACACTACTTTCAGCAACATCCAAATCTGAGATCACCTCTTTTACAAGAGCTCCGCTACCACTTCCATGTACATCTTTTTGCAGTTCATCATCAGCATCCATCCATCTCTTGCTCCTGATCAATGAAAGGACATCATCAATGGGCAAAGGACTCTTAACATTTGGTTTAGAAACATTTGTAAGTGTTGCGTTAATTTGTGTTTGTTTATCAAAATGTTTCACTTGAAATAAAGGTACGGAAACTCCATTTGGAAATATGTACTGTGATTCTGTTGTATTAACTTCATCGTTTTCAATACTTGTGTCTGTATCTGTATCACGTCGGAATCTATAAAAAACGTAAGGAACCCGATTGTTTAAAGAGTCAATTTCATCATTTCGGTCTAAAATATTTGTATATTCTATTTTTGATCCATCATTATCAATATTAGACCTTTTTCTTCTGGTTGCATCGAGATTCCAAAAAAATACACTTCCGCCATTTACATCACCTTCATTATCATCCGATGATCTTTTCGATTTGAAATGTAAAAGAGGGAAGGTATCATCATTAACAATTTCATTTAATTTTGAGAAACTTCGTTTAGTTCTCTTCAAATCTCTTTCCCGTTGAAGAGGTAATATTTCTTTGTATTCTTTTTGGTCGTTGATGGTTTTTGCATCCCTTTTCTCAATAGGCTCAAAAATAGTTTCTTCTTCTTCTGTGACATTTGTAGTAATTTCCTCTTCTGTAGATAGGTTATCATCGTACTGATTTGAATTATCAAATGGTTCTCCCAGGACTTGGTAGGAAGAGTCGTCAGATTGTGGCCTCTGTATTGTGATACGTACAGATTGCAACAGATTGAAGAGAGTTATGATGACGAGAAATTTCTGTAAATAAAAAGAATAACATATAGTCAAAATATATTTGTACCTTTACTGCAAGACTGTATTCAGTTGAAATAACATAGTTTCGAGGTAATCGAGGCTGGATTTTCTCTTAGTCAGTGTCATACCCTGACTACTTGTGCAAATTTTCCAACTATCAAGATCAACGAATGGAGAACTCTCGTACCGCTGTTTATAATATAATACCACCTCAATTTCCATTCAACAGTACTTTATTTTTTAATCTATAAAAGGCAGCTCATAAGTGATACATAAATTCAGTAGGAGCAATCTCTGAAAGTACCAGCTCATTGACACAGGCAATGGTGCCTCGGATGTTTCTGCAGATACTATATTCAAATTATTATGACATAATAATAATGTTAGACAATAAATCCAATGGGGCAGTGAGCCAACCTGGACGGAGAAGTTTTATGGCATCCCTGTGTCCCTGATCGAATGTGATGTTGAGTGTAAATTTATTTAGAAATTAATTTGGAAGTAGTAAGTAAGGCATAAATAACAATAGTAAGAATTATGCAGGTTGAAATAATAATAATGGTCTTTATTAAATCAAAAATCATCTAACAATCAAATACATAATTTACTATAGTTCGGAAATTCTAGGATGAGTCCTGTGACAGCTCACAAATTTGCCCCAATACAACCTTGTAACGATGTTCAGTAATTTTAATTATTTTATCAACTTTAATATAAGCCTCAATTCTAATAAAAAGCAAGTTATTTAGGTAAATACATTACATAAGGTTGTATTGGGGCAAATTTGTGAGCTGTCACAGGACTCATCCTAGAATTTCCAAACTATAAGTGTTGTAATTCACGCAAACTGAGTATTTTATTTGTCTTTGATATTCCCCAATATTTAAAAGTAAAAATATCGGCTATTTGAAGACATTGTACTTTCTAGTACTCCCGTACATGGGGTATCTCTTCAAACATGGTCAAAGAATATCCATAGTTAAAAGAATAGTGCAACGATCAAAAAGTTAAGTAACTTATCATTGACCTAAAACTTAATATAAAGTAGAACAGTGTATAAAAGGAAATCAAGGTTGACCGATTAAAGAAGATTTTAGATAAAAGAAAACGCATGTTTCACAATATGAAAAAACTAACACCTTGGTTCAAAGGAAGTGAGTTTGTTCAAAGAGATAATCTTTTATCAAAATATGGAGTATTTCCAACAAAAAAAAACTAGAAAACTTCAACCAATAAAATAATTTTGGATTCATTGTCAAATAATCGAAACCAAAAATCTGGACCAAAGATTTGAAAAACTGGGTGTCTTGGACCAAAAAATAGAAAAATTTTAATTTTATACTCTCCTATTAATATATTTGATCAGCGAAAGAATATCTTGGCACCGTCATGATTCTTAGTTCCCTATTTTTGTCTTGAACCAATAATAGAAAACTTAGAACTATGACAATATTAAAGAAGATCTTGAATGATCAGTGAAAGATCTAGGTCCAAAGAAAACACATCTAGGACATATGAAAGAACTAAACGATAAATGTGGGAAAACAATTGATACGAAACAATTGAAAAAATAGTAATATATCAAAATGATAAATTTTCTAAAACAATATTTGCACATGTACGTAAATGTGTATAAATAAAATTTGTATTATATAGTAACACCGTAAAACAAAAATAAAAAAAGGAGACATATTTTAATTTAATTAAAATAGTCTTCCATAGTCATTTGGCAGTTTTATTTCCATAATTAAACACTTGTTTTTCTATGTTGCGAAAAGCATTCTTTTTGGCATCATTATTGTATTTGGCTTTTGAGATGTGGTCCTATAGAAGACTATTAGGAATTTCCTGGAGAGACCGCATCACAAATGAAGAGGTTCTCCAACAAATCGAAGGAGGAAGGCAACTGCTCAGGATCCTGTCCGACAGGCGTGCAAGATGGATCGGTCATATAATACGACAAGAGGGCCTCTTGCATGCCATAATGGAGGGTATGACCGAGGGGACAAACTCTAGGGGACGCCCACGCCGAGAGTACCCGGAGGACCTGTTGGTGGACGTGCGCTGCTCAACATATACAGATTTAAAAAGAGCCGCACAGGACAGGGGGGAATGGAGGAGAAGAGTTGAAATTGCTGCAAACCAGTCTTAGGACTGCTACCACGGAGAGGATTGTATGTGAATAAAAAAATCAGAAAAAAAGAAATAAACATTGTTTTAAATGTTTTTAAAACAATTGATTTGATGAAATACTCCAGAAAGCTATATTCTTAATGAATTTTGCAGTAAAACGATGCATAATGGAACTCTGCAATTTTTTTTTGTTTTGTATGAAATTATTTCAGGACTGGATAAAATAAATTATACTGGTAAACAATCATTTGAGGAATGATCAATCAATGTTATAGTTATCTGGACACACTTCCATTCAACATATGTATAGCACCCGTTGACCTCTGTGGTTCCTTCACACATAAATTTATGTAAATATTAAATAATTGTAATCAAATTTATATTATATTACCCTATAAGAAAATCTCTCAACACATACTTATTTTTTATGTAATAAAAAAAAGCTTTTGTACACTACATAAAGGGTTCAAATTAAAGCAGTTGCATTGCCAATAATATGTTACTGGTATATATGTTGGATGATTATTTAAATTTATAAAAAAAAAAACAAAAACACTCTCCTGTAAATTCCTATGTACATTCGTAAAATATATAAATAACAATCATTACTCACAGATTCAACAAATTTCTTCATTTTACAACAAAATGGAAAATTATGATTTCAAATGTCCAATAGAATTCATAACAGAAGTAAATCTGAACATTGTATTAATGGAAACGTAACATCATTATGATCTTGTTAAGGAAGGATGATCTTATATAAACACTTGACTAGTGTCGGAACACATGTGTAAATAAAGAAATATCTAAAATAAAGCAATTTACTTTAATTTAATTCTCACATTACGTGTCTCATCGCAATGTGACAAATTAATTACCACTCAGTTGTCATATCTTCTTAATCTGGTATCAGTCTAATTTATATCAAGATGACACTTTATGTAAACATTTCTTTCTCTTGGAAGAACTATATATTTGGGATAAATCAATTGGATGTATGTTAATTTATAAACTAAGTAACATGATTTTATTTCCAACTCAAAGTTCAGAGAGAAGCGGTGGTAAATCACATAAATGGCACATGATTCCAATGCTGAACCGAATATTGACCGTTTTTCCACTTTACAGTGGTCATATCACGAACTTTACAATAATCAAAAAGCTAGAGGCATGTAACCTAACAAAATGATTTAACAGGATGACAAAAAATAAGTATTCATGCTCAGTTGTGTCACGGGTCAGCTCATGGTCGACCCAGAGGCAACATGGTGAGAAGTATAAAAAATAAAAGAGCATAAGTGATGAAATTTTTTTATGTGGACAAGGCAAAAGCTGTGCTCGTGAATAGAATGTTTGCAGTCGTAAGAAGACAAGTTTACTGGTTAAGGAGCATTTGTGATTGGACTCAAATTAGAGGAGTCGAGTAGCTTTTCTGGATACAGCAGGATCTTGATGATTTTGGCAGAGATATTGATAACTTCATGAGACGTGACAAATCATGACCAAGAAGTGATAGTACAATATGACCTGAATTTCAAATTTAAAATTAAAATTCGGCTTCATATCATAATACGAGCGATTATAATTATTTATTTATTTAATACTTCATCGTACAACAATGGCGGGCTAATTGCCAGGCAGCAATATCTTCCAGCCAACCAGACAAAAGTAAAGAAAGGAAGTTACATGGTCACAAAAATTATTCAAATCATCACACATAATAAAACTTAAAGTAAGATATCATCAATCAAAGGAAAATGGAAGGGATGGCAAAGAGGAAATGAAAATCAGGAATGTTACATTACTGAAATGAAATTGAGAGTTTTTTCAATCGCTTTTTAAAACATACAAATAATGGAACGAGTCTAAAATTAGTTGGTTAATGGTTCCAGAGTCTCATTTGATGTAAAGGATGACGTAAAAAATAAAAGCAGTGAACTGGGAAAGCCAATCTCTGCTTGAGATTATTGAGCATAGTGAAAGTCTATGATAGGAAAGATGCTGAATATTCTCAGTAAAATAAGAGGGGACGGTGGGACAGTTAAGGATATTATATATGTACAATAATGACTATGAATCATATGTTTATTTCTCACATTAAACCAGTTCAGCTCTTTCTGGTATAAAGTGATATGATCTTTCTTTGCTAAGTTTAAAAATAAATCTTAGACAAACATTTTAAAGATGCTGTAATTTGTCTAGCTGTTCCTCTGTAAAATCCAAATAACAGTAGACCGCATAGTTCAAAATCGGAAAGAGCAGTCATACACCTGACTGAAACTTAAAGTAAAATACAAATAATACAGATTTATCAAACATTACATAGTATCAAAAAATACTAACTTAGATTATCGATTTTTCAAAAGACATTTTTTTCAGTTTATTCTTAACTGTAAAATCTAAATCTATTTGAGCGACGTCTGTTCTTAGATTTTACAATTCTCTGACTTATTATATTTCTTTCTTTTAAAATATCATTTACTTGATCTGACCATACTTTCCGTGGTCTTCCTCTACCATTCCAAACTAGAGACATGTTTGCTAACAGGCTAACCTAGACATTTGCCTAGGAGAACCAAGTCAAAGAGTTAATTCAAAGACTTATAAATAGGTTATAAAAATATATAGGAAAACTATTAAGATGAATGCTTTATGGAAGAACTTGTTTAAAATCTAATGAGTACCACTAATCTTAAATACTACAGTTTAGCATAAATACTACAGCTAAGCATAAATACTACAGCTTAGCATAAATACTACAGCTTAGCATAAATACTACAGCTTAGCATAAATAAGTGTTAAACATATGTGTAAGCAACTATTTTGTTGTAAATACTACAGCTTAGCATAAATAAGTGCTATACATATGTGTAAGCAACTATTTTGTTGTAAATACTACAGCTTAGCATAAATAAGTGTTATACATACGAGTATATATAAGCAACTATTTTGTTGTAAATACTACAGCTTAGTATAAATAATTGTTATACATATGTGCAAGCAATTATTTTTCGTTAATTATAAAATTAACGAAAAATTCATAACTGTTTTTCCAAATATTTCGATCATTTTATATATATGCACACCATTAACAACTGATCCGCAGATCAAAGTTTTTCATCATTTAAATGATTTAAAACATATTTAAAATACACTGCTTTCAAAGTATCTCTAGATAAATTCGCACTCATCATCAACATCATCATCCTTTACATTCCATCAGGAACACAGGGATGACATGAAATGCCTCTATCCAGGTCAGTCCTCAGCCTGGCACTTTATGACTGTGAATCTCCCTCTTGTATGGTATATGATGGGTGTCTAATTCATCAAGTCATCTGCAGAAGATAAAACAGCACAGTTCTCGACTATCTACCTAATGACAATCTTTACTCATGGTCTAACCACCTCCAGCGCTTCGCCCTTATTGTGGTGATTAAAGGCTACTGTTGCATCTGAAGATAAACCATCTCATTAATTATGTGGTTGAACTATCTCACACTTTTCATTTTTCTAAGGCCTCTTTTCGCAATATTGGCAATACTGTCAATAATTTCTAAGTTTTTTTTTAGAATGTTAGTATTAACGCAATATTCATGTGACCTAGCCCTATGTAGGTATATCACGTAAGAGCAAATCACGGTCATATCAGTATTGGTGTTAATTTCCTTATCCAGGAGCATGTTAACATGGAGAGAACCTTGTCAAATTAGTAATTTGTTGTCAAACACCACAAGTGCTAACTACGTCAGATAATATAGAATATTTTAGTTCTCAACACAAATTATTTAATGGAACACCAGTAGCGTAACTAAGTATGGGTGAATGGGATGACAATCTAAGAAAGGCACAAACCAATAAAGGGTGTAAAGCTACATGAAATCTAATATAAAAAATTTATTATTTGCAGTTAGTAATATGGTCAGTACATTTTTTAGTGTGTAAACATTGCTTAGAGGTTTTCGGGAGACTTAAATATTGCAAAATTGAACTTATTTTTTAACTTCTTCATATGAAATGGACATCACTTGATACTGGCATATATTTCTTCATATATAGGAGTTGACAGACATTATTTACCAAGAAGAAGAATGTCTTCAAAAGGAGGAAATAGTTTTATTTAATTATATATTTTTATTTAATCAGATATCTTGACAGTGAACTGCTCAGCTCTCATGACCTCCCCAGAGAAGTATGGCCTCAGGTAGATAAAGCTGCAGTTGTGGTGGGCTTTGTGAGAGATGTCATATGGAGGAATAAAGATATGAGAACGGATAGCAAGGTACGTATTAATAAGACCTGTATGCGACCTATCCTCACATATGGCATCGAAGCGAGGGCGGACACTGTCAGGACAAAAAGTATGCTAAGGACAATGAAAATGAGAACTCTACGCGCTATTGCTGGGAAGACTTTGCGTGACCGTGTAAGGAACACCACAATCCGAGAGGTCTGTGAGGTCCAAGATGTGGTCAGATGAAGACGACAAGCGTCGACGATATTGGCACCAACATGTACAGAGAATGAATTCCACAAGAATTCCATACATAGCTCTGCATGGGGGGCCGGATGGACGGCGTCCACCAGGGAGACCCCCGAAATGATGGAAAGTTAGCTGGAGCTCAGCATCACAGGAGGACAATCCTGCAGTAACAGACTCTTGAGTCTATAGAAAGTTTAAGAAGAAGAAGAAGAATATATTTTTAATAAATTTAACTTGAGTAACAACTTTTAAAACATTATTTTAAAAGTTGTTACTTTAAGTAAGACACTTGTCTGCCGATCCGGAGGTCGCGGGTTTGTTCCCCGCTAGAACCCAGATTTTTTTAAATAGGATTCCAGTCTGGTTAACACTTAGGGCCTATAAAAACATCTTTCTGGTTGGTTGGAAGAGATTGCCACTTGGCAATAAACTCGCCAGGTTAAATAACTTTTAAAACATGTTAATACAAACCACCACACCATATTCCTTTCAGGGTAGGCAGAGAGGACAGAACGCCAGACGTTCTTATTTTGACACACATACTTCGCCTCTTCCACATCAATACACCTACTCATTCAACTTCTACAATTTCTCTGACTATCTACCTTTCCTTCTTGTAGAATATTATTCACTTGATCCAATTACCCTTTCTTTGATCTCACACGCCTTCTACTCACATTTGCACTATATATTGGTTTTCTTAATCTTTCTTCATTCATTCATTCCACATGTCTAAACCATTTCAGTGTAATCTTCTTCATCTTACTCAACACATCAATATCAATCAGGACACATATTTTGCGGATAAAAACTCCATTGAAGATTTCAATATATGTTACATCATTATACTTTTTTTATTTAAAGATATATATTTTGTTCGATTTGAAGCCTGAGAATGGGTAAAATATAAATACCACGTTGTAGTATACTATTTAACCAACTTGTTATTCTTGTAAATTCAATACTACGTTATTATGTTAAGCCAAAATATATACCTTCTACAACACCTCTTAAGTTTGCAAAAAGATTCATTTGTTACGTCTTTTTTGGATTAAATATAAACTCAGTTGAACAAAACAATTTTTGTCACATTTAATTCTTAGATCAAATGTAAATAAACCCTAATCAAGAAAATGTGTTTTTGTGAAAATGGTATATGACAACGGTCAGCAACATATACCATATATATAGAAGCACACTTTTTTATTTATTTTTAACTATTGGACAATCCGTGTGCCACTGACAGAGATCCAGGATTTTCTTGAAGAAAAATCTATCTTTAAGAAATTGAATATTTATTTAATTACTATTATATTACTTCATTATAATACAAATTACTTACATGGCCCCATGCGCAATATAAATTGGAGGCCCTGATCAAAATTAAAACGAGAATTTTTACCCTCAAAACCTGATAATTTAGTTCAAGAAAATGAGACAAGCAGTGAAATTTTTTTTGATGTTTCTCCAAAATCTAATTATTTCGTGTTAGAAAACGAGCCATTTCGTTTAAGAAATTATGCATATAATTTGGAAATCCTATGGAGAGGGGGACGATCGCCCCCATCACCATTGAAATCAAACTAGGGTAACTATAATAATAAAAATGTATTTAACTATAATAATACATACACACTACAAAAAAAAAAACAAAACATATTAAATTTAAATATTACTGACTTCCTTGAGATTCAACTTTTGAAGTCAGCAGTATATTAAGTTAATAATTTGACGTTTTTGACTTCATGGAATTCTTTTTAATAAATATTTTTTATAAATGTACTGAAAAAAATCATAATTTGTCATTATTTATGCCGTGTCACCAAACAACCTTCCTCGTGCCACCTAGTGGCACGCGTGCCATAGGTTACTGACAGCTGGTATATTATGTGACACTGGCGTATTCTTATTTACAGGAGTTCTCGACCATCATTCAAAGGAGATAGATGTCTACCATATACTAGTAAATTTTGCCCACCTGTTGAGTCTCAATAAAACTTTCATACTAAATACTATTATATATTTAATCAACTAAAGTATAATGAATTTGTAATAAAATATGTACATCCATATCGATGATCACTATTTTAAATTGAAATAATTCGCTCGCTCAGTACATTTATTTCATCTTTTTATAAATATCATTTCATTGAAAATCATGCAGTTTAGTTCGGGCCGAGTTGCTTTTAGTATACTCAAAATACCGACACAGCAACTCAAAAATGCCAATACGTAGCTTATGTGAAAAGAACTATCATGTTCATATGAAGTGGATGTTACTTGACATTGGCGTATACTCCTTCATATATAGGAGTTCACGACAATTATTCAAGAAGAAGAAGAAGGTAGATATTTGACATCTAATGTCAATGCTATCTGTGATTTTAGACCGAATTATGGCGGATGAATGGTTGTAAATATTTATATTTTTCTATATCTTGTGTCTTCTTGTTAAATATTTCCTTATTATGAGTAACTTATGTCGAGTTTGTTTGAATAATGGCGATCTTTTATCTATTTTTGAATGTATTGAGTCCATTCCAATATCGGAGAAAATAATGTCCTGTACATCTGTAAAAGTATGTATAAATAATAATGTTGATTCCTTTCAAATCGGTAATATTAAGATATTTCTTCTAGCAAAATAAAAACAAGTGCACTACAGTAATTGTATAATTTTTGTCTGTATAACAATTGCAATAAAGTGTATATCTTAGGTTATATCTTAGGTTAACTTTGAGATGTATTCTAATAGTCAGTGCCGTATTTGTATAAACGGCGCCCCTAAGCAGTTTTCAACTTGGCAAGCCCAGTTTCAGTTTAGTACTGGCAAGCCTAGGAGTTTTAACTTGAGCTAATTTAATTAAAAATTATAAATTTTTTAAACTCAATTCACGGCTATGCACAGTACCCGGCGATAAGTAATACACATCGTTTGTAGAGCGTCGTCTCTGTCGCACGATCCGCTAACCGCATCGTGACTACGATACCGGGCTGTTAGCGAAAGACTGTCGGCTAACTTCAGCTTTGTAGAGCGTCGGCTCTGTCGCACGATGCGCTAACAGTTCAGTTGACAACGACTGACAAATCCGAAGTTAGCCGATTATGGCCGACAGTCTCTTTCTTAAGCCCGATGTGTATTACTTACCAATGGGTACTGTATTTCGGTGCCATCTCTGATATAAGGAAGTGAAATGTGGAGGTGGAAAAAACTGAGGAGCCGAATAAATGCATGTATTGAGAAGAATACATGGAATGACAATGTATGACAATACGGAATGAAGTAATAAGGGATGAATGTGAACTTAAGACTGATGTGTTAAGTAAGATGAAGAAGAGAATGCTAAGATGGTTTGGGCATGTGGAACAAATGAATGAAGAAAGAATAACAAAACTGATATGTAGTGCAAATGTGAGCGGAAGGCGTGTGAGAGGAAGACCAAGGAAAGGATGGTTGGATCAAGTGTATGATATTCTGGAAGAAGGAAACATAGATAGTCAAAGTGATTGATATTATTTTCTTAGTTAAAAAGAAATAGTTTTTATTTTAATAAGTCTATTGATGGTTACTGATAACTAATAAGGCACTCATTTTGATGAGAACTGTACAATTTATTTATACGAAGGAATAAATTACAGAACTTACAATTTTCTGTACTTATTAATTTAAAATCACTCTCACTATCCTAAAGAAAATGTAGCATGGTCCCTGTGACGTTTCACAAATTTGCCCCAATACAACCTTGTAACGACGTTCAGTAATTTGAATTATTTTATCAACTTTAATATAATCCTTGATTCTAATAAATAGCAAGTTATTTAGGTAAATACATTACATAAAACTAACAATAATGACAAATTAATACATCTTGTTACAAATTAGCAAAAATATGTCAGTTTGTTAAAATCAAATAATATTTGGCGACGTTCGTCAAAAGTCACTACATTAGTCTGTACTGGCTAGGGATGAGGTATACAATAATTGGATTTTCGATTTTTTTATACATAAAATCAAATGTTCGTAATTACTATTAATTCATAGTAGATCTTGGCCTATTTAAAGATTGATACAAATCATACAATACATTAGAAAGTCAGTATAATGAAAATTAGGAATTAAAACGTCAGTTTAGAGAAAAACAATTATCGATTTATAAAAAAATTATTAAATTAGTTAAAAAAATCAATTTTACCCCATCCCTTTGAGACATGACATTTCAAATGTCACAGGAACCATCCTATATTTTCTCAAGTATAATTACGAACATTTAATTTTATGTATAAAAAAGATCGAAAATCCAATTATCGTATACCCCATCCCTAGCCA
This sequence comes from Odontocerum albicorne, assembly GCA_949825065.1. Taxonomy (NCBI): domain Eukaryota; kingdom Metazoa; phylum Arthropoda; class Insecta; order Trichoptera; family Odontoceridae; genus Odontocerum; species Odontocerum albicorne. Next base: position 7,318,828 of record OX463854.1, on the reverse strand, counting down.
ATGCAGACTAACATAGTGACTTTTGACGAACGTCGCCAAATATTATTTGATTTTAACAAACTGACATATTTTTGCTAATTTGTAACAAGATGTATTAATTTGTCATTATTGTTAGTTTTATGTAATGTATTTACTTAAATAACTTGCTATTTATTAGAATCGAGGCTTATATTGAAGTTGATAAAATAATTCAAATTACTAAATGTCGTTACAAGGTTGTATTGGGGCAAATTTGTGAAACATCACAGGGATCATGCTACGTTTTCTTTAGTATAGCCAGAATACTTCTTTTTGTAGATTGCACCTGGAGACGAATTGCCTTCCAGAATTTGTTTGGCATGTATACAAAATTTGAACACATCATACAATTTTAAAATCCAATGTGAAAATTCAGATAGTAAGCTGAGGGAACAATTCTATACAATCGTAGAAAAAGACAGTGAAATTCTCACTGAACAAAAATCAATTAAACATAATTTTAATGACTTAAAAATCAAAATAGATATAGAGGATACACAAAATGATTCACAATTAATAGTGAAACCTAAAAAAAGTAAAAAAAAGAAAAGTGTAAAAAAAAAAGAGTTAGTAAAAGAAAAATATGAAATTACTCTTAATTGTGATAAAATTGATCATTTAATTACTACTCAAAAAATTGAACCCTCAAATGATTCTATTCAAGACAACGAAATAGATAACAGTGGTAATTTTTCAAATCTTGAAGCGAACGACAATTCTGACCGAAGTTATAGTCCTGTCGGTGATGATGAAACTCAAAGAGACCTATGTTTGGACCAAGATAATAAGAAAGGTGATCATCCTGAAAAAAGTGATAAAACCTCCAAGAAAAGTAAACCTAACAAAGAACAATGTTTTACTTGTGGAAAGGTTATGTCTTCAAGGTAAGTTTTTCGTGTCTTATTTTCTATATTCTTAAAAGAGCATTTCATTTCTATCCAACTCATTTGTGTAATTTAATAAAATGCTAACTTGATATGAAAGCTATAGAAGTTTTACAAAATCAAGGGAACCAACATATAGGCTAAGGCCACACCAAAGTGCTTTGCTAAGTGCTTTGTTAGGTGCTACGTGACTACATGATTTTAGGTTTGAAAAAATCGAAAATCCAATTATTGTATACCCCATCCCTAGCCAATACAGATTAACGTAGTGGCTTTTGACAAACGTCACCAAATATTATTTGATTTTAACAAACTGTCACATTTTTGCTAATTTGTAAGAAGATGTATTAATTTGTTATTATTGTTAGTTTTATGTAATGTATTTACCTAAATAACTTGCTATTTATTAGAATCGAGGCTTATATTAAAGTTGATAAAATAATTAAAATTACTGAACGTCGTTACAAGGTTGTATTGGGGCAAATTTGTGAAATGTCACAGGGACCATGCTACATTTTCTCAAGTATAGGTGACTTCATGCTTGGCCACACCAAAGTGCTTCGCACAAATTCATTTGACATTTGGAAGCGGTTGAGTCAACAAACGATGCCACTCTCAAAACTAACCAATTTCATTACAACTTACGATCTTTATTTACTTCCTGTGCAACTTCATTCCAAAGTGATTTTATTACAGGTACATTTTTGTATAATTTGCTCGATGGTTTCCACAAAGGCCTCCTTTTATATACAGCTGTTATTAAAACTTCCTCCATCTTGTAAAATCACTTGGTGACACAATAAAATTAACCAACACGTCTGTTCGCTAGGAGACTCACTAGGTGACTAATAGTCATGTAGCGAAGCGTGCAGTGTGGCCATTGCAATAGTATGCAGTGCGTTGGTTTGCTAGGATATGTCACCTAGCTCACAGCGTAGCTCTAAGCACCAAGTGAGGCTCCTACCTGTGTGGCCGAGGCCTTAGTATTTGTATGCGACATTAAATAAAGATGTCTTTACGGAATTTCAGATTTGTGGCTGGCTTTATCAACCGGAAGTTAAATAGTAATAAATGTATTACTCGACGATGACAACATTTTTTAGATTTTCTCTCTCAAAAACTGATAACTTCATTTAAGAAAATGAGCTACGCAGTGAGAGATTTTTTTATGTTTCCCCAAAAATTATTAATTTCGTGTAAGAAAACGACCCTTTTTTAATTTAATTATTTGTCATTATTTATTCCATGCCACCAAATAATCTTCCGCATGCCACCTAGTAACATAGGTCGCCGACAGCTGCCCTAAACCATTGGCACTAACACATAACTAAAATACTTATGTAGTTCAAGTAATGAAAGCAAATCAAGCCAAATGGCGTAGAACTTTCTAGTTTGCAGGGATCTGGTTAGGAATCGAACTATTAGAAACAAATAGACTATATTACATCTGAATTTATATATTTGTGTAGCTCAAAAACTACTTATCATAAATACTTAAAGCGCTATCAAGCAACACTAAAATAGCACTATAAATCGGCCAATCGTCTTAGGATATTGATCTTCTTGCTGTCAAAACTTTGGGTTTAATCTATCAAGAGCGTTTGCTTGCCACCAGATGCATGACATTCATGAGGGATAGCCTATCCTATTTTTTTTACAGGTGGCCACCATTAGGAACTAACTACATTAAATTCTATCCATTGTTCTTTGATGACATCCTTTTACATATCCATTTTTATTTATTGGCCAGGTTCCGTCTAAAAATGCACATGCGAATCCATACTGGAGAGCGCCCTTTCAAGTGTGCTTACTGTCCCAAACACTTCAGTCTGGCGCAGAATCTTAAGGTGCACGAGCGCACCCATACTGGTGAGAAACCCTTGCTGTGCGGCTCCTGCGGAAAGGGATTCGCGCAGTATGCGGGGCTTATCACGCACACACGCCTGCACACAGGCCAGCTGCCGTACAAGTGTAAGCTGTGTCCTCAGAGCTTCAGAACCACTGGCCATCTGCAGTATCATATAAGGTTAGTCAAGCTTACTCACTATACACTATGCCCCGTCTTGGGACCAAAGTTATTTCAAAGGCACTTCCGTTTCATTGTAGCTTCTCTATATACTCAATCTTCCGATGCTCCATAAGAATTTTTACCATGTTTGCTTAAATTAATTCAACAAGACGGATTATGGTTCGAGACCAGATGATCCTTTCATGTGCCAGATTATTTAATGTCTTAAATACAATAGAACACAGCATAAACTACACCCTCAATTTCAGTACTCGATAATTTACATGGCTTAGTTGATAAGATTACCTCTGTTTCCTATTTAAGAAACCTGTTTCCAATCTAGGGGCTGGGGGTTGCACCCAAATTTAAAAATAGATTCCAGTCTCGCTTTCACTGAAGGCTTACATAACACTCTTCTGGTTAATGGGAAGAGATTATGTAAAGACAATAAATCTGCCAGGTTGTACTGTATACAATGAAAGTGTTATAGAAAAGTGTTATATTTATATGCTATATGAGAAAGTGTTTTCCATTTCATGATTAAAGATTTGGCAGTGTGACTACAATATTTAGCATGCTCCCTTAACAGCAAGGTACATATATTCTTCTTGATATTTGATGCTAGATAATTTTGCTGAATAAATCCGCCATTAAAGAAGTATCACTTATTTCTTTTAATAAATTCTTATCTGGAAACAATGAAACTTAACATTTTTATTTAAAAAAAGTGAACTGTGGCGTTGATCGGGAAATTGAATTTTGAGAATATGAACAACAAAATTCAGCCCATGAGAGGAATAAAAATTTCATTGTGGAATGATATCCGCAATAATATAAGGTTTCTTTATCCGTCTCGTATTATTAAATTAAACGGGTACGGTTTTCAGCTTAGGTTTGTTTATCCCATATCCTAAATGTATACTCACTCATATTATTAAATTAAACGGATAAAGCTTTCAGCTTAGGTTTGTTTATCCCATATCCTAAATATATGCTCACTCATATTATTAAATTAAATGGATACGGTGTTCAGCTTAGGTTTGTTTATCCCATATCCTAAATATATACTCACTCATATTATTAAATTAAACGAATACGGTGTTCAGCTTAGGTTTGTTTATCCCATATCCTAAATGTATACTCACTCATATTATTAAATTAAACGGATACGGCTTTCAGCTTAGGTTTGTTTATCCCATAACCTAAATGTATACTGACTCATATTATTAAATTAAACGGATACGGTGTTCAGCTTAGGTTTGTTTATCCTATATCCTAAATGTATACTCACTCATATTATTAAATTAAACGGATACGGCTTTCAGCTGAGGTTTGTTTATCCCATATCCTAAATATATACTCACTCATATTATTAAATTAAACGGATACGGTGTTCAGCTTAGGTTTGTTTATCCCATATCCTAAATGTATACTCACTCATATTATTAAATTAAACGGATACGGCTTTCAGCTTAGGTTTGTTTATCCCATAACCTAAATGTATACTGACTCATATTATTAAATTAAACGGATACGGTGTTCAGCTTAGGTTTGTTTATCCCATATCCTAAATGTATACTCACTCATATTATTAAATTAAACGGATACGGTGTTCAGCTTAGGTGTGTTTATCCCATATCCTAAATGTATACTCACTCATATTAAATTAAACGGATACGGTTTTCAGCTTAGATTTGTTTATACCATATCCTAAATGTATACTCACTCATATTGTTTAATTATAAACAGATACAGTTTTAAGCTAATAGTATTTTAAAAAAAATTAATTTCCAGAAAACATACTGGAGAAAAAAATTTTGAGTGTGGCGTTTGTCAAAGGGCTTTCATCACCCGCGGAGATCTGACACAGCACACCAAGACCCACACAGGGGAACGTCGGTTCATCTGCCCACTGTGCGGAATGCGCATGACACGTGCCAGCCACCTCACCCGCCATATGCTGACACATTCCGGAGAGAAACCACACCGCTGCAGCGTTTGTGGCTCTGCCTACGCTCAGAAAGGAGATCTCTTAAGGCACGAGAAGAAACATTCGATACCTTCTGTGAAAGGGAAGATATCCTGTACTAAAATTAACCGTGGAATAAATAAACCTCTACCAGATATGCATAGAATTACTATTGTCGATAATGCTGTTAATCATAGTGTTACTTTTCGACCACTGGATTCAAAAAATTCTATTGAATCAAAAGAAATGGTTGTCCCTTTTGGATTGGGTATTTTTACAACTCCTGATAACTGACTGTTTATTTATAAAAAATCTAATTATTTTTGTAATACAGCTATAAAAAAACATTCCATAAAGTGTGATCTAAAGTTATAAAAGCAACAAACGCATGTAAGGTTGCTAAAATCATGTTTAAATACTAAGAGAAATTGTCAACTAATAAACAATAACGACAATTATAAAAATCTAAATTATAAGGCTGGACTCTTGACCATGATCATGTGGCATTTGAGTCGACTGTAGAATGCCTGCAGTGCAACAAGGCTTCCATACACTTTGAAAGTCAGATTTTTAGGATACATGCTTGCAGCTTTTACTATTGGTTGATCATTGTAAAGTTTGTGCAAACAAACTCGCAGTAAGTCCGCGGCCGTAGAAATCTGACATAAACCAGTTCCTAATTTAATCTTAGTATTTATGAAGAAAGAGAAAATATTATCTGTTTTATTCGTACGACATATGTAGCTTGCTGATATTTTTGATGAGATGTTTTTTAATGGCATATTAGTGGTACTGAAAAATAATGTCGTTTTTATGATAAACATTTTCAATGGTCTGTTTTGTTTTACTTGGCAATCGTTCAACACGTGTTTTGAATTAAATAGTTACTGTAACATCTCAAAAATATATTTTAATATTCTAAAGTAAAAATTTTAAATTGAAGAGTAATTTCCGAGTGAAAAGCTTATTCAATATTTGGATACTTGATATTTTTTTGCAAAAAAGACTGTAACTGTGAGTACCAAAAACATTTCTGGTCTAATAGAGAAATCCCAGAAATGGTTCAAAAAGTTTAGATCAGGAAATTATGATCTGATGGATAACTTTAAAGTTGCAAGATGAATAGAAATGGATGACGACATTCTTTCTGCTGAAATTGAATCAAATCTAACTTTATCATTTAAATAAATTCCTGAAAATTTAGGATACCTATGGTTGTGGTAGAACCACATTGAAAAATTGGAAAAAGAGTATAAGCAAGGAAAATTGGCACTGTATTAACTGATGAAATGGGCTGATTTTGTATTCTGTATTGATGTGGTACTCATGGATGACCAAAAAAGTAAATACATGTCACTGGAGACGAAACTTAGATATTATACTCAAACCTGGTACATAAAAGACAATGGTTGTCAAAAGGGCAGGTAGCAAGGCTCACTGCTAGACTTGATGATAAAAAGGTTTTACTATCAGTATAGTGGGACTTGAAGGGTATAATTCATTTTGAAATACTCGAACCGAAGATACAGTAACAGCATAGGTTTATTGTGATCTGATAGCCAGAATGATGAAATTGAAAAAAAAAAAAATATAATAATTGTCACCAAATATTATTGCAGCATAATAGTGCTTGTCCTCACGTTACAAGCATTACCAAAGACAAACAAACTGAAGAGCATACAATGGATAACGGTTTTGCATCCTTCATCAGATTTCCATCTTTTTCGGTCATTACAAAATTTTGAAGATAGTAAAAATTATAAAAGTTACGAAGAGTTGAAAAAGGGAATCGCTGAATATTTTAATTCAGTCAAGTCTCCTGATTTTTATGTAAGAGGCATCAAAGATTTATCAGAAAGGTAGAGAAAGGTCATATCTGATGAAGAAAATTATATTTTAAATTAATATTTAATAAATAAATTAATTATGACTCTTTTTTGTTTCATTTAAGAAAATGACATTACTTTTGTGTTTTCCTAATATATCTTCACTTATTAACTGTAACTGGGGTAAGCGACTGAGCTATAATTTGAAAGTTTAATTTTCTACCAAATTTTGGAAATAATTACTTAAATTATTTTATCATTCCACTAACACATCGATCAATAAGTCCTGGGACTAACTACTAAAACTACATTTGTTTACCAAAATTCTTCGTTATTCATCAACATAGTCTCCTTCAAGAGCGATACATTCATTCCAACGCTTTCCTAACTTTTCTATGCCAGCTGTGTAGAACGATTTATCTTTGGTTTCAAAATAGGCGTAAGTTTCGGCAATCACTTCTTCATTGGAGCCAAATCTCTCCCTGGAGCATCTTTTTGAGGTCTGCGAACAGCCAGTAGTCGCTGGAGGCCAAATCTAGAGAATACAGTGGGTGCGGAAGCAATTCGAAGTTCAACTCGTGCAATTTGGCCATCGTTACCATCGACTTGTGACACGGTGCATTGTCCTGATGAAGGAGAACTTTTTTCTTCATCATATGGGGCCGTTTTTTTTCAATTTCTGCCTTCAAATGTTCCAATAACGCTATGTAATATTCGCTATTGATTTGTGTCTGTACGACCGTGGCATCATTTGTGTCTGTACGACCGCGTTTGAAATCAGCATAGCGCCGACAAATAGTTTTTTTCGACGAAGCAGAGCCCGGATAACACTTTTCAAGCCATCGCTGAGTTTTAACGGTATATTTTCCCATTAAAAAGCAATGTTTTATCAACACACGAAATTCGGTTGTTTCCATTGTTTTGAAAATAGCAAAAGTAGCATCACTAAAACCACTGTAACTCAATGACACAATGTCGGAATGTCATGAAAGTTTGACACGTAACTTCTAAAGGTTGGTACTAACTGAGAATGGTATGGATTTGTTATTAGAGGCACCATCTATTGGTTAGTCCTGGGACTTATTGATCGATGTGTTAATTGAATTAATCCCCGCAACACATGTTTCTACCTCCTGTCCCGAGGGTCTCTTCGTGTGGAATGATTCCTGTTTGTTATGAAAGCGGTGGTTAGGTCAGAATGGTGTCATGTTAGTATGGAACACTCACATTGACAGTATGTGTGATCTATTGAAGCAAAGATTTCAATTTTGTATAAATGAATTTTTTTAAATCTATAAATATTATTTTATGAATTCAACAATATCAATCCGAAGGAAAAATTTATAAGGAGTATGAAACCTTTTGCATTCTTTGGTTATTTATTGCTTTTTTGTTTTTGCTTATGACTTTGTGTGTCTCTAATGTTTCTAAATTCATTGTTTTTTGTCATTTTTGTGAATTATGCAAAACTACAAGGCATATCCAGAAACTAAGTGTACTGATTTTTGTAGGTTACAATTTTTTTTATTTCAACAAAAAAATTATGTGGTTACCGTAGTACATATGTACGCTATTTTTCGACATAGTCGCCATTCCTCTCAATGCAGGTGGTGAAGCGGGGTATCAACTTTTTGATGCCTTCCTCGAAGTAGTTTCCCGCCAACTCCTCCGTCCACTTCTCCACCTCCTCCTTTACCTCCTCGTCGGTTGAAAACCTTTTTCCACCCATGTGCAGCTTCAGGGAGGTAAAGAGATAGTAATCTGAAGGTGCTAGGTCAGGGGAATGCGCGGGATGGTTCAGGACATCCCATTTAAACAAGGCGAGCAGTTCCTTCGTGGCGTTGGCCGTGTGTGGTCTGGCATTTTCGTGCAGCAGGCAGACTCCCTTTGTCAGCATGCCTCTCCTCTTGTTCTGAATCGCCCTCCGCAATTTTTTTAGGGTCTCACAGTATCTTGCAGAGTTGATGGTCTCCCCTTGAGGCATATATTCAATTAAAATTATGCCTTGACAGTCCCAAAACACGGATGCCATAATTTTCTTGACTGAAATTGTGGTTTTGAACTTTTTGGCGGAGGGTGAAGAGGTGTGACGCCACTGTTGAGACTGCCTTTTGGTTTCAGGCATGTAGTGTGCAACCCAAGTTTCATCTCCAGTAACGATGGAGCGGAGAAATTCATCTCCATGGAGTTGGCAGCGCCTCAAAAACTCTTGCCTTTTTACAAAATTTCGCACTTGGCGGGAGATTGGTTTGACATTTTTCACGAAACGTGTTGTCGCGTCGACACTTCTCAACGTACTGACCTCGAATCGGTCTCGTTGCGGAGGGGAAGGGTCAGGCTGCACGGAAGTGTAGCCAACATGTCGAAAATAAAATCCATCCAGTCGTGAGAGCCTCAGTACACTTATTTTCTGGATACGCCTCGTACTTTCTTTGAAATTATGATATGGTTTGCAAATTTTGATATCTTTACATCAATACTATTAGAGATCACACACACTTTCGATATGGAGTGTCCATAGTAACATGACACCAATCTGACCTAAGTACTGCTTACATAACAAACTGGGATCATTCCGTCTAAAGATAGTGTCGGGATAGGAGGTAAAAACGTGTAGTGGGGATTAATATAATTAGTGGAATAACAAAGTGATTTATTGTTAAATATTCTAATGACTTAAATTTTTATTTGATAAAAGTGGTTATCTTCGAGTACATTTGAAATATTAGATTACATAATATAATACTATCAAAGACTAATGTAAAAAAGTGCCTGCGTATTTATTTAATGTTAAAGTGTATAGCCAAAATATAACTCTTCAAATCTTACAATAAAAAGATATGTATAAACACTAATTTTCTATCTTATTTTAAATTAAAAATTTATATAGCCTGAAAATACTCGAAACATCATAAAACCAATTATTTTATTACACTGGTAAAAGTTACTTTGAAAAAATCACCTATTCTGTTTTAGTACTTAAATATTTTATTCAAAGTAGAATGCTACTCAAGCAGCTAAGTAAAATATAGTAAGGTCGTTAATTTACAGCTACTTTCAGAGTGAAGTAAGCTACTTATAGCTCGTTACTTAACAACACCACATTTTAGAATGAAAAATGGACATGGACAACAAAACTTCTCTGAGATATTAAACCCAGTGAATTATTTGTTTTTTTTTCTTTCTAGTTTATATTCTATGGGTTTAATATAAATTTAAGAAAATATAACAAATATTTTATTTCCCCTACATACTATAAATGCTTTCTTAACCTAGATTAATTACCCAAAATTGGGGAAAAGTAATTTTACTTTGGGTAATTTGTCAAAATTACTAAAAATGGATGTTTTAACCTGTTCACCGCGTTAAAAATCAAATTCCACGAATCCTGTGCGCGGCACAATTTCAGCGTTTTTTAATTTCTAAGTTTAAACACATATTTTGTTTAGAACCACTGATATTTGATTACAACACCAAGTAAACATGACACTTAAGTAATTTTCTGATAATAAATAATAGTCATTACTCTTAAGGAGACTCATTAAATAAAGGAGATAAACTTAACATTACGTAAAATAAACAAAGGAATGCTACGATCAAATCAATGCTTCATGACACTCACCCAGTCAAATGCATATAGCACTAGTAATGTTTATTTACGTAAGAGAGACTTAGTAATGTTTATTTACGTAAGAGAGACTCATCGCAGGACTCGATCCGCGAGACAGGTCGTTAATGCTGGAAATATTGAGAAACCAAAAAAATTCGGCGCTCTGTTTATTCAACAATATCTCATAAACTAATATATTATTTGACAAGGTTTTCAGAGATGTCGCTAGAATAAAGATTATTTTAAATTTTAGTTCAATTTTTATTCCGGTTTTGTGTCATTTTTTTTAAGTATTTGTGAATTGAAACTTGGATTGTCGTCAGATCACAGGCGTTTGTGCTCCCCGCGGGGAACAGGTTAAGTAAGATGAAAAAAGGAGCTTTAAGATGGTTTGAACGTGTAGAGAAAATGAATGATGAAAAAATTACTTAGCAAGTATACAAGTCAGAAGTGCATGGTGTGTGTGAAAGAGGTAGATTGAGGAAAACGTGCCTGAATCAAGTGGATCAGATTTTGATAGAATGTAATGTGAAAAGTTAGAATAATAGAGATTGTACATGATGAGATGTATGAAATGTGGAGGAGGTGAAAGTTGTGTACTTGGTTAGAAAAATTTGGAGATCTATTCGCTGTCTACAAGGTGAAAAGACTCCCTTTTCAAAAAGTGATATCTCTCCACCTGCCTCACCACCTTCCACTTACTTCATCAGCTCTCGTAAGTACAGGTAAAGTGCAGTTCAATTTTCATGTTTTAATATATTTATTGTTCTACCGCACTGTGTATTTTTGGGGGTCTGAAATAGATTAATCCAATCTACATTATTTCTAATGGGAAAAACTTATTTAGTTTTCGAACGGCCTTTTAAAATGGATTAAGTTCGAGATTCCAATGTGTTTTTTAAGTTTTTTTTTTCGATACTACAATATTTTTACTATACATGAGAAAATGTAGGATGTTTCCTGTGACATTTGAAATGTCATGTCTCAAAGGGATGGGGTAAAATTGTTTTTTTTTTACAAATCGAATAGTTTTTTTATAAATCGAAAAATTGTTTTTCTCTAAACTGACGTTTTAATTCCTAATTTTCATTATACTGACTTTCTAATGTATCGTATGATTTGTATCTATCTTTAAATAGACCAAGATCTACTATGAATTAATACTAATTACGAACATTTAATTTTAGGTATAAAAAAATCGAAAATCCAATTATCGTATACCTCATCCCTAGCTACAGACTAACGTAGTGACTTTTGACAAACGTCACCAAATATTATTTAATCTTAACAAACTGCCACATTTTTGGTAATTTGTAACAAGATGTATTAATTGTTAGTTTTATGTAATGACCTAAATAACTTGCTATTTATTAGAATCAAGGCTTATATTAAAGTTAATAAAATAATTCAAATTACTGAACGTCGTTACAAGGTTATATTGGGGCAAATTTGTGAACTGTTACAATTTCTCAAGTATAAAATAAGTGCAATATACCAAAATAGATATTTATATTATGCACGCTCAAATTATATACTCTAAATGTTCTTTTTCTTTTTTTAATTATGTTAATAATATTAACTATTATATAAAACATGTACTTTTTTAAATAAATATTTTAATTATGATTTTTTTCATATCTATTTCCATGAATATATCCCTATAAAGATCATAAGGCATTTTGTTTTAAAGTAGCAATATTGTATTTAATAATAAAAGGACAATTTATACAATGTCATTTAGAGAGCAGACTTCTCAAGGTGCTCTTACTCAGGAATCGAACACACTCTTATAAAAAAATAATATAAGAGTGTAAGGATAGGAAAGTGGCAGCTGCGGTTGTTATATTGCATACTTCCCCGCATCTGTAGTTAACTTTCTCTATTAGTCTTATTTTGTACCATGTTAATGCAAATACAGTAAAGCATCGATTTACCGAATACCGATCAACTGAAACATCGGTTAACCAAAATTTCAAATTTGCGGCCGCTAGTATAGAAATTCAATTTTATGAAAACTTGTCATGTTTTATAGTATGTATAAAATTTCAAATTGCTGTGGCGCTGCAGCGCTTTCCCCCTCCCTGCCAACCGGCGTTCGTGAGGAGCAACCTCGTGTCGTTAGTGGCGTGTGAGCCTTCACTTGTGACGATCGGTTATCCGAAAAATCAGTTATCTGAACACCCCCAGTTCCGAATTGTTTCGGATAATCGATGCTCTACTGTATACTAAATCAGTGATATCTTACCATTTTAAAGCTAAAAACTACTACGAGGATCGAAAACCTCTTCCCTTTTCATTTTAAAAGAGTAAAAATCTATTTGTAAAAATAAAAAGGTGACAGCATAAATCTACACTATATATCTTTACAAATACATAATTATATACATAGATATAAAATCTTAGTCGACAATGACGACAAACTATCCCTTGTGTATGGCACCAATACAAAGAACTATATCATAAGTGAATGGCTGCTGCGCAATGCTCGGAGAATTCAGCTCACGTTCAGAGGCGTAGATCAGTGAAAAGGTAGCGGGGTGAAGAGATTCCTCTTAGGCAGCTACAAGTACTAGATGATCGCAAGTAAAACACAGCAGGTAGAGTGAACTGAGAAGTGATTTTATTTGGTTTTGACCCTTTTTATGAACGGCCGATCGCTCATCGTAAACGCCATTTTCCGCCACTGCATGCGCTCACACCTCGCAAAATACCACAATTTTCGGGAGTTTTGCGCAAGCAGAGACCGGCCGGCCAGCGATATAGTCTCGCGACGACCATTCATAAGTCTCATTTCCCAACAAACATAAAATTACCATACAAAATATCAAACAAATATCGAATCAAACCAAGAAATTTACATATCAATACCAAAAAAATATCAAAATATAACTAAATATCTACACATATTAAGGGTGATGCATACGTCCGATACACATACTGATTGAGTATGATTGTCAGCCTTCCTGTGAATCTAAGACATCATCTGTACATATGAGTATACTGTTTTTTTGTGTGCAAACTTTTGGATTTCACACTGACTTCATCAAGACTGATACATCAAATCCAAAGTTCCAATGATATGAAGAGCATCCTAGATTCTCGACATGTTTAATCTGCTACAGCCTTTCCTTGAGTGGGTATAGGGTTATTCTTTTGTGTTCCTGAATAGCACTGTAAGAATTTATAGCGCTATTAAGGAACAACTTTAGATGCACAATCACTTTTGAGCCCGTGAAAATGAAATTTGACAAACAAGTTTAAAGTGTTGAAACTAAGGTTTTAACATGTTTGGCTCTCAAACTTTTGGGGGGAAGATTTTTATTTTAGAATCACCCCTAAACTAAACATCCAATTAAAACCAAAATTAGCAGATACTTTTATAAGATTATAATGAAGTTTGTATTTAAAAAAATTATGCCTGGAAAAAGTCATGGATTTTTTTTACCTATGATACTGTAATATCTATCATAATTAATTAAACAAAATAAAAATTTGTAAATACATGTATTTCCAGCAGCTTTCATTTTTTTAGGGGAAACTATTTAATTTATTTTTATTTTTCCTAAACCATATTAGAATTTTTTTATGTTAGGTATTTCTGTTTTTTTTAGATATTTCAGGAACTTTTTTATATTTTTTTATGTATTTGATAAATTTTTGATTGGTTTGAAAATTTTCAATTTGGGACCCTTCATATTTTTGAACTTTCCTGCTAATCCTTGTTTTTAGCATTAAAATTAGCAGATATTTTTTTAATTTTTTAAATTATGGGGGTTTCGAACATCTTCGAAATTTTGAATTTATTTGTGATATTTCCGATAATTTTATTTTTTTTCAAAATTAACATAGTACAAGTCTTCAAAATATTAATGGTGTTCTGAGCCAAGTACGATAGATTTTTATTTTATTTATTAAATTGTGCTGTATTCGTCTCTTGGAGGGGTGAGGTAGATTTTACCTCAAACTATGAATCTCAATCTGAGAAATAGATCAGCATCAAAATTATTTCAATTTTCATGGTTTAATCTTAAGACCAGATTCTTCCCAGTCAGGGGTGTATATGGATGTATTGATAAATTTAGATGCTTGATAACTTTTGAGTCCGTAAACCGATGAAGTTTAGTAAACATGTTCATTGAATGGAAAATTTCTCTTCGGAAATCATCTTTTCAACAACTAAATCTTTTTAGGAAAAAAACTTTTTTGGAACTGGTTCTAAACTTAGCATCCGATTGATACTAAAATTGACAGATATATTTATCATATTACACCATAGTTTATATTTTTTTCCAAAAGCTCTTAACATTTTAGTGATGATAACTTTTTACCTAGGATAATATTTATTTGGCCCGTGAACAAAACGTATTGAAATTTAGCAAACATGTTGGAAATGTTCTAAATTAGATTCTTTCGATTTTTTAAGATCCAACTTCTTGGGAAAAACACTATTTTAAAGATTTACTCCTAAACAAAACATTCAATCAAAATAAAAAATGATAAACGCAGCTCTCGATAGTTTGTCGGTGAACTATTAACCTTGATTAAAACTAACACAAAGCATTTGATTTACCATGTTAGCACAAATGTCATCGAATATGCGTTCATTATGTAAAAACATAAATACGTCTAAGCATTGGACGCACGTGTTTAATTGTAAATTCATAACTTTATTTTTATGATCAACATTTAATAGTTTGTTCAAAGCCGAGAATTTCATCCGAAGGTAGTCATGACCTATTATGTTTAATCATAATTAATTAAGGGATTTTCAGCAATTTAAAGGGAAAACAATAATTGTTATTTAAATGTTTGATCAAATTAAAGCTCTTTAGCCAGTCATTAAAATCTATTCAAAACTAGTTAATCTAATTAAAGTAAGACTCAATTTATATATTATCATTTAGGAGTCCCTTTTTTCAGAGTTGGAGTTATTTGAAATATTCGGTTTTTCTCACAACTTTTATGAATTTGACATATTTATAGTACGGCATGACTAACATTATTTTTATAACTAGATTTTTAATTTGTCTGCATGTTTTTTTACTATAACTTGGTGTGCAGCAAATAAGCAATCTTGAAGCATAATCCTGGTCAAGTGTGAATCTAGCTTTGATGTCTGAAGAATAAATAAAAATAGAGATTGTTTGTGGGCTTTCTAAACAATCCAGAAATGTATTTTGTGTTATTTCTGGTATGTCCATAAACAAACAGTTTATAAAAATGGGGTGCTCAACACGTGTCGATTTGTTTACAGACTTTATTTATTACAGCTAATGTCGAAGCGGTGAACGGACGTGTTAAGTTATAATTTCGTAAATTTATTTTTATTATCAACATTTAAGAGTTGGTTTAAGTACGAGAATCTCATTCTAAGGTATCTATAACTTCAAAATTTTTAATACATTATTACTATCATTTCTATATTAACAATTTCTTTAAATGTGTTCCTTTAAACGCTTAATTAATTTGTTTCATTTTGTTACTAAACATGAACAATTTAGTTTATTTATCTATTTGATTGGCACCATGCCTTTTATTTACTTTTATGTACACTGTGTTGACAACTTATATGAAATCAGCTTTTATTTTTTATTAAAATTGTTTACAATATTCAAACTAAAAGTTATAAGATTTGAAGATATTTTTAATACGTTATAATATATTTAAAACGTTTTGGCGACTGATCTTTATCTAAGAAGTGGTGTTTGAATTTCTGCGTTTTTTTAGGTTATTAAATTTTCTGTTGACAAAATAATAAGAATTTAACTACAACTAACGCTTGAAATTTAACTAAAAACTATCGTATATTAATTTCGTTACCCCGGATGGTTCCATCAGTTCTATTATCATTGAAAATCTACTATATTACATTAAATGTTTTGTAACAAAACATTAAGATGTTTTGTTACAAATACAATGTTTTGATATTTAAAGTAACCATTACTTTGCAGATGCGTGTTGAATTACTTTGTTACAATTATTATTTCAATATTTAATTTGTATTTACTTCTTATTAATTAAGTTTAATAAAAATAATGACGGTTGATTTCCTTTTGGTAACAAATTGATTATCTAATTAATTGAAATCATCTGTACTCTTTTAGAACAAACTAAACTTTTGTAAGTTTCATTTGATTTATAGCCTGCCAATTTCTTTTCAATTATATTTATCTCTTATCAATCATATCGCAAATGACACCAAAATTGTTAACAAAAACATCATTATATGTGTATAGATACCACGCCATTCCCCTTTCGGAGTGGGCAGAGGCAGCGCCACCTATCTCGACACACATGCTTAGCTTCTTCTACATTAATACATCTCATACAACTTCTAGAATTTCTATGATTCCCATATATAAAAGAGCTAGCACTTTTATTATTAATTAAGATATTGATACAATAGGCTATCCCTCATGACCGAGAATGATTGTCAACCGTCATGTGGATAGAAGAAATATCCATGTGTATAAGCTGTTGCACTTCAGCAAATGCAATCTTAACAAATCAAACCCAAAATAGCAATGTTCCAAGACGATCTATAGGTTTAATCTACTGTAACCTTATATTAGATAGAATTTTATATAGCACTATTTTAGTGCCACTTAATATCATTATAAGAATTTATGATGATCAGCATATAAGCTGCACAAAACATTAGTTCAGATTGAATTAGTAAAAGAGTACAACTAGTTCGGAATTGAACCTTGTTGTCTATTTGCTAAGTGTGGTTGCTAACTTTTGGAACCCATATTTTTTCTTAAAATCGGTCGCAGTCTGGTTTTCACTGAATACATCTTGAACATCTTTTTGGTTGTTCGGAAGAGAATGCCACACGGCAATAAACCTTCCAGGTTGTACTGTGTACAACGAAAGTGTAATACAATACTAAACAAAGTATATAATTGTGCATTAAATTTTATTCTTAATAGTAAAATTATATTAATTATAATAATGTTTAGCAACCCTTGATTGAAATTTTTAATTTGTTTCAGAAATAAAAATGGACAACGAGAAAAATAACTCTCTGATTGAACTGAAGAAGGTGCTACTTGGGTTGGTCTGTTCTAACCCGTCAGTGATGGACGTCAACTGTCTGAAGCGGGACTTTGCCCAGACAGAAAGGGACATCACTATACCCATACACAAGTATGGGTACAAAGACCTTATAGCATTCCTCCGGAAGGAATGCGCAGATATATTTGTGGTAAGTGATAATTTATTCTGACTATTCAGAAAACCTCTATACTCCAGAGTCTCATGTTAATCTTATTTCATATGTTACCCTTCATACCCGAATTCATGGCTGTGAAACAATATTTGAGTTTAGAACCACTGACTAGTCATTGCTCATTTTAGCAACACTACTGCATGTGAAGAAACAATAACACTGACACATGCTCGACACACAAGTATAACCATATGGAATCCTTTATATTTTCAATATTTTTTTGATGCCATCAGAAATCAAACACAGTACCCCAGAATCTATGAAATAATGCATGGGTCCACTCAATAGCCACTCGTCTTGAATCTAACGCATATCCAAAAACCCTTTTATAATTATCAACACAAGAACTTTGAGATATTTATTGATATGTTGACAATATTTTTTTATGTATGCACTGGCACTGATAGACAACTCCAACAATTCCTAAATTCTTTACATGAAAACTTAAATTCGCTGTAGTAACAGATATTAACGTTTAAATTTCCTGAACCTTTCTGTAACAAGAAATAAAAATATATTCTTTTGTATATATATATATAGAAAAAATAGTTATAATGATATAATCCAATCTTCTAATCATCCTATTAATTATAAAATATCGCTTTTAATTGTATGGTCGTCAGGATGTTAAATGTTCCAATTAATAATGTTAATTATGATAAAAAAAAAATTATTAATCTCTTTAAATCGTTGCAATTAATAATGGTTATAATCCATATTTAATGGATTCAATGATTAAAAATAAAAATAGATTTAAAGAAATACAATTACTTTGAGAAACATTACCAAATTAAGAAGTGGGCTAAAATTTTATATTTAAAAAATGTCACCAATTTACAAAATTTCTGCATTGAACCAGTTTTCCTATACTAATTTCACCCTCAAAACATGATATTTAACACTAAAAATATAGGTGAAACGTTTGACAGTGGTAGAGTGGACAAAATCCAATTTACATATTGTGATTATTATATTGGGATAACCGGGAGGTAATTTGGTATTAGATTAAGGAACATAATAAGACCTTACCTTACTCAAATGTCTTCTCCGAAATAGCTAATCATTTCTTTTCAAGGGATAATATAAAGCCATTAAACCTGATTAAACATCTTGAAAGTCTGGAAATAGATAATAGCAGTATTGGGGTAAACCCATAGTAAACAAGATTGTCCCTAATGGTAATCCTATCTGTTAGAATTAGTTCAAGTTATTGCAAACAATATAATTTAATCCCTTTATTGTTCTACAATTTT
The DNA here is from genome assembly GCA_949825065.1 of Odontocerum albicorne. Lineage (NCBI taxonomy): Eukaryota > Metazoa > Arthropoda > Insecta > Trichoptera > Odontoceridae > Odontocerum > Odontocerum albicorne. The sequence goes on along the minus strand of OX463854.1, from coordinate 7,300,029 downwards.
ACTAAAAAAATAATGGGTTTTTCCCCCTCCCTTCTCCTAATTTGGTCAGTTTTGAGTACCCTTGAAGATTAGTCACAATTGCCTTGAAACTAGTTGGGATTCAATATATATTTTCAAGTGGATTAAACAGTGTTTCAATTTTTTATTATATTTTAATAAACATGAATTTTCAGTATTAACTCAAACTCGAGAAATATTAAGAACTTTAATATTTAAAAAACAAACATTTTATCGTGTTTATTAAAATAATAACTTTTATACTGTATGTGTCATTTATTTCATCCAGTCCAGAAATAATTCGATATACAACACGCAAAAATAGATTACATGGATCGTTCTTCTATACAACATTTATACCGCAATATTCATTTAGAATATCGCAACTTTTCTCACTATTTTTCTTGATCAATTTTTTTTTTCAAATTATTAAAGCCATGTTTGAAAATTATACAGTGAAACCCCGTTTTTACGTGCCCGGAATTCACGTTTTCCCGCTATTTGCGTTCAATTTTTACAATTCCGTTTTATTTTAGTACAATTAGTACCCGCTTTTACGTTTTTATTTCCCGCCATTTACGTTTGAAATATTTAAAATGCAAATCAATTTATAAACATATTTAATTAAATGCGCGACGATTTAAAATATGCGAAATTAATATAAGGAAGCAGAAATATGTTATTTCTATTTATAGACACGTGTACACCTGTAGAGCTCGTGGTCAAGGTTACACGAGTCGTGTAATACGATGCAATTGGTGGGAAATTTAGCGAATCAGAGGCAGGCAGACTGTATAGGCAGGTCAATCTGTGCTTGTGTTTTAAGTTTTAAACGTGTCGGTCGTGGACATACAATTTTAATTGTCGTGTATTTCGTGTGTCAATTTACACTTCTTTTAATTTTCGTTGAATCCCTTCAAATAATGTCTCAGCAAAGAAAAACATCGATTCGAGAGAAAAGGAAAATTCTCGAAAAAGTGAATAAACACGTTGGTTCACGTGTTTCGCTCCCGCGTGATTTGGGGATACCCATTACAACTTTGGCTACGATAATAAAAAATCGCAAATCGATTGAAAAAAGTTTTCAATTATTCAATTTTTTTTCTAACCCCGAATCTACGTTTTCCCTCCAATTACGTTTTTTTTTACCAGTCCCTTCAAAAACGTAAAAACGGGGTTTCACTGTATTGCATTTGATTATGATATCGCAACTTATGGGTTATAAACAATGGTAAACTTGTGTGACGCAACAGCAGAATAGGCGAAAATGCTGATGTCTCGCATATAACTTCGCTTTCGGAAGAATGCACGGATTTCGAAAATAACAAACTCATTTTATTCGCGTACGATAACTGATGCCAAAAAGAATATCATTTGCAGCGTAGAAAAAATCCTGTTTACTTATGGAAATAAAACATCAAAAAAAAATATTGAAAGACTATTTTAATTTAAAAAAAATATGTTTTTGGTACTAATATGTAATTTTATTTTTATTTATACACATTTATGTATGGTACATGGGCAAATTTTTTGTTCATATATTCCTACATTTATTGTGTACTTTAAAAAATTATAGAGGTTTTACTGTATATTTTACTTTCTATCTGGTTTGAAATAATAAAATTATTTTATTCTTAATAAATTGATTAAATGCAATGATGGTTAGCATTTACACTAAGCAGGCGGGCACCCTATACTTAATTCCTGACGGATTCACTCCCAGACTAGTCTCACTCAGACCATTTGACATATCAATTTTATGTTTTTCTGTAGCTTATATGCTGCTTATCATAAATACTCATAGAACTATTAAGCAACACAAAAGTAGCACTATATAAAACTCGACCTAACGAAAGACTAGCAGATTAAACTTCTTGATCGATTGAAAATTGAATCTCCTTCCTATCGGAACTCGGGTGTTGATAGGAAAGAGATTAAATCATATCTGTGACATTTGCGGAAGGGAATACACATCTAGGATCGGGCTGTTTTCTCACAGAAGATCACATGATCGACGTAGAAGAATGGTTCAAGATTGACATTGAAGCTGCGAGGGGATCTTCGGCTACGATGCCCGGCAACGACGACGACTTGAAAACCAACCAATAGTATTTCAAAGTTTCATTGTCGTGTTGTTGTTGAAAGTGAAGCTGTGCATATGAGTTAGTTTCAAGTGAGAGCTGTTGCATGCCAGCAAAATCACCGGCCATGTAATAATGTTGGATCCCGTGGCATGCTGGAGTGAGACGACTGGGGCACAATGGCATGTTAGATGCTATTATAATGCATAAGGGTGTGAGAGAGTAATATGAATACTATCAAAAGACACAGAGGATTAATAGATAGGGAATGATTTTATAGGATGGGAAAAGGAAGTGAGAAAGGGAATCTCTTTTTTTATCCCGTCTTGGGACCTGCGCCATCATTTAAATAAAGGTGTCCTTTTGATAAAGGAGACTAAAGTTTACCTACCCATAGCTTACTTAGAAATCCCATAATTCCTTATTCCGCCTTTCTAATTACTTAGCTGTTTAATAATACAAATAAAACTTCTGATTGAAGTGTAAATTTTGAAATGTTTTAGTTTCAAGGAAATTTCAACAATCCGACCCTAGTCCCCGTAGTGCCAAAGGAAATTCAGAGCCTCAATGATTTGGTGTGCAAGCAGAAGATATCTAGAACCAAAGCACAGTAAGTTTTTAAAATTTTTATTTATCATTATTACATATTAATGCTTTCTTATCTATGGCAACATTTACGATTTGCTGTCATAGTTGAAATCGGCCTTTGCAATTACAATTAACGCTTTTTATAAAGGGGCTGGGTGTTAAGTGGCTGAGTTTTGCTTTTATGGAGGTGCCTCTGTTTTCTCACTGAATGGTATTAATGTTGATGCAGTGAAAACTTATTTGGTGCGATGGACAAGAACTTTTGACATTATCTCCGTAATGGGAGAAAAATGCGAACTCACAATAAAGATTATATTTCCATACCATAAATTCTCTGTTATAAAATAATAATTACAAATAACAAGTCTCAAGGACAGACTTTGGATAAAGTTGATGCATATCTACCTACATCAGTATTTGGCCATGGGCAACTATCCCCTGGCTAAATATTTGTTTGTTAAGTTAATAACAATTTAGAGCAGGGAAATATACTCCTTATTCCCATAGAGTGCTTGTATCTATAAAATGGCAGCGAGCCCTCTTGGTGAGATAAAACCTCGCGTCAGATAATTTCGTCCTGTTTTAACAATAACATTATCCAATGAGGAGACACAGGCGATGCCTCTATAAAAACAAAAATCAACGTCAGATAATTTCTTCTGTTTTAACAATAACACTATCCAATGAGGAGGCACAGGCGATGCCTCTATAAAAACAAAAATCAACGTCAGATAATTTCTTCCTGTTTTAACAATAACACTATCCAATGAGGAGGCACAGGCGATGCCTCTATAAAAACAAAAATCAACGTCAGATAATTTCTTCCTGTTTTAACAATAACACTATACAATGAAGAGGTACAGGCGATGCCTCTATAAAAACAAAAATCAACCACTCAACATGAAAAAAAAGTGATTTTTAAAGCTTCAATAAAAATGTCACCTTATCTCACTGATAGTTAAATATTAGGCATTGCCAGATTACGAAGATGAGCTGGCATAAACATTGTAATTGACGCTGGGCCCAATCAAGTAAAATTACTAGTAATATCCCATTCTTTTTTTACCAAAAAATGTTGTATACAAATAAATATGCTACATTTAAATACTTTTGTTCCATTTTATATAACAATTGGCAAGTATTTAGTTACTTGTTTCGCACATCCATGGATAAACTTTTCAGCTAGTAGATAATATGTCCACTATAAGGAGCTTAATATTCCTAAATGGCTGGTAAAAATTGTCATATTTGTCCATATTAAAATCTAACAACTGTTATAATTTTCAGCATACCAAAACGATCGAGAGGTGTATTTGAAGAAAAAAAAAATGGTTACCAAAACAGACAAGAAAGAAGGCCTCAACAAAATACTATGATACATAACCATACCAACAATTACTACCACACACAACAGTATCAAAACAAACCAGTGTTACCTGTTCACCATACCAACAATTACTACCACACGCAACAGTATCAAAACAAACCAGTGTCACCTGTTCAAGTTAAAGGTATGCATTCCATTTCTTCCTCAGAAATTAAACTCAATGTCATCCTGTTTGTTTCACTTCTCCTCCGCACATATTGGGCCCTCTGTGTTATCGGGCTCATCAACTAGACTTAATTAAAAGAAGGATAATTCGCAATTCTTCATTTTATAGGTTCCGATGTAGACTTTTTTGTAATAAATTCTATTAATTCTAAAAACAATGTATTGATTGTTAATATTTTTATGCCAAAAAGTATTTATGAATTCAAATACTTTGAAATTTTAAATTCAAATTATACTTGTAGTAATACACCGACCGTCCCCTGGCAGCGGGACAGTCGGTGTATTACAGTAATACACCGGCCGTCCCCTGGCAGCGGAACGATCGTTGTAATACCGGCTGGCAAGCAGTTCAATTTACAGGGCTCCTCATATATCCAAAGATTCAATATTGAAATATCTCAATATTATTAATATAAGTATGGGATTTTGAGTGTTCTTTTCATATAAATTATTATGTATTTAAAAAAAATTTACTCACCTGTAATAATTTCACAACTGTGAAAATCATAGTCAAATGCGTGATCAAGTAAAAAACTGTGGGAAACATGTCCTGTCTGCATACCCTAAAAGAAACATGCCATAATTGGTACATATGTATCTACTAATGATTTCAAAATCAAAGTTCAACAACAACCCAAAAGAAAACAGTATTATTCTAAAGCCAATATATTGCTTTTGTTTTGTATTTAGATCGAAAAATTGAATCCCCTGAGCACAGGAATTGGAAGATCAACAATAAGCTGGTAGACAATCTGAGACGGCTGATAGAGATGTACCCCCAGGGTCTATGGTCTTACGAGTTAATGAATGCCTACGAACAGAAGTACAACATTGACCTGCAGATGGATAGACTAGGATATAACAGCATCATCACACTCTGCAAGGATCTACCTCAGGTAAATAGCTTTTTGAAAACCACTTGTCATAATATTATTCCTTACTCTTTTCTAAAAATCTCTTCCTTTTCCATATCATAAGGTGTATGTATATATAAGATATGAAATGGAATTGGGATCGTGAAAACATGTGGAATAAGTTTGAAACAATGTGATGGTTTTTTTGGAGTCTTGTTGAAATCTAATACAAAAGGTCATGTTATATACCTGAGTTGTATCTTGGCAGAAAAACTTGGATCAGTCATCATATCGTATATCTCAGACATATTTCAACAGATGACCTAAAAGATACGAAGAATATTGAAATGCCAAGGAGGGGATTACTGTAAAGGGAGAAATGCTTGTTCCAAGATACATCAGATGCTCTTGACATACGTGAGTTTCTAACTCTTATCTTTAAGTGTTTTGGCTGCAATTGCTCTCAGAGTTTTCATTTCATTAGTTATGAGCATCCTTTTTGTTTTTGTTGTATCTGCTGTAGACTCGATTCCATAAGTCATGACTGGCCTCACACATACCTTGTAAATTTTGATTCTCATGTATTAGTTATTCTGGACCACATCTTTAAGGTATCCGGAGATAGCAGCAGCTTTATTTACTTGGTCTTTTATTTGTTTATGGAAATCATTGTAACAGAGCAAATTGACACCTAGAGCTCATTTCAAATTTACGTCAAGGAAATGTTTCATCCCTACTGGCAAGTTCCCAGACGGTGACCGAGTCGGCGTGTCCGCTGTCTGTCTGTTTGCCAGTTCCCAAACGCTCATTGTCAGTAGTTCTGCGATGTTTTTTCTACGCAATTCTAAGAAATATTCATGGGGCCTCTCCCGTCACCCTCTTCGGAACGCTCATAATTTTTTGGGATTTCTTTACAGTAAAGGTTAATCAACGCAACCTAACTACATATCAAAATTTCACTAAATCACACTTGAAGGGAATTTGATTAGGTTTTAAAGAAAATATGGGAATAGGTGATAGTTATGTTTATCCATGATAAAAATTGAATTCTTGTTTCTCTAGTTACACAACAACATGGATCAATTTCTGAAAGATATAAGCGTGAAATGATGTTTCTCTAGTTACACAACAACATGGATCAATTTCTGAAAGATATAAGCGTGTAATTGTGAAATTTGATCCCTTGAATTTCGAATTAACGAACTTTTATTATAATGAAATTTGAGTACGTCTTTTACATATTTTTGTTTTTTTTTTGACCAGGTATTCAAAATAGTGAGACCTGACGAACTGGGCTCATGGAGACTGTTTCCTTTGAATGCAAAGATACCAGAACAATATAGTGATCACACAGTTAGTCAGAAAAAGAAGACCAGCAGGAATGAAGATGAGAAGAGGCAGACCACAGACTGTGAGGTAGAGATATTTGGCACGGCCGCCCTGCCTGGAGTGGAATTTGACCCCTCACTTTACCCGCTGGACTGTGCCGCTTATAACGACACCCTGCCCCACCCACCACTGCTCAAAGTTGGAGACAGGTTCAAACTTCTATTGGCTGAGGTGTTGGACCCCTCACATTTCTGGTTTCAGAAGTACTCTGATGCAACCTCATACGCCCTCGATCAGCTTATGAATGAGATGGAGTAAGTACATTCATACATAGGTTATTTTCGGTACATTTTTCTTGAGTAAAATGATTGTATTCTAATTACACTTTCGTTGTATACAGTACAACTTGGTGGGTTTGCCATAAGAAAATCTCTTTCAACTAACCAGAAAGATATTAAAGAGACCTTTAGTGAAAATCAGACTAGAAGTCTTGTCAAACCCACAACCCCCAGGTAGGAAAATAGGCATAAGTCTTGTCAAACCCGCAACCCCCAGGTAGGAAAATAGGCATAAGTCTTGTCAAACCCCCAAGTAGGAAAATAGGCATCTTATGAACTAGGCTACAAAGGTTGTCTTTTGAGAGCTCTCACACACAGCATGACTTTATGGATAGATAAAAACAAGTTTCTTGAAAATCCTTCTAGACATAATGAAAATGCTTAGCAGAAAAATATGGAATATTATTTTTATAATTAGTTATCTCGAGTATTATCCTAAATTATAGTTAATTTCTTTAGTAATGTATGTTATAATCGGGCATATATTAGGTAAAAGGTAAATAAAAACAGCATAAAATACCGCAAATGTGTCTCTTCAATCTCTGGCTTTTGCACTTTTGTACTATGGACCAAAACCAAAAAAGAATGTCAAAACAGAAAGGATATCAATAGAGTTTCAAAACTATACCAATCGCGACTTGTTAACCCAATGGTAGCCGGTGGCAAACTGGTTTCAACGTGACGCAAAATGAAAATTGACATTTCTTTTCGCTTTATCTTATATATACAAAAAGTAAAAAAATCTTACTACCCAGATCTATCCGGAACCCTCTGAAGTTTGTTGGAAGTGAAAAAAAAAAGTAAAATCTTAAAACAGATGTTACCGAAGTAGTACATTATTGTTGATAATAATTTAGATCGTTCTGATTTGTGATAACAGATTTTGCACAATTTTTTTTTTTTAAATAAATTTTAAGCGCGTCCTGTAATAATTCAATTATAAAATTGAAATAATTTCTTTTTAGTGTATTGTTGAATAAATAATAGTTGCGAGTGAAGATTTTATAGTTTTGACATACTGCTGTCAGTTGATGTGCTGGGGCGGTATTGTGGTTTTTTTTATTTTAAAAATTTATGTAAAATGTGTTTATAGAAGTAGTAAGTAGGTAATTCTGTGAATATTTTGTATACTAGCACCGTTTTATATAAGTTCCAGATTGTTATAAAAAAAATCTGAAACCATATATGGTACGGTTTAATTGTTTAATATTAAAAGAATAAACAAAGGAAACAAAAGACTACTAAGGCCTAGGCCACACCAAAGTGCTTCGTTATGTGCTAAGCTAGGTTTTACGTGACTCATATACTAGGTGACATCATGCTCGGCCACACCAAAGTGCTTCGCACAAATTCGTTTTGACATTTGGGAGCGGTTGAGTCAACAAACGATACCACTCTCAAAACTAACCAATTTCATTACAACTTACCATCTTTATTTACTTCCTGTGCAACTTCATTCCAAAGTGATTTTATTACAGGTACATTTTTGTATAATTTGCTCGATGGGTTCCACAAAGGCTCCCTTTTATACACAGCTGTTATTAAAACTTCCGCCATCTTGTAAAATCACGGTGACACAATAAAATTAACCAACACGTCTGTTCGCTAGGAGATTCATTCGGTGACTAATCTTCATGTAGTGAGGCGCGAATTGTGCAGTGTGGCCATTGCGATAGTATGCGGTGCTTTGGTTCGCTAGGATATGTCGCCTAACTCGCAGCGTAGCTCTAAGCATCAAGCGAGGCTCCTTCCTCTGTTGCCGAGGTCTAACAGAACTTCTGAGTTTATTTGATGGAACTTGTCCTGATGGTTTGAAACTGATTCAATGTCACAGCACTCATACTATTGGAGAGTTTGTTCCGGGACTTCACAACTCCGTTAGCGAAACAATGTTTCCTTAGATTATTGTGGAATTTATTTTTGGAGTTTCAACTCGTGTCCTCTCAAATATGTATTTTGGTTAAAAGAAAATTGTTGGTAAAGTTACGAGCAATCATAATGACTACTCAAGATCTTATAGCACTCGGATCAATTCACTACGATTTTATCTTTGTTGCAGAGTAGCCAACATCAATAAACGCTGTCTAGCTTTATTAGTTAGATTAGTCAGAATCTTAGAATTTTTATTGGTCGCCTTTGATCCTTTCAAGATGTTCAATATCTTTATAAAATTTGATAACCAAATCAATTTAGCGAAGGTCTTAACATCAGTCTTATAAAGTAATCAAAGCATTTGTGGAATCATCCCACTGAAAAATTTCGTATTGGAATCATCCCACTGAAAAATTTTCGTTCATGTTCGCCCCATTCCAGCTCATTAGACTTTTATAATACTTATAAAAATCCTTCTCAGCAGTATATCAGGTTTGTAAATATGAAACCGGAATTTGCTCATAGATGGCTCTAGTTGTCAATGTAGTGACTGTCAAACCGCGTCATTGGCGCCTTTTTCTTGTGTTTACATTTGTCAAAGACGTTTAACTCGCAACAATACAAGTTTAATACAACTACATATGTTTTCATAGCGTTGAACATGTCTGTTGACAGCATTTATTTTCTGCGGACAGCATTTATTTTCTGTTACCATTTGAAGAAAACTGCTGCAGAATCGCATCGAATGCTTGTCGAAGCTTACGGTGAGCATGCTCTTAGTAGCTAGCGATGGGCAATACTTTGAATAAAATATTTTTACCATTTTCATACAATAAATGTGTATTTTCTATAAATAAAAAAAAACAGTTTCGTATTTACAGACCTGATATATTAAATCATAAAATCTCAATCTTTCAAATGGAAAAGCATTATTTCTATACATGTGACACTTCTAGCCTCATGTACATGTTTGTTCTGGATGCAATGATTTTTTGGACTAGTCTAGGTCTAGATTACTTGACTTTTACGGTTGTTTTATTTTTTTGATCAATAATAATTTTTGTTTGTAGCAAAGTGTATTACGCCACGCCACCCGTTTGTGTGATGGTGCGTGCGGCAGCCCGCGTGGGTCAGCTGTGCGCCGTGCCCTACTGTGGCCAATTCCACCGAGCAATGGTCCTCATGAATATCAGCTACACGACTGTCCAGGTAATGCTCCTTTCACTATTATACCATTTGATGATTTTTTTACACATATTCGACACTTCACCTAAAACTTAATGAATTACTATCGCATACATAAGATTTACAAAAGTTTCATTGAAGTTCGTCTACTTTGGCATTTTTTTTGCAATTTTCATACCAAATATAGATTTCTAAATAAACAGATGCAGAGAAGTTCCTAATCTAATGACTTCAGCCACTTCCTTCTTGTCTTTACATTTAACTTTTTTTTTTTTTTTATTCTTTATCTGTCAATGATAGTGGCTTCAAATCCCGAATTAGAGTATCCTTGAGGATAGTCTGCTCTCTAAACGGTGCTTTATAAATTGTTATTTTATTATTATTATTTAAAGATAAATACTCGGAAAAGATATATGGCCTTTCCTTTGATGTGGACCTCTATAAATGTAAAATATGAAGAAATATAAAGCTAGACAAAACTTTCCATTGTCCCGATTTATTAACTTCAATCAAGGCAAGCTGGTTGTGGTGCACTTGGAACAAATAAATGAAGGATAATTAAGAGCTTATACAATCCCGAATCCAGCAGACCCATTTAAATTACGTGAAAATTCTAGATGATGGAATGACATTAATTTAATTACCCGCCGACACATATGTTAGATTGTCCCGCTGCCAGAGCCAGCTACTACATGGATCATAAACAAGAATTCATCAACACTTTTTGGTGAAAAAATATTATGAAATATGTTGTGTAAATTAACAGTAAAATTTATTGCTAAAAATCTATTTCGGAACCTAGAAAATGGTAAAAAAATACAAATTAACTTCTTCTTCTTCTTAAACTTTCTGTAGACTCTCAAGAGTCTGTTACTGCAGGATTGTCCTGTGATGCTGAGCTCCAGCTATCTCTCCATCGTTTCGGGGGTCTCCCTGGCGGACGCCGTCCATCCGGCACCCCATGCAGAGCTATGTATGGAATTCTTGTGGAATTCATTCTCTGTACATGTTGGTATCAGTATCGTCGACGCTGTTGTCCCTATCTGACCACATCTTGGACCTCGCAGACCGCAGGATTGTGGTGTTCCTTACACGATCACGCAAAGTCTTCCCAGCAATAGCGCGCAGAGTTCTTATTTCCGTTGTCCCTACCATACTTTTTGTCCTGACAGTGTCTGTCGTTGCTTCGATGCCATATGTGAGGATAGGTCGCACACAGGTCTTATAAATGCATACTTAACAAATTAACATTGTTATAATAAATGGACATTTCCTGTATAGACTTTCTGATAAATTATTTAAGATAAAATGTATTGAAACTTTCCATTTAATACTTTCTAACCGCAGTCAACCATATATAAGGGAAGTCGACCGTACTACCATTTCCGAAGTAATAATTTGAGCCATCATCAGTACATCATTCAGAATTCCCCTATCTAATTTTCTTGCCACTCGGCCAATTCTTAAATAAAAGTTTAGTTAAGTATTATCTCCTTCGTCAAGAATTAATTTACATTACATTTTGTCAATTACAGGTGCTGTACGTAGATTTCGGCACAGTGGATAATGTAGAGTTCAGCAAGATACGTATGCTGCGCAAGGAGTTCATGGGGCTTCCCATACAGGCAATACGTGGTCGTCTGAGCGGGGTGCGGCCCCCTCACGGGCAGGGCTGGGAGTCCGTGCACTGCAGTCGTTTCATGAAACTAGTCAGCAATGTGGTGCTCAATGGGCATGTGATCAAAGAGGATCATATAGTAAGTTCATCTAGCCCTTAATTCTCCAGCACTGATATTTCTTATATTTCTTCCTCGTTGTATCCCTCATTACTTAGAATTATAACTCCCATGATTCCTCTCCATCCTGTACTCTGTACTCTACACTTTGGATAGCAGCAGTTAAGGGTAGTCCTGTTACGTCTCTTGGTCACCCAGGGCATTATAGTTTTTTCCCCTTATAATCTGTCCTTCCACTACTCCAATGACCATAAACTTCACCAAACTTTCTCCTTTGCATGGGTGATGTGTCCAAAGAATTGGAGTACTCTTTGTACAGTTATGTTTGACAATCTGTCATCATCACCCAATACTCTCAGTCTTCCGGCACTCGCAAGTTATAAAAATGATTATTATAGAAAAAATTATTAAAACGATAATTTTATTTGTGTGTTAACAATTTGATTCCACCTTCCAAACTTCTGCATAAATTAGTATTTTTCATAAATTTAATATAAATTCTATTGCAATGCTTATTTATGTCATTGGACATACTGATATTAACCTTTTTAATACCATGGGGCCGATTATCGGCCTCAACTAGTGTATGCGAAAAATCCCACGGGCCGATCATCCGCCTTAAAGTTTTCATACAAGTTTTTATGTTGAATAAAAAAAAAAATTTGCTATGAAATATGTAAATTAATTATTATTTTACACTCTTTAGGGAGGACTCCACAAAAAATAGGTTTTAAAACTAAATATTAAGTGAGATAAAAAATAAAATATAAACTACTGTTTTTTTGCCAAAAAATGCTGGGATTTTTCGCACATTTTATGCAAAATATGCTGGGATTAAAAGGGTTAAGTGCTCCCACCCTCACTACATTACAATATTGCAAATTACTTATGTGGGAGTGTTTTATTATTACGCTTAGCACATATCATCAATCTAGCTATGTATTTTATGGGGTGAGTAGAAAGAACAGATCCACATTTTTCTATCCAAACATAACATCCGCTTCCTCCACATTAATTAGTCTCGTCATAAACATAACATCCGCTTCCTCCACATTAATTAGTCTCATCATAAACATAACATCCGCTTCCTCCACATTAATTAGTCTCGTCATAAACATAACATCCACTTCCTCCACATTAATTAGTCTCGTCATAAACATAACATCCACTTCCTCCACATTAATTAGTCTCATCATAAACATAACATCCGCTTCCTCCACATTAATTAGTCTCGTCATATACAATCTAATCTAGCTTCTCAATTAACCTTTTGTCTGGTCCACCTGATCCAACTATGTTTTCCTCTAGCTTCCTCTTCTACACGCACCATTTACTTCTGAGTTATATATTAGTTTAGTCATATTTATATCATACATTATCTTCACAAGTTCAAAATATCTCATCCAACTCTCTTTCTTCATCTTACTAACAGCATTTATTTATTTAACACTTTTATTGCAAATACAATCTGGTGGGCTTATTGCCAGGCGGCAATCTCTTCCAACCAACCAGACAAAAGGAAATGAAGCAAGTTACGTGATCGCATAAATCATTCAAATGACTACCCATCCCCATGAAATCCATAAACATATACGTGAGCACATGCCCGCGAACCCCACAAATACGGACAATCACCCGAACATTCTTTTTCATATAAAGTGAGATATCATCTATCAGAAGGAAAGGAAGGGATGGTGGAGGGGAAAGAAAAAGAAAAATCAGGAATGAAACACGTTATTTTACTGACTAGAAATTAAGAGTATTTTCAGTCGCTTCTTAAAGTATGCCAAGAACGGAGCGAGTCTTATATTGGTTTGTAACTGATTCGAGACTCTCACTGCATGGACAGTAAAGGACGACGTAATGAAAGAAGAGCGGTGAACTGGAAAGGCCAATAAACAATCTCTGTTTGAGCATAGCGCTAATCCTGCATCCACTGTATCTATGCATGAACTGGACCTAGATTGAAGCGTTTTGATCCATATGTTCTTGATGGAACGTATAGGGCAATGATGATGATATTTTTTATATTATATTTACAAGCAACTCTCTTATTTTCAGGAGAAAGCTTTCTCGTTGAAGCTCTCAAGGGAGGACACTGATCTTGGAAGCCTGCTGATATCTGAAAGATTGGCTGAACATGATCAACCATCGGCAGGCGAGAGCATCTCGGTGAGTAACTACTCCCCCTTCCAGCAAACCCTCACCTATATGCCCAGTTACCTGGACAGGGCTCTGCTGAAGCTGGTGGAAGACACGGACTGCGATGATGCTTCCTCTTATGTAGTGGTCAAGCCTCAGCTTAAATTCATCAGTCCGAACATAAAACTGTCTAGAGAAAGTTTATCAGAGAGTGATCATTCACAAATCCTGAAACAGACTTGGAATGGTCACATTCTAAATAAACACATATTAGATGATGATGATGGTATAACGCCAAACGACTCTGTTTCCCAGGTAGGCTGGATGTGAATTTTATTCCATGCTGTACTTTCACAGAGTACTGTGTTCAGGTATTTTACAAAAAAGAGCCAAATTCAACTCTAATGTAATTAGTCGAGTACTTACTGTATTTGCCTTTTTATTTCATGGATTAGTTTTGATGGATTTGATCATCGTCCAATTTGTTTTCAATATCTTTCACGGTTCAATCTTTACGCCATCTTTTAGACCTAATTTCACGCAGTGTGGGTTTTTCAATTTATTTTAACACGCACCATATAAATAGAGGCTGGTCCATGAAAGATTGCAGAATATAAAAGGCGTATGTGACTTTTGAAAATTCTTAGTTTTTATTGTTGTTACAAAATATATTATATGAAAAATCAATCATGTACGTTAGTTACCACGTTATTCCACTAACCTCTTCTGATCTTCTTTTACTCGTTACTTCTTTGTCTTTTCTGCTTATATAGGATTGTCTGCTGTTTCTCAGTTTCTTCCGTTTATTATCTGACCATTCTGCAACCCTTGCTTGTCGTTTTTTACCGAAATTAAGTTTATTGTCTACACTAGCACAGTGAACAACGGGCGCCTCTCGAGACATGATACTTAAAACCACGTTATTCCACTGAGCGCGCGCAAAAATCCAACGGCAATGTTGGCTTATCAGTAGAAACGAAAGAGATAGAAAATATTTTTTATAAAGGGGACGAAGGGCGTAACCACATAGCACGTTATTTCACAAAAAAATGGATTTTGAAAAAATGTTAGTTATCACCTTATTCGTGACACGCATTCATCTATTGAACCCGTTTCCAAACTGTAATTGGATGTGTGATAAATGCCCCATCCTGTTGAAACCATATCTTCGAATAGTAACCCGGAAATTCTTACAATTTCACGCACCTAATTAACTGTTATTGATTGGCCTGGAATGTCTTCAAAGAAATAAGGACCGATGATTTCTGACACTACAACTGCCCAAACTGTTACTCGTGCGCGATGGAGTGGTCAAAAAGCATCTTTGTATTGATTGTCGATTAACAGTTCCTTCTTTAAATGTTGAATTGATGTTTCTCATTGCTTCGGGTGCACTATGCCTCAATTTAAATTTGTACGAAAAAATTATTCACTCTTACATCACAGACAGCATATTTTCGAAAAAGAGAGATACGTCCATAGTTGCCTCGTAATCCAGTTGATTAATTCTGTAAAGATAACTCCTAAGTGTTGCTGTAAATTTTGGCACGACTGTAATATGCTGCAAATAATTTTGCATCATCTCTTGCATTCATGGAGTGTTCGTGCTTGTGAATTTCTTGAGCCTCTATTAATACTCTATTGTGTTCTTATAAAGATGAGCAATTGTACGTGTCTTGTTGACGTCGATTTTATGACCCTCAGTCATGATATGCTTGTCCAAGGTGGAAGTAGGCTTCTGGTTTTTGACATCCCGTGCGTGTTCAGAAACAAGATGGGATATCTTGCGACTGCTCTTGCCAATGTATGCCCTGTCAGACTCCACAAGTAATCTCATATATACCTTGATGTTGGTTAGCAGGTCGTTTTGTGGGTATAGGTAGGAAATCACCTATTTTTTATCTGTTCCGTATACATTATTCTTCTTCAAGGTAGGACTAAATCTTTCAGTAACACCCCGGTTGTATGGTAGATAACACGTACTTAGATACCTTGTATCCGCAACTTCACTGTTTCTGTTCGGGAGCCGGTGAGCCTTGCATAACTGGCTGTCACTGTACCCATTCTCAGTGAAGATGTTATTGATTGTTCTTCGTTTGATGTACACAGCTTGTTGATGTCGATTTTATGGCCCGCAGTCATGATGTGCATCTTCAAGATAGAAGTAGGATTCTGGTTTTTGATATCCCGTGCGTGTTCAGAAACAAGATGGGATATCATGGGACTGTTCATGCCAATGGTATACCCTGTCAGTCTCCTTAAGAAATCTCATATATGCCTTGATGTTCGTTGCATGCCAATTTGTGTATTTTTTCGATATGCAGTCTGTCCAAAGGGAAAGGTGACTGACGGGAATGAAATACAAGACATTGTTTATTTTTAGTTTACATTACATTTTGTTCAAAATACACACCTTGTGAGTTAATAATAGGTAAAGCGGAAAGAAATGATAATTTTTTTTGATGCGACAAAAAATTGATTTAAACAAAAACTATACAATATTATTCCGTTAAATAATTACCGTTGTTACCGATGATCTTCCTCCACAGAATAGGCAGTTTTTTAATACCTTATTCGTAAAATTCTGGCGGTTTTACGGTAAAATATGACTCCAAGTGATTTCGGAGTTGTTCGACACTCGTAGATTTTTTATCTCGAAGCGAATGTTCCATCGACTTAAAAAGATGGTAATCCAAAGGTGCAATATCAGGTGAATATGGTGGATGCTGCAGAACTTCTAAATCTAGCTCTCTTATTTTGTCCTGCGTAATCCTTGCTGCGTGTGTTTTTGCATTATCATGTTGTAGAATTCTTCTCTGATTCTTTACTAAAACTGATCATTTTTTAAGCAGTTCTGCCTTTAATCTTTCGAATTGGGGACAATACACATCTGCTGTAACAGTCTGACCAGGTTTTAGTAATTCATAATGAATAACTTCCTATAATAAAAATATCCCACCAAAACACAAAGGAAAACGTTTTTCAGAGTCAATGTCGGCTGAGGGGTAGACAGATGTACCTGATTCGTCGAAAACCATTGTTTTTTGTTTTTTTCTCTCCTCGGATTGGTGTGAAGGACCCACTTCTCATACCCAGTAACAATTTTTCTAAGAAACGGACCAGTTTCATATCTGGAGAGTGAAGATGAACAGATTGTTATTCGTTGTTCCATGGCCGTTGGAGAAAATTCGTGCGGCTTCCAAATTCCTTGTCTATTTTGTTTTCCGAGCCTTTTCAAATAGTTCTTCACTATTGATCATGGACAACCGATATTTTGTGACAATTCCTTGATAGTTTTACGCGGATCGGACCTCACTAATGAGTTTAAAGTGTCATCATCGATTTTAAGAGGTCTTCCTATTTTTGGTTTGTCCTTCGATTTCCTTTCACAACTTTCAATTTTTTGAAACCATCTTTGGCACTTCCGAGGATTCAAGATGTCTCTATAAATATCGCAGATGGTCTGGGTAGCTTATTTTGACTTCAATCCTTTATCGAATAAAAACAGCATAAAATACCGCAAATGTGTCTCTTCAATCTCTGGCTTTTGCAGTTTTTTACTTTAGACCAAAACCAAAAATAAATATTAAAACAGAAAGGATATTAATAGAGCTTCAAAACGATACCAACCACGACGTATTAAACCAACGGTAACTGGTGGCAAACTGGTTTCAACGTGACGCCTAATGAAAATTATCATTTCTTTCCGCTTTACCTATTACAATTCTGGAAGCGGTTGCAAAATTTTCTGAAGCACTCCTGAAACTCATTCTTCGGAATTGTCTCCAAAATCGCGGTCGAAACATTCTGGATGTCTGAAATCGTGTCGAAACTCTTTCCTTTCATCGACAATTTCAGTTTCGGGAATTGCCAGAAGTCGCATGGAATACAGGGGGTGATCGAGCACCATGATACTTTTTAGGGCCAAGAAATCGCATACAATCTTGCTTTTGTACGTTGGTGCATTATCATGCAACGGACCATGCCCCTTGTTCCCAGTACCCCAACCTCGGGTTGAACTCGAAAAACACCCAAGTACACATCAAAACATTCAAAACACCCAAGTACACATCGGCATTCACCATTTGACCTTCTAATGTTCATTTCTTATGGATAATTAATTCCTTTGGAATCAAAGAAAACGGTGAGCAAAGTCTTGATTTGGCTCTTCTGCATGCGCACTTTTTTCAGTTTCAGAGATTGTGGATCCTTCCATTCCGAGCTCTGGCGCTTTGTAAGTGGCTCATACTGAAAGCACCATGTTTCATCACCTGTTACAATGCTTGACATGAAGTCTGGATCCATATCAACCGCTCTTTTCATATTTGCAGTGCTCCACTCTGCAAACTTTTTGATTGTCAGTCAGTGTGTGCGGTACGGTTTGTCCAAATTTTCCATTAAATTGAGATGGACAATAGATTTAGGAATTCCAGTGAGCTCCTCGATGCGCCTAGTAGACGATCATTTTGAAAAATTTCAACCACTTTTTGAACATTTTCTTCAATTTGAACTGTCAATGATGGTTCAGGCCGTTAATCTTCAATGCTCTCTTTCTACCATCACGAAATCTAGCATACCACTTAAAAACATTCTTATTGCTTCACTACCATAAACAGTTTGAATCATTTCAAAAGTTTCTGTGGCACTTTCTACTGCGAAAGAATCGTCCACGTAACATGTGTTAAAGGAGTGTTTGAGAACAGATAAGCTGAAGGATCTCTTCAAAATCTGTGAGGAAGATATCAGATATCACCGCCAAAATTGGGTTACCCATTGGTACTCCTCGAATTTTTTTAATGATTCTCATGGTAGCTTCATTCACCAATACTGAAATAAAAATGGTTTTTTTATTTAATATTTTTTTATGTTGTGACAGATGGATATGTAACTATAATTAACAAATATACGAGGCATATCCAGAAAGTAAGTGTACTGAATTTTTGTAGGTTACAATTTTTTTTATTTAAACAAAAAAATTATGTAGTTACCGTAGTACATATGTAAGCTATTTTTCGACATAGTTGCCATTTCTCTCAATGCAGGTGGTAAAGCGGGGTATCAACTTTTTGATGCCTTCCTCGAAGTAGTTTCCCGCCAACCCTTCCGTCCACTTCTCCACCTCCTCCTTTACCTCCTCGTCGGTTGAAACCCTTTTTCCACCCATGTGCAGCTTCAGGGAGGTAAAGAGATAGTAATCTGAAGGTGCTAGGTCAGGGGAATGCGCGGGATGGTTCAGGGCATCCCATTTAAACGAGGCGAGCAGTTCCTTCGTGGCGTTGGCCGTGTGTGGTCTGACATTGTCGTGCAGCAGGCAGACTCCCTTTGTCAGCATGCCTCTCCTCTTGTTCTGAATCGCCCTCCGCAATTTTTTTAGGGTCTCACAGTATCTTGCAGAGTTGATGGTCTCCCCTCGTGGCATATATTCAATTAAAATTATGCCTTGACAGTCCCAAAACCGGATGCCATGATTTTCTTGGCTGAAATTGTGGTTTTGAACTTTTTGGCGGAGGGTGAAGAGGTGTGACGCCACTGTTGAGACTGCCTTTTGGTTTCAGGCGTGTAGTGTGCAACCCAAGTTTCATCTCCAGTAACGATGGAGCGGAGAAATTCATCTCCATGGAGTTTGCAGCGCCTCAAAAACTCTTGCCCGGCCTCCACTCGATTCAACTTGTGTTGGTCTGTCAGCTGTTTTGGAACCCACCTCGCAGACAGTTTCTGATATCCGAGGGTTTCTGTGATGGTTTCGTGTAGTAGAGATCTGGAGATTTGCGGAAACATCGCAGAAAGTTCATCCACAGTCAATCTGCGATCGTCACGGAGCGCATTTTCGATTTTTTCCACAATTGAAGGTCTTCCGCTCCTCTGATCATCATGCACAGACGTACGACCGTTTTTAAACTCGCGACACCACTTGTACACACTCGTACGATTCATAGGTTTATCACCATATGCAGTTTTCACCTCATTATAAACCTCAACCGGAGGTTTTCCCTTCCAAACGAGATAACGGATGACGCCGCGTATTTCGCACTTGGCGGGAGATTGGATTGACATTTTTGACGAAACGTGTTGTCGCGTCGACAATTCTCAGCGTACTGACCTCGAACCGGTCTCGTTGCGGAGGGGAAGGGTCAGGCTACACGGAAGTGTAGCCAACATGTCGAAAATAAAATCATCCGGTCGTGAGAGCCTCAGTACACTTACTTTCTGGATACGCTTCGTACATATAACAGTTAAACAATTTTAATTGTAACATTGTCTGATACAATTAAAATTTAACAAAAACAATGGGGTGTTTTCAACAAATTAATGCGAAACCTGCTGTTGTATCTTTGCTAATATATTGGATATTCTTGGCTGCAGTGGTGTCGACAGACGAAGTGCTGCATTCACGTCCAGTCTATTCCTTTGTTTCGATTTTATTGAGGACATGGATGAAAATGCTTTTTCGCATGAATATGTTGTTGAAAATGACATTAATAAATTTATAGCTTTACTTCTTAAAGATGGATATTCATCTTCCACTGATATCCAAAACTGAGGCAATGTTAATGTTTTGTGTCTGGATATCAGAGTGACATCCGAAGACAACTCTATTAATTGTTCTTTTTCTCTACTCGTAAGAGTACATGAAATTATGTCCTCCATGAAGGGATTATTAATCCAAAGATTTCCTGTACGAGGATCCTCAGGATTAAATTTTAGTAGCAACGCCTTCAAGTGTTGACTTATTACATTTAAAACACCTTTCCTGTCGACTTCAGCAGCAATTAAAAATTCTCGCAAAAGTGGAAACATTTCTAAATCCTCCACTTGTACACGACAATCCCAAAGAACCAGCTTCTTTTTAAATGCATCGACCTTATTTCTCAATTTAAAAATATTTGTACAAAACCCCTGGAGAGAAAGATTAAGGTCATTAAGTAGACTAAATATGTCCGCCATATATGCAAGTTTACTCAACCATTCCTCGTCCAAAAAATGTTCTAGCAGGGCGGAGTTTCTCTCATAAAATGTTTTGCTTCTTCCCTTAATTCAAAGAGACGTGAAAGAACCTTTCCTCTCGATAGCCACCTCACTTCTGCATGGAGAAGTAGATGTTGATGTTGCGAGTCCATGCTCTCGCACAGTAACTTGAACAGTCTTAAGTTCATGGATCGACTACGAATTTCATTTATAATCTTCACTGCGTCGTTCATCACTGTGTTTAGTTCTGGAGAGAGCTTCTTTGCAGCTAGATGCTCGGTGAATTATACAGTGAGTGGACAACTATCTGGATGGGCAACAGTCTTTATTCTTGCAACTACACCTGAGAGATGTCCAATCATGCTTGCAACGCCGTCTGTACACACTCCGACGCATTTGCCCCACTCGAAGCTGTGCGCTTGGAAATACTCTTCCAGAACACCAAATATCTCCGAACTTGTAGTCCATCCAGGTAAGTCAAGACAGCAAAGAAGTTCCTCCCTAAAAGCTTCAGCTTCACTATACCTCACGAAGCAAAGTAGAATAGCATGGTTGCTCACGTCAGTTGATTCGTCGAGTTGAATCGCAAAACATCGTGATTTCTTTATTCCCTCTACAACCTGCTCTTCAATATCGATCGCCATATCAAGAATTCTTCTCTGGATAGTGTTTCCCGAAAGTGGTATAGCCTCGAGTTTTTTTGCGGCTTGAGGACCCAAAACCTCACGAGCGCAATCTATGATGCGAGGCTTTACTAACTCCTCGCCGATAGTGAACGGTTTTTTCGTTTTAGATATTTGAAGAGCAACTAAATAAGACGCTTGAAGCAGTTTTTTGTCACTAGTTATCATCTTCTTCATTTCACTTCATTTTTGTCACTAGTTATCATCTTCTTCAACTGGTCGCGTAATCTTTCAAAAAAATTCAATGGCTTATCTTTGAGATCACTATGCTTTGAATGCAAATGACGAACACGTTTGGAAGGTTTCATCGCCTCATTTGATAGAATTGCGTGACACACTACACCCAGGGGCCGTGGACATAGTTCACTTTCAAGGGCTTTAGAGTAAAACCAAACTTTAAATACCCTTTATCATAATGCCTAACATAGTCCCCTTTCCTTTTTTTAGCTTCTGTCGCACATTCCGAAGTCTCGACACATTTATTTTTCCTTGTTTCTTGTATACTTGATGTACTCGAACTTGGATTATTTTCGGTGTCTTCACTACACTTCTCCTGGTTACTGTTCTTGTTTTTAAAAAAGTTTAAAATATTTTCCTGTTTGTCTTTCTTTTTTTCCATTTTGCAGGGTTTCAAATGGCACAATACGTAGTTTCCCGAAATACACAAAATAATATTAACAAACGATCGGTGCGGTGAATTAAAAAAATTGAAGATTTTTTTAAACTTGTAATTGAGAAAATCATTTCGGAAAAAACGAATAACTAAGCGCGTGTTGCCTTTCAATTAAAAAATGCAACTGAAATAATTTTAAAGTAAATATGTTTCTAACCACTAGAAACGGATGCAAAAAATTAATTTCAGATGAAACAAAAAAATATATGAATAGGCGGTAAATATGAGGCGAATTATATCCTTTGCAAACCTCTGTAAAACAATAAAATGAATATGTATTTATTGTAAAATTTACTTTCTCACCGGTCCATTCCAAAATGAAAACAATTATATATTATGAAATTCTTGGAAATATATTTAGGTAGGGTTTTGCATCCGAGTTCACTATCCAAAAGCAAATATTTCCGTTCTCCCTAAGTGTATCTGAGAAGATTTATGACTGTCCATTCTGAGAAAACCAGCGACCATCGTGTCGCATTATCATACCAATAATATTTATTTAACCATTACTAAAAATACAAGTCAACGTGCAAGCGAAAAAATCCTATATTTAATATTTTTGCATGGCGAATTTCTTGAAATTTGTTTGCGGCCCGGCACCGGGCCGCGGACACCGGCTGGGGAACACTGATTTAGACAATGTTTAATTAATTCTAGGATGTACATGTCAATGTTGCACTTATTGGAAATAGTTTCAATGGCTTAGTCAATAGGTCTATTTATGAACAGAGACTAAGTCAAAATTTATGAGTACATTGCCAGTTTCTATGGTTAACACGTTCCGCGCCGCGTAGGTCACCGGTGACCTACCATGTTTTTGACCAGGGCGCCACATAGGTCACCGGTGACCTACGTGTTTTTTTTTTTATAAACAGTCCCAGTGGTCACATTTACTACGAATTTTAACATTGAATGTGACCTATACGGCGCCCCTGAATATAATGCACATAAAAACTTCCAAAATTTTGTTTGAAAATGCAATTATTTTGAATAAACCTCCAGGTGTACATGAGCAAGCTATATAAGTAAAAATGAAGTTTAATTAATAAATGATGTAAGGAATATGAATTAAGAGGGTACAATATTTTATTTTATTTGCGAGCTGTAGTTGGGGTTTTGGACTGCTATACAACCTCCAAGTTTAGTCTGAGCCGCAATGTACGAAGTACACTGATACATCAGTCAAGTCACTCAATATCAGTTTTTTATCCATTTCCGAATCTGTAATGTCATTCATTTGCGACAGATGCAATTTATCATTATGTTTGGAGAAGAAATGGACATCAGACAAAGCTGTCGCCACCCTTGGCCAAATGTGCCGAAGATTATAAATTACATACAAACCAGAACTTTTGTCTCAAAGCTCAATCGACACATTTCAATAGCCATGCACTTAGTGAGGAATGTCCAAAGAGAGCATTCGTAATAGCAAAACATTGAATGTTACCCTTACGGTGAATGAAAAGCTTTTGATACCCCTGAGGCGGCCCGGCCCATTGACAATGATACCCTTGTATATGTTTATTGAATACAACTATAACCGCGGTGCACATGCATATATAAACGGAATTACATATAAAATGAAACAAAGCGCAATTTTTTTTATAGTATATTCAAAAATAATAATCAGTAGGCACAAAATATCGAATAAATTACAACCTAAAAAATTACAAATACAAAAAAAAATACAACTACATGTTCTTATTTCTATGATCTGTATTGAAGCAGGATAAACAATAGTGGGGTTGACCATCACACCCACCACAATATGTGACTACATGTTTTGTTCTATTTCTTGCGAACTTAGTACCAAATTTCGCATTTAATTTATAGCACCTTACGCAACAACGTCGAACTTTTCGCACTAGACCATCTTTTTTCAAAAGTTCATGACGTGTCCTTTGTTGCATGGTTGATGTTGATGGTTCGCTTCCTCTGCAGCTGGTCAGGTGCAAAGCGAGTTCCTTGCGAAACTCAAAAATGCTATTTTTTTTATTTGTGACCTGGTTGTACATGATCCTTGCATTTACAACTGAGGTATTTAGTAGAAGTTCTATTGCTAATTTCCTGTACCATTTCACAGTTTTCCGCAACGGGCTGCAATATGCAGTCATCTGATCTGATAGGTCTACTCCAGCTTTTGCTTTATTATATTCCTCAATCATCCTTGGTTTATGTATCATATTTCCTCTCCTATTTCTAAAGTGTACATAGTCTATCGTATGCTTTGTAGAAAGCATTGTCACGTCTCTCCATTTTAAAATCGTCACACCTCTTCTATTCTGTTTGGCAGCAATTTCTCCGCGATTCAACTTTTGGCCGGTTACTTCTTTCGGTAATCCTCGCCGATTTATTTTAATTGTTCCTAACAGATGGGTTTTCTCAGCCAAAAGTTTTTTCGCCAGATCTAGACTAGTGTACCAATTGTCAGTACACACAGTATGACCTTTACGTAAAAGTGGATTGGATAAGGTCATCACAACATGTGTTGGTATCGATCCCTGAATCCAATACCTCTTTCCAGTATATATCTGCAAACTATACGTATATCCGGAACTTGTGCATAGTTTAAAAAATTTTAGTATCTATGTCGCTTCGATTTTATGTATTGGCGAAACGATATCCTTCCTCGAAAGGGAATCATACTCTCGTCAATGCAAATATTTTCTTCAGGATCAAAATATTTTTTTAAATTCTCGTTTAGTGCATCGATGACATATCTCACTTTAGCTAGACGATCTTCGGGGTCAGCAGTCATATTGTCGGTAAAATGTAACATTTGAAGCAGAATTTCGAATCTATTTCGGCTCATTACGGTTTGCGGGAATGTCTGTTTGAATGCAATGTCTCTGCTCCAATATAAATGCAACCTTGGAAGTTTCACCAGCCCCATCCAAATTATAAGTCCAAAAAACCTCTTCATTTCATTCTTGTTGGTAGGTGACCATTGATGTAACCGGGAAGATGATCCCAAAACTTTGCCTTCAATTACTTGCACTGCATATCGATTAGATTCTCTTGAGATAGCTTCGAAAATGTCATCTGTTACCAAGAGTTGGAAAAACTCAAATGGTTTTCCATGAAGTAACGTCTCCGAAATTTCAGCCTTGACTCCTGAACAACTCACAAATGGTGGCACATTAGCTGTGTCACCCACGGGATTGAACCACATATTATCATCAGCACTGTCATCAGAAACACTAGTATCAATCACATTTATTTCCGATTCACTTTCACTCTCTTCCTCTGGTAGTAATTGTCGACGAAGGATAATATTTGGGACGCCGGTAAATAAATCGTTATCTTCACCTCTAGTAAAATCTTCAAAAGACATATCTTCATCTGATGATGTGCTGCTTGCCATGTTTATGTGGGCTAAAAATTGATCTGATTGGAGATTGGAGAGTCAATTATACTTCTTAGGTTCTGTTTGCACGTTTATTCAATTGAAACAATGAACAATAAAATATGATGTCTATGATGAGACCTTGGCCGTCGAAAGCCGTAAACTTAGTAACACGTTCCTTCTCGCAGGGAGGATGAAATAATACTGTCTTGGGTCGGGAAAATCAACCCAGCAACGGTTTTTACCAGAAGGGAGGGGGATGAGCCAAGCTTTCACTGAGAGACAAAGACAAAGCACTGAAATGCACGTTTCTCAGAAATTCGCCTGACTGATCAGGTACTCCAAACCCCATACAGGTGTTCCGGCGTTTTGAAATATGGGTGTTATTCACAGGAAATAACCACTTCAAATTTCGAAATTTTACCTGGTGAAACCTTCAACTCCAAGAGGGTAAAACCCATTCCATTAGCTGAAATCCTACACAAAATGAAATTTTGCAATCATTCTTAGAAATGAACCCAAAATTATCAAAAGAAAAGCAAAACAATATCTACCATAGTAATTGCTAATTAGGTTTTACAAAATTAAAATTATTTGTTTGCATCCATTATTTCTTATCTCTGCAGCAAATCCTATTTTCTAAGCGAAAAATAATATAACGGTTTATTTTTTTCAAGGAACTAGCCTCTACAATTAGGCTAGGGGGTATAGAAGAGATTCCAGGGATAACATAATGAATGGGACCATCCATTTGTCACACTCTGGAAATTTATGAGGGTGCATTGTCTATGCAACATTGTGACCCTTTTTTTTTGAGCTATTGTCTCAGTAACCATAAGAGATTATTATGTTATGGCATAACACTATAGCATATTACATAAATAAATAAAAAATATAATAAGTAATAAATTAGGCATGCTACAATTTGTTTCCACTACAAAAGTTTATGTTGTATTTACATGTATTACCGTACGACGCCGCGTAGGTCACCGGTGACCTACGCTCACAATATCACCTAAAATCAGTTTATTTTTAAAAATAAATCATTATTTATGAAGCCTATATATTAGGTCCCCACATACGAAACCGGCGTTTTGCCGTACTGGCAACTTTGATCTCAAATATCTTCTCTTTGGTTAGGAATTTCAAATTCAAATTTATACAGCTATTTACTCAAGTATTTGTGTTTCGAAAATTATAATTCATTTGTTTTTTCCTCAATTGTTTTTTTTCTTTGCGTCACTCAGTTTACAAAATGGAAAACTTGAAATATCGCGTTATTTACGAGTACGAGTTCCACCGTGGCACCAGTGCTGCAGAAACGGCTCGAAGGATTAATGATGTGTATGGCGACGGTGCCGCAAAAGAAAACACAGTGCGTTTTTGGTTCCAACGTTTTCGTTCTGGAAATTTCGACCTGCAGAACAAGCCCCGTGGACGGCCGGAGACCAAAGTTGATAATGAAGAATTGAAGGCTATTGTGGAAGCGGATCCATCGCAAACCACGTCCGAGTTAGCTGCAGGCTGCGGTGTTAGTGATAAAACTGTTTTAATCCACTTGAAGCAAATTGGGAAGGTGAAAAAGCTTGAAAGGTGGGTACCTCACGAATTGAGTGAAGCAAATCAACAAACGCGCGTTGACTGCTGCGTTGCATTACTCAACCGGCACAATAATGAAGGGATTTTGAATCGAATCATTACCTGTGATGAAAAGTGGATCCTGTATGATAATCGGAAGCGCTCATCGCAATGGCTGAACCCTGCCGAACCAGCCAAACCATGCCCCAAGCGAAAATTGACTCCAAAAAAGTTACTTGTGAGCGTTTGGTGGACTAGTGCTGGTGTCGTTCACTACAGCTTTCTTAAATCTGGCCAGACGATTACGGCAGATGTCTATTGTCAGCAACTGCAAACCATGATGGAAAAGCTAGCTGCTAAACAACCGAGGCTGGTTAATCGCTCTAGGCCACTGCTGCTTCATGATAACGCTAGACCACACACTGCACAACAGACGGCTACCAAATTAGAAGAGCTTCAATTGGAATGTCTAAGACATCCACCGTACTCTCCGGACCTTGCCCCGACAGATTACTATTTTTTTCGAAATTTGGATAACTTCTTGCAAGGGAAAAAATTCAACTCCGATGGGGCAGTCCAAACCGACTTCAAAGATTTTATTGATTCCCGTCCGAATGGTTTTTTTAGTAAAGGGATCGATGAACTACCTATGAGATGGCAAAAGTGCATAGATAGCAATGGTACATACTTTGATTAAATAAATATATTATATTAAAAAAAAATCAACTTTATGTTCCTCCCAAACAAAACGCCAATTTCACATGTAAGGACCCAATATGTATACATAATATAAACTATAATTTGTTTAGTGGCGCAGGTACTCATTTTCTCAAAATGTACTGCGGCACGGAACGTGTTAATGATCCCTACGCTGTGAACAAATCCCGCTACCAGCCGGATTCACACGTGTTTGTATGTTATCTGCTGCCAGTACGCAGGTTGTTTTATCGCCAGGGGCCTGAGACTATCCTCAGACTAGGGTTTTATAGCCTCCCGGGTATTTGACGGTCATCGTAATTATTGCATATCACAAAATGTATTCGATGTCTCTCCATCAAGGTCCCTCATGCAAGGCAAGACAGTTGTTGTTGACATTCCATAGTGTTGGTGACATTCCTTCGAGATATGTCCACTTAATTTTCCGCCATATGTGCTAATGTGTTTCTATTTGTTTTCCTAACGTACGTTTTAATCTACTAGGTTAGTCAAAAAGTTTTGAAAGCGGAAATGAAAATACATTTTTTTGGGGGAAATCACTTTTATTGCTCAGTATAGTCTCCCATAAGATCAATACACTTGGTCCAACGATCTTCCAACTTTGTTGTCCCATCACGGAAGTGACTTTCTGGAAGGCCTGCAAAATACTCCTCTACGACGGCTATAACCTCTTCGTTTGATGAAAAATGCTTTCCACGAAGGAATTTTTTGAGGTGTGAGAACAGCCAGAAGTCAGAGGGAGCTAAATCTGGCGAATAGGGTGGATGCTGCAACAATTCGTACCCCAATTCACTGATTTTCGCGATGGTTTTTTGAGCTGTGTGAGCAGGTGCATTGTCTTGATGAAAAATGATTTTTTTCTTCTGCAAACCGGGTCTTTTTTCACAATTTTTTTCATCCAACTGGTCACAATAATAATCAGAGTTGATTGTCTTACCAGTTTGGAGATAATCTATCAATAAAATTCCTTTTGCATCTCAAAAAACTGACGCTAACATCTTCTTGGCCGATTTCTGGACACGAACTCGCTTCGGAGCCAAAGTGCCTGGTTCACACCACTCCTTAGCCTCTTGTTTTGATTCAGGATCATGGTGGTAGACCCAAGTCTCATCCATAGTGATGAATCGACACAGAAAATCATTTTTATCCTTTCGAAATTGCTCCAAATGTTGCTCAGAAAGTCGCATTCGAACGTGTTTTTGTTGCATTGTTAGCAAATGCAGCACCCATTGTGCACACAGTTTTTTGAAACCCAAAACTTCAACCAAAATATGCCATGTTGTTCCATGTGAGATGCCTATGGTGTCAGCTATCACATCCACAGTGGATCGATGATCTTCCAAAACCATATCCTGTATTTTCGCTATGATTTCTGGTGTTGATGCACTTTTTGGACGTCCTGAGCGTGGATCGTCTTCAACGCTTGTACGGCCACGCTTAAACTCCAAAACCCATCGGTGAACGGTTGGAAATGAAGGAGAAGACTCCTTTAATACTTTCACCATCTTTGCATGGATCTCAGTAGCCGATACACCTTCCAAAACAAAGAATTTAATCACTGCACGATATTCGGATTTTTCCATTGTTAAAAAATACACTGACACGTCAACTTCAAATGGCTTGTAAACAAAGAATGGATTGACAGATCGAAATGAAATTTTGAGTACGTTCTTATGAAAGATGAAATATTAAAATGGCGTAGAAATTTTGGTTTTCTACTGCTCCATAGATGTCGCTTTCAAAACTTTTTGACTAACCTATTACATAGGGAACCTCTTATATTTCATGTGCTTCTAAGAGAATTAATTTTATCTTTGACTCTTCCGTGTAATGAAGCAAGGTTTTTTTGTGTGGGTTTGAATATGGTTTTTATTTTGCTTCTACACAGAACACGTCCAATCGTTTTTACTTTTCACATGTGGTATGACTAAAACACTTCTTCGACTCTCCTCATCTACAACTGGCCCCCATCTTAAAATATTGTCTAAAATGTAACTGTTATATCAGTGTTAAAGATAAACAAACAGATCCACAATATCATTCATATCCTACTCTGCCTCGATGATTTCGTGGTTAAGGGCAACATTGACCTTTTTGAGATTGTTTCTCTCCCGATAGCTGCCTCGTAATACAGCTGGGCAATTTTGATAACTTACTTCAAATTGTGCACTCGAAAGGCGATATTGGCTAAATCAGTATTTTCATTACTTGCGACCAATAGAACTTCTATCGAAGTTTAATATTGTAATTTATTTTTATCAAACACTGTTTATTCCACTTTTTTATGACTGTATAACCCTACCGGTTTCAAGGCTTTCACCTCATCTTCAGGGGAGCGCAAACAAGACTAAATGCTGTTCAAACTGGTACCGATATAGACGCTTCAACGGCTGGAGGCTGGGGGGTGAGGAAGGCTAGGGTTAATTTCGGCCAGAGCGGGGAGATTTTGGGGAAATAACTGTTCAACAGATGTTCCGATCGGTATACTGACTTCCAAATTTCTAGGGCCTCTAATCTGTCCAATTTATTTCCGTTGCCACTAATATGTAAGAATTTGGCATCATCGATAGAAAAAGTATGATTCTCACGGTGACAATGATTAGCCATTTCAGAATAAATTAGAGGATTTGTTAAGGCGGATTTGTGTTCACGAAATCTCTTTTCAAAAGATCTTCCTGTCTTTCCTATATAGAAATTATCACAGTCAGCACATAAAAGTTTATACACACCACTGTTGCTAAGTATTCCATTTTTACCTTTCCCATTAAATAAGAGTTTCCGGAGATTAAAGTTAGTGTAAAAAGCTGGCTTTATGTGACTTGGAATATTTTTGGTTATGTCATATGATATATTTTTTATAAATAGGACTTTGCTCCATTTATAGGTATGCTTATAGGTGTCGTTAAATATATAATCTTTTATAAGTTTCTTTTTTGTTTTGTTTTTTAAAAGTGAATCAATGAGGCTTCCAGGATAGCCATTATTTGTAGCAATTTTTTTTATGGTTATTTATTAATTCCTTTTTAAAATTGTCGTCGGTTAATGGGACACTGAGCAATCTATGAAGCATACAGTTAAAGGCGGCGAATTTATGGTTATTAGGATGGTTGGAAGTTGCTGGAATTATAGAGTCTGAATAAGTATTTTTCCTATATATATCAAAGTCAAATGTGCCATTTTTCGGAGATAATGTTAGGTCCAAGAAATTTAATTTTCCGTCCTGTTCTGTTTCTAGTGTAAATTTTATAAAAGTTTCTATTGAATTTAAATATTTAAGAAATTGGTGTAATTGTCTATCGGTACCCGTCCAAACACAAAGAATGTCACCTGCATACCTAAACCAGCACAAAACATTTTTGGTTAACTTAAACTTACTCCTAAAAATACATTTTTCAAAATAGTTCATAAATATTTCACTGAGCAGGGGAGACAACGGTGAGCCAATAGCTAAACCATTTGTTTGTTTATATATTTTTTTAATATGTTGTCAATATTCATCTTTTACTCGTACTTGTTTCAAGATAGTATTAGATGTATGACGCCATATTTAATATGATTTTCTCTTTCAATCTTGTCAAGATGTTGAATATTTCCAGCCCTCCCGAACAATCTTCTTCTTCCTGACACTGTCCCAACTCATTGCCTAGGTAGGCTGTTGGGGTCGAGTCGGCTCTTCTCGTTCTCAGGCTGTATATTCTTCGGTTCTGGATGTTGCTTTCATCTAGGCCGTTTCTCTGCAGGATTTTGGAGCATTGAGTCATCCAGTAGTTATTTGATCTTCCTCTGGACGGCTGTCGAGGAAGATCCACAGACATTGTCTGATTTACAGTATGGTCTGGTGGTCTCCGTCTTATGTGCCCGTACCATCTCAGCTGTCGCTCTTCCCGCTTACTATTTATGTCAGCGACCCCCAGGTTACCACGAATGCGTGAGCTCTTCATTTTATCTTTCAGTGATACTCCTGCCGACCACCTAAGCATTCGCATTTCTGCTGTTTCAAGTTGCCTAGAGTAGGAGCTGTACATAGTCCAGCATTCTGAGCCATACATAATTGCGAGTCTAACGATAGTCTGCTATACCTTTCCTTTCAGTTTTATAGGCATTTTTGAGTCACACGAGACTCCTGTTACCGTTGCCCTCCCAAACAATACCATTAAAAAAAATTCCGGATATCCTGGTTTTACGTTTTGACGTAATTTCTGCAAGTCCAGTCATCCTTGATATCACTGTTTCTTGAGTGGGCACTTCACATCAGTGGGTGTAAGTTTGTCTCGCTCATCTAAGTTTAGGGGACATGTAGACTTTGCCTGATGAATCTCTGGGTTTCCTGTTTTTGTTTTGCTCTAGCGGTGATTGAATTTTGTGTTGGCTGTTCTCATTCAGTCAACACATTAACTGCTGATTACGCGTTTGTGCGTAATGAGAGGAGAGCGCTGGGTGCAGATCACGCGCTTACGCGTAATATCAGTATGTCACTTCTATTGGTCAGTCTGCCGTCGGCACCCGTCATAGCACATTGTTTGTGCATCGGCAGTCAATGTGTTAAGAGTGATGGTGTGGGTAATCTCCTCCAACTGAACCCTTTTTTTAAATAAACGATGTTTTTAATATAGAATTAATATTTCTGTAGTAAATTATTCGCTACTTTCTGCTAGATTAAGCACACGGGTATTATATTCTGTGATTTTGATAGTCCAAGGAGTGCAAACTCTTGCACCAATTGTTGAGAAAGATTTGGCAGAATGAAATTCTTCAAAACATTTCGCAATGATGACTGTGGAATCCCCATTTGCTGGCTTCATCTTATTGTCGAAAATTTTAAGTGATTCGCATATGCTCTCTGTTACTGTCTACTACTTCATTCCAAATCACTAGTTCCTCCTGATTCTCTAAACCTAGCAATTAATACTCGAATGAAGGTGGGTAGACCGAGAACCTATAGCGTTAAAATCACACTAAAATTGTATCAGAGTTGAAATAACAGTTTGCTTGTGAAGTAAATTTTCACAATTCTCGCGCATTGGTAAGGTGTGAACTTATCCATTATTTATTTTCTGGATTAAACTTTATTTCTGGAAAAGAAAAAATATTAAAAACAAAATGAACGATTTTTTAAAAAGTGCCATTTGGCCCACCCGGTAAATACCATATTCATCATCATCTATATGGAACCATTATTTAACTTTAGCCCAGTTTACAAGATTCTTACTAAATTGTAAAATGAACTTTGTATCCAAATTATTCTATAAAGTAAAAATTTTGCTTGGTCTGTTTTACTCGTAACATAGTAAGAATTATTTATAGTATGTTTACCAACAAACAACAAGGTAATTATTTTTTTCTTGACTTGTGTGAAGAAGATCCAATCGCTCTTGATGCTATTTGGCGCACAATTTGTTTCACTTGTCGGCTGATCAGATTGAATGATCAGTGGCATTTGAGTATATTTCTTTAAATTCAAAACGTGTTTTGTTTAATGTCAATGCTATAGCGATTATAAAAACTTTTCAAGTTAACTAATTTTACCATTTTTTTAAACTTCAAAAACTATGTCCTAAAATTTTTATATTTATCTTGGCTCTCCAAAAACAAATCATAGATTTTCTAATTAACTTACTGAAACAAAAATTATTTTTAAATTTTTTAAACTCGTTACACCCCTCGGATTTCCATACGCCCAGTGTGCACGATACGCGAACCGTGTTTTTTTTTTTATATGTTTTTACTTTTGCTTTTTTCAGTATGGCGTGTATTTTTAGTGTTTCAGTATGGCATGTATTTATATAAAATTTTATTCACAGTAAATGTATTAACACATTGACTGCTAAATTATTTATTTTTTTATCACAACAGTGCCTAATTTTTTTTTAAATAGTAAAAATGTGAGAGCGGGTATAATTCATTGTCATATACCCTTACGAACCCTATCGGCACACTTACGCCACTCCATACAAACTTGGTTTTGGATCCATCCAAAAAAAATAAGGAATGGAATGACGATGGGCACTGACCACCCAGCAAAAGTTTATATGAATGCCTATAGGCATTTTCAGCACTAAACATTTAAATCAAAATTCGTAAAGAATGCCTAACTCAACTCGCTGTATATAACTCGGAGACTGAATGCGACATTTTATTTGATTGGCTAATTAGTTTGAGATTA
Organism: Odontocerum albicorne; assembly: GCA_949825065.1. Lineage (NCBI taxonomy): Eukaryota > Metazoa > Arthropoda > Insecta > Trichoptera > Odontoceridae > Odontocerum > Odontocerum albicorne. Next base: position 7,266,229 of record OX463854.1, on the reverse strand, counting down.
GAACCAATGAAATGCCAGTACTTTTCGACAACTTTATTTTCATTGGTTGATTGCGTACAATAAATAATGAAGTTAAAGCTCGCTCTGTAACACATTATTATTTGTAAAACTTAGACATATGTTTGTGTATCATGTCTTACAGACTTAAATATATAAGTTGTGTCACTTCAACATGCTTTGAAATAATTATTTTGAACTTGTTACCTTTGTTAAATACTATTATATATTTTTTTAATTTTACATACATTAAAAAGTTTAAAAATCATTAAGGCCGAGGCCACACCAAAGTGCTTCGCTAGGTGATACGTGACTAATAGACTAGGTGATTTCATGCATGGCCACACCAAAGTGCTTCGCACAAATTCATCTGACATTTGGGAGCGGTTGAGTCAACAAACGATGCCACTCTCAAAACTAACCAATTTCGTTACAACTTACCTTTTCTTTATTTACTTCCTGTGCAACTTCATTCCAAAGTGATTTTATTACAGGTACATTTTTGTATAATTTTCTCGATGGGTTCCACAAAGGCTCCCTTTTATACACAGCTGTTATTAAAACTTCCGCCATCTTGTAAAATCACGGTGGCACAATAAAATTAACCAACACGTCTTCGCTAGGAGATTTACACCGATGTATGAGAGTGGCATCGTTTGTTGACTCAACCGCTATATATATTTTTTTCATAATAAATTCACAGAAAATAATAAAAAACTTAAAGAATGTTAACTATAGAATAACAATAGAAATTAGGCCTTTAGTAAACCCTAAATATCTAAATAATAACGAATTTTAAATATTTTACTAAAAACATGTACACATATTTTATGTTCTATCAAATTCTTATCAAAATCATGAAAACAATCAAATTTTATATATTTTACTAAAACATGTACACAAATTTAATGTTCTATCAAATTCTTATCGAAATCATGAAAACAATTAAATTAATAAAGATATATTCAATAATAGGTTTTAAATTGTTTTATTGTATTACTTTTTCATTTGATTATTTTGTTTGGGAAGTGTTACTCAAAAAAAAAAAAAATATTAAATCATTAAAAAATTACTATATCTTTTTTTCATTTTTTTAGCCATCGGTTATGAAACCTGATCAAATCCAAATAGTTTAAGAATGTGTTTTTCCCGATCAGAATAAGAAATGAATCATTTTGTGTTTTCTTTTTTACATATTTGGATTTTTTGGGTTTCATTTCAGAGAGCTTACCTACTCCCCTCATTCAAAGATCTGGAGAAAGGAATCCATCAGGAAACGAAACAAGTTGAAACACCTAAGAATGATTCGGAATCTGCGGAGAGCATTAGATCTGAAACACCGAGTGTGAAATCAAATACAGATTCTGAGACGGAAACTAGGCCAGAATCCATCAGCAGTCCACAGCAACAAAATATTGATGGAATCTTTCATGTTCAAAATGATAGGAAACACACAAATATGCTTAATCAAAATTGGCCTGAAAAAGTTGATGAACCCTTACAGTCTATGTCTCCGAGAGATCCTCCTAACAATTGGTGGATGAAGCCTGCCAATGTAGGTGAAAAAGTTGATAAAACTTTACAGTCGATGTCTCCGAGAGATCCTTCTAACAATCAGTGGAGAAAGCCATTACCTGCCAATGTGGGTGAAAAAGTTGATAAACCCTTACAGTCCATGTCTCCGAGAGATCCTCCTAACAATCGGTGGATGAAGCCGTTACCTGCCAATGTGGATCCACGATTTTACCGTAAAATATTTCCACAAAACCAACTGCCAGAAAATTTCCAATATCATGTGCCATATGATAATAGAAATGATCCTAATATATCTTATTATTCTTATCCTGTCACTCAAAATTCTTACACCATGCATCCTTCAGGACTTCCTTACATACAACCTGATATGCTGCCCAGTCCTGGAAATCCCTACGGGCATATGCCCTATCGCGACCACCAACAGCGGGAGGTCATGGAATATTTTCACCATCCTATTTACCAGGGGGTATATTACAATACTCCCCCTCCACCACCATACACACCCCAACAGTATCCTAGACCAATGACTCCTCACAATAATTCTTCTCAAGTGTTTCCAACCCCGAGTTACACAGTACCTTTAAGACCTAAACGAACCCCATCAATAAATGAAATTAATTCAATCGCAGATAAATTGAACGGATTTTCATTTAGTGACAATCAAGAACATGTCAAAGATAAACATTTCAATAAAGAAAGATGCAACAAAACTGGTGATTCTAAGCAGGAATCTTACAAAGAGCAGGAGAAGAATTTCTCACTGAGTGACAGTGGAGATATGGAGTTGTGCAATTCTAACATTGACTCAGTTATGAGTGAAATCCCTCAACAGGACCAGACTACTAGCGTTAAAGTGAAAATGGAGAATATTTCAAACCAATCTGGGATTAATTCTTCAGATACAGAAAACAGCCTTGACAAGGATGTCTCTTTACTGAGCTATTCCCTGAAACTTGTGGGTTTGAAAGGTAAGTCCAAAATTAATTTTTCTTTTAGTCCTTTAAGATTGATCACCATAAAAATATATTTATTCTGAACTCACAGATCAGTTTAATTTAATACAAAGCATTTTAATCATTTTTGTAAGAATTTCCCTTCAATGAAAGACTTCTTAGTAATTTTTTTTTTTTGGAACTTGGCCTTTTCCATGACAGACGTGGAATAGGTTATGTGTACTGTTATTATGTTTATGATGAAGGATTGTTCAGATTACACCAGATTTATTTTAGACTCAACACGGTTATTACAAAGATTGACAAAGTGACACCTAACATATACCTGTAGACCAGACTGTTTATTTCAAAAAATATTTCAAGTGTTCTATGTAAAAAGTTCATTATTCACGGTTTGTTTATGTTTTATGCCTATTTTTGATAAAATTTCATGTTTTTTACTGTCTCAAAATTAAATCCAGGGTTGTCATTACACTACAATGCAATGCACAAAATTATTTTAATCTTTTATATATAACGCTAATTTAATTCATCTATAATCGAAAGATTATCACTCGAGTAAAAAAAGATTATAAATATAAAACTTTTTCGGCGACGTTGAGGTCACGATGAAGATGATAATCTAATTTTATGCATTATCTGTGGTAATTGGGAGACACTCGAGTCCGGAAAGTGACAAAAACATGGTTAATCCAAACTATTGGGTGTACAAATAAGTCACCGCTGTTTGACAAAAGTTGGCGCCACCAGTAAGTTATGGTTAAAATTGTCAGATGTAAAATGTCATTATCGTAAGGTTGGACATCTGTCAACAACATGACCTTGAAATATTAGTGAATTTTTATCAGTATAACATATTTTTTTGTGTTCGAAAATGTCAAGTTTTGAGCCGAATAAGCGTCATTTGCGGGAACTTTTGATTTACTTCTTCAATTTGAAGAAATCTGCAGCTGAGGCGCATCGATTGCTTGTAGAAGCATATGGTGAGGCTGCCTTAAGTGAGAGAAGTTGTCGTGAGTGGTTTCAAAAGTTTAAGAACGGTGAATTTGACATCGAAGACAAAGAACGTAGCGGAAGGCCGAAAGTGTACGAAGACGCGGAATTGGAAGTATTATTGGATCAAGATTCGTGCCAAACGCAAGAAGAACTTGCACTTACATTAGGAGTGACTCAACAAGCAATTTCACATGGGTTGAAATCATTGGGAATGATTCAAAAACAAAGAAATTGGGATTCATATGAACTGACACGGAGAAACTTTGAATGCCAATTTTCCACATGTGAAATGCTGCTTGCCAGGCATAAACGAAAGGGTTTTCTGCACCATATAGTCACTGGTGATGAAAAATGCATCCATTATGATAATCCAAAAAGGAAGAAATCATGGGGATCCCCTGGTCATGCTTCAACATCTACGGCTAAGCCAAATATTCATGGAAAAAAACTCTTGTTGTGTATTTGGTGGGATCAGCTTGGTGTCGTGTATTATGAGTTGCTCAAACCGAATGAAACCATTGCTGGGGCTGTCTACCGAACATAATTGATGAGATTGAGTCGAGCACTCGAGGAAACACTACTACGCCAGACACGACAAAATTATTCTCCTGCATGATAATGCTAGTCCACATGTTGCGGCACCGGTCAAAACCTATTTGGAAACACTCAATTGAGAAGTTTTACCCCACCCGCTGTATTCACCAGACATTGCTCCTTCTGATTACCACTTGTTTTGATCGATGACGCATGGCCTGTCTGAGCAGCACTTCACATCATATGAAGATACCAAAAATTGAGTCGATTCGTGGATAGCCTCAAAAGATGATGATGATGACTGACGCGGTATTCGTATGCTGACAGAAAGATGGGGAAAAGTAGTGGCAAGCGATGGGTACTACTTCGAATAAAACATGAGGTTCCGTTCTTTCACAATAAATGCCCATTTCTTTATAAAAAACGGCGAAAACTTATTTGTACACCTAATATGTTTTTATTGGGTTAAATATTTTAAGAGTTGAAATGCTAGATCAATTTTCTTACGCAAGACGAGTACATGAACAAGCTTTCTCAATGTTCGACAGGTACAACCGCTAAACACTGCTGTCATACAGCGGCAATTACATTGAGAAGCTCCGGGACCACATACTTTCGTGTTGGTGGGGATGCGAGGAAACACTACCTATTTTTATACGATAGATTTTATCAACAGTTTAGGTCCTTGCTTTGTAATTTTCACATTAAAATTTGGAAAAAAATATTTTTCGGGATCACTAAAAAAAATTGTACTACTGAGGACCGTAATTAATTCAACTCATGGATAATTAAGCCCCGAACAATCTGCACTCTACTGTAATTTGAAATGAATGTTGTAAAGTACATTTTTGGCCACATTGTACAAATGTCCCGTGTGAAATCTCATTCTTGGGGATGTGAGTTCCGCTTGTGACATTCTTTCTATGCATGATGATTGATTTGTCAATGAATGTTCCAGAGATATCAAATTGTCACATGGAGATTTGGCTGTTCATGGAGCAAGCGCACGTGATCCTGCATCAGGCAGCCGGATGCGTTCTGGAACCATGTGGCCTGAGCACACTGCTGCAGAGTATCGACGGTGCAGAGGCCGACACCAACAAATGTCACATCATACAAGATGAAATAATTGTCGATGACATGATAAGGTATTCATTTTTACTCATTAACAACATGATGACCTCGTTGGTAAGACACTGTGTTATAACCCGGAAGCTAGTTCGATTCCTGTTGGTAGCATTTTGTTTTTTAAAAAGGTATGATTCTGGTTTTCACTTCAGACCTCTTTATCATTGTTCTGGTTGGTTATAAGAGATTATCATATGATAATAAACACGCTAGGCTGTATTGTATACAACGAAGCATGATAAAATTATACGGGTTATACCCAATTATAGCATTGTAAAATTATACGGGTTATACCCAATTATAGCATTGTAAAATTATATGGGTCATACCCAATTATAGCATTGTAAAATTATATGGGTTATACCCAATTATAGCATTGTAAAATTATACGGGTCATACCCAATTATAGCATTGTAAAATTATACGGGTCATACCCAATTATAACATTGTAAAATTATACGGGTCATACCCAATTATAGCATTGTAATAATAATTACCCAAATATCAATTTTATCTGAAGTGAAATAGAATGTTAAATCTAAAACAGACAGCTAAATAGCACATTTTTGTCGATAATTCAGGTTATCCTTATGTAGATAATAGCAATAAAGGATAATGTATAGTATTATTTTGTCGATAATTCAGGTTATCCGTATGTAAATAATAGCAATAAAGGGTAATGTATTATTTTGTCGATAATTCCGGTTATCCTTATGTAAATAATAGCAATAAAGGGTAATGTATAGTATTATTTTGTCGATAATTCAGGTTATCCGTATGTAAATAATAGCAATAAAGGGTAATGTATTATTTTGTCTATAATTCAGGTTATCCTTATGTAGATAATAGCAATAAAGGGTAATGTATTCTTTTTTAAAGACCTACTAAAACCTGAACTAAGATCTGTAAAAATGAAGTCTCAAAAATAGGAGAATACATATATCATGGTCTTGATGTGGTCAGAATAGATTCGGTCATTCGTATGGTAACCCATCAACATATCTGAATTGGTGATTCAGGCATATTGAAAGTGTGGCTGGGAGACAATATTGTGTTTGATCGCATTAATTGAACCTTTAGGTTTAGAATCACTGGAATAGTCACAGAACTCGCAGTTCATCATCGTACGTATTTGGAATACTACCCGGAACGTGTATAGGCAACAACACACACATCCAGTGCATGTGATATTATTACGAGACGAATTGTTTTACCCAGACTTACTCTTTTTTTTTCGAGCGCCATTGGGAATCAAACCTGAAACACGCAGTTAGAAATCAAGTGCCTTACCAACTTAGCCACGAAGGTTTCCAAATAACTAACTATTAACTGATTATTCTTCGTTCACCCATGTTGTTGATCCTTATTATGCTGGAGAAACCTTTTTGAGTATCTTCTTCAATCTAATGTAACAAGTGAAATAAAATCATCTTTGATATCCAGGACTATCGAGGAGAAAGGCTGTACGGGGTACCAGCTGCAGCAGGAGCTGCAAATCCTCAGTAAGAAGCATATCTCCCCTGAGAGACCCCAACTGATACTAGTACCTGTGTCACGCCTCTTCGATATGCTTTGCCACGTTAGAGCCCAGTAAGTCCTTGCTTTTTTCTTTTTATATATGAATATATTTTTCATCCATATAGTACTATCCTCATTATGTATTTTCCATATATATTGAAAAGTGCTGGAGATAAAATGCATCCCTGACTTATGCCTTTGTAGATGCTCTATTCTTACTTGGAACAAATGACTTCTTACCTTTCCTTTAATGATCATATAACACTAGAACTTTTTTCTCCGTGACGAAATCTCCTATATGTTTGTCAAAGCACACTTGGACGAATATATAGGAAAGCCTCATTTACACTATTAACCTTTCCTGTCCTGTGATGTGTAACTTGTACACATTGCTTCTAAAAACTTTAATATCTCTTTAAATATAACAAATACTGGCTTCAGATTTTAAGTAAACCTCCGTAATACATTTACGCATTGAATGAAAAAAATTATATTTACATAATAGCACTTATCGGCCACATCAGAGATATTTTGTGAAAATCGGGAATAAATTCACCAATATATCTACGTCACACGCTTGAGTTCTTTTGCAGTTAACTTTTTAACAATATCTTCTTGTCCTTTCTCACACTTCTCTTTTTTCTTTTTCTCACAGTATCAGCATCGAATTCAAATAATCCAAGTTCTTTACCAATTTTGCAAATTTCTTCAATATTATTTACTATTCATTGAAGCCAGTAAAATAATTTGCGCAGTGAGGTAAAATTTTCTGTCACACAGCTTGCATATTACTGGCGGTGACTTCTTCCCATGTTGAATGAATATTTTTTATCGCCTTTTTTATATCATATTTCTTCCAAAACTTTGATATAAAAATTCTATTTTCTTCACTTATAGCTTGAGTAGCCAAACGATAACCGCATTAACTGATTAATCAGCTGCTTAAAGCGGGAAATAGTATAATTTTGCTTAAGCACGCTAATTGATGTTTCTGTTTTAACCCTTATCATAGCATTGTAACACAGGTGTTACACTAATTTAGGGATTTTTTAAAAAATCCAGAAACTGTTAAGTAATTTCAAATATGGCAACACATTCAAATCATATACATGCACTATTGTGTGCAGTGGTATTATCTGGTGATAAATATTGACAACGCTACAACCTTTCAAACGACATCGGGTCAACATGTCTGGACAGCGTAGGTGCGTTTTGAAAATTGGGGTAAATAATCTGAATATCTTATTAACCCTTGCCGATCTGTGAACGGACAAGAGTGACCAAGACTTATATTTTATTTTATTTCTCGAAATATACTGCTTTGCAGGGTCTTCATACTTTATGTATTCCTCATCGAAACCTCTATGATTTGAATGATGTCATTACGAAATAAAATCATTCATAAATATCAACAGAAATGAATGATTAAATCGAGAATTGACGAAATGTCAAAACACTCATTCTTTTTTGACAGTTAATATTTTACGAGTACATTCGTTCCAGGGATTGGTTACCAGTTTTATAATCCTATTATTTTTTATCTGGTAGGGTAATACTGCGGCATACGGACATCGGGGCAAACGGTACACCCCCTTAACGTTTTACTCATGCCAAACCTAGTTATACATGTTGGCCACCATTGTGAGTATTTTTCTCAACGTCAGTAGTGTTGCGCTTCGCATAAAAACAGTAATCTGGTAATATCTCAATAATTTTTGAGATATTTATTATTCTTTGTGCATGCCGTCTACCTACTGGTAAGGACCAATACACAACAACTATATTTTCGTTATAATGACATGAATATTTCTGTTTCACTGCAAGTTTTCTTTTTGAGGTTATGTTTCGTGTTTAGCTAATGTCAGTGCACTGTATTAGAGAAGGCAAAATCATGCTACTACTACCTGAATTGGCAAAGCCTAATATCCTAAAAAGGAAAAATAGCAACATCAAATATCACAAGCAACAACATGATGCTTTCAATACTGTTTTAACATATTGTGGCGAGTCAATACCCGAAACATCGGTATATAATACCTTGTTGGCACCCTGTGAGGTCCTCAAAAGAAGAAGTTGTGATTTGTTCAAAAAATTCGAGAAAAAGAACCAGGTTATTCTGCAATATTTGTCAAACACCTGTGTGTTTAGTACATAGAATAGAAACAAAAGTTATTTCGTGCCCCAATTGCGATAGACTTTCTCCACAGGATTAAATTTTGATTTTATATGTTTGTCCTATTTTATATGTTTGGTTTAATTTAGTCTTATAATTACATTATACTTGATGATTTCAGATTCAAAGTAAAAATGGAGGAGATGACTAAAATCATAATGGCAGTACTGAAAGAATTCCCTTCATCGGACAGTGATGATGAAAGTGATGAAGAAGACTCGTCAGACTAATACGGAAGTCCAGCCTAATTTATCGAAGCATCTCAAGAAAAATGGCACTACTTTCAAATTTGACAGGAATGCACAAAAACTGTAAAATTGTATTTGTTGTAAAGACACTATAGTTCGGAAATTTTAGGATGAGTCCTGTGACAGCTCACAAATTTGCCCCAATACAACCTTGTAACGATGTTCAGTAATTTTAATTATTTTATCAACTTTAATATAAGCCTCAATTCTAATAAATAGCAAGTTATTTAGGTAAATACATTACATAAGGTTGTATTGGGGCAAATTTGTGAGCTGTCACAGGACTCAAACTAGAATTTCCGAACTATAACACTGCGGAACAAATCCTAGTTTTTAAACCTGTCAAAAATAACATAGGAATTATAATAATCGAAACCCAGATCTATCCGAAACACTGAAGTTTGTCCGAAATGTGAAAAAAATAGTCAAACTAAAAAAAATATTTAGATAGTTATGATTTGTAAAAACAGATGACGCATTATATTCACGTTTGTAAATAAAATAAGGTGGATGCTGTAATAACTCAATTATAAAATGAAAATCATTTAGTTTAATCCACGTCCTGATGTGTTGTATAAATAATAGTTACAAATGAAGATTTATAGTTATTAGTTTTGACATTAAACTATCAGTTGATGTGTCGGGATGGTATTATTGTGTTCTTTCGGGAGTAACATTTTTTTTTTTTTTTAAGAATACATACATACGTGTATGTACATTTTATGTTTATTTGTCCTCAACCCCTGTTTTATAACAGTTTAGAAAAGTTATAAAAAGACTGAAACCGTTCATGGCACGGGTTAGCTGTCTAGCTTTATAAAATAATAATAAAAAATGGGCCTTAAGAGAGCAGGTTCTCCTCAATAGCACTCTTAAAAAAAAATATTTTTTATTTCCGGGAAACTCACTGGAAGGTTAAAACTTACTGAAGTTGCGTAAGAATAATAAAATTGCGGCTGTGTTCATTAGATTAGGTACTTCTCCGCATCTGTATATATATTTAGAAAGTTATATTTAGTAAGAAAACTGCAGAAAATTTACTAAAATAAGATGAACTACAAAGAAACTTTTGTAAATCTGCTGATATGTGATGATAACACATTAAACTATAGGTGGAGTGTAGTGTATGTATGTAGTGTTCATTTATAATCATTTAACCTCCCTAAAATGGTTCCCTTCAAGTGCAGAAACTTTTGTAAATCTGCTGATATGTGATAATAACACATTAGACTATAGGTGGAGTGTAGTGTATGTATGTAGTGTTCATTTATAATCATTTAACCTCCCTAAAATGGTTCCCTTCAAGTGCAGAAACTTTTGTAAATCTTCTGATATGTGATAATAACACATTAAACTATAGGTGGAGTGTAGTGTATGTATGTAGTGTTCATTTATAATCATTTAACCTCCCTAAAATGGTTCCCTTCAAGTGCAGAAACTTTTGTAAATCTGCTGATATGTGATAATAACACATTAGACTATAGGTAGAGTGTGGTATATGTATGTAGTGTTCATTTATAATCGTAAATTTTGATAAAACCTCCCTAAAATGGTCGCCTTCAATTGCAGATCTAGGCAGACCAATCCATGCTATGGGACGGCAATGTCAAAAACCCTGTCATTTTTATGGCATCCTTGTGTTCTTGATGGAATGTACAGTCAAACATCGGATCACGAACGCCTCTAGTCACGAACAAATCGGCTTACGAACACAATTTCCAAACAAATTTTGACTCGACCTGCGTACAATGCCTCGGCTCACGAATTAGTTGTAACGGCGCATTACGCATTAGTTGTTTTCAGGTGCGCGCGTTGTGAACATTGTTTGTCTTAGCGTTCGTTGTTCTTGATGCATTTTTTTTTTGCTTTTTATATATATAATATACAGTATATATAAAATGTATTTTGCATTAAATTAACCCTCATTATGGCTCCTAAGAAAAAGAATTTCGATTTGCGAACATTTCGGCTCGTAAACGGAACAAAGAATGAATTAAGTTCGTAGCCCGAGGTACCACTGTATAGGGTGATGTTGATATATGGGTGATAACAAAGTTCCTAAAAATAGTCAGATATTTTGCTTTAATAAATGTTTATATTTTTATTTATAAGTATACTATATAAATAAGTAAAAAGTAGGTAATTAGATTTCAAATGATTAATTGAATTAATCTTAAGTCAACCAGTGATTAATATTTATTAATATTTTTTGTTTTAAGAGCACCAATATACAGTTGGTGAGATTAAAAGAACCTCTATATTTTCATATTAGATATTTTAATATTTTTGGAAAAAGAATCCTCATATCTATTATATAAATTGCGTAATGATTTGAAGACAAAAATGAAACAAAACATACTGTGATTCTCAAGTAAAAATTAAACAAAACATATGACTACCTCCGTTACCTAGTTGGCAAGACGCCTGTCTTCTGACCCGAAGATTTTTAAATAACCCAAGATTTTGTGTTTCAAAATAATTACAATCAACATATCTCAAGAATAGAATAGACTTTGGATAAAGTTGACGTATATTATTAAATATACATATTTATGTAAATTAGGTAACTATCCCATGACTACGCATTTGTTTATGTTTTTTTTTTAATACCAATATATGGCATGGAATCCTCTGCCAGATACGTTTTTTTCCAATACAGAGAGAGTTTACTTCTTGCTGTAAAATGGTGGCAAGCTCTCTAAGAAGCTGAAGCTCTGTCCAAGTGTCTGTGAAGTATTATGTAAATCGAAAGCAACAAAGTTTTCTACACTTCTGAAGCGTGTACAAGCTTCCGTTCCTGCCGTCATAGAAAGAGCATGTAATGTGATTTTTCTTGGTTTTTTTTATCATTTTGTGATAATTTGTCATTCAAAATTCAGGAGGGGTTTTTAAAATAAACAATGTCGAACATAAATTATATAAACTAATGAAAGTTCTGACCGATCAGCAAATGTTCGTGAACCGCCCGCAACCCTTACTCCAGTCAGCTCGCTCGAGACATGTGTGTTTGTAGTCTCGGCCTCTGAGTCCCCACACAACTATGCCTACCCCGCCCGTCAGTCTCCCAACCCTTTTTTTTTTTAATTTAGGTTCCAGCGGGATTTGAACCCGCACTACTTTGTATATAGCAAAATCGTTAACTCTGCCCCAGATTTTACCGACTCCAGATGTGATTATACCCTTACCCCGTCCCCATGCCGCTGCCAGGGCAGGGCTGCTATCCCGCAGACATCTAAACCTGGAAACGCGGTCGGATGGATGATCACGTGTCAAACATCTCGTGCCGCGAGATCTCACCATTGGTCGAATCTTCGAGTACACTTAGCAATACCATATAGACCAGGGAGAATGGTCCACTGTAACGCGAAGGAAGTCAGTCGTACAGGAGATACGGATAATCAATGTGACCAATGTTAAAAAAACAAGTCCATCTCTTGCCTCTTCATTGTGACACCATCATAGAAGATGTAGCTTATTATATATCAACTTTTAATGCAAGACTTCTATGTCATTTACTGTTACAAAATTTTTTTCCAAAGGAGAATATCCCTCCTATAAAATTGCCCTTCAGAAAATGTGCTACAGAGGTATTAAAACCTGATTGCTGGCCCAGGAACTCTTACTTGAGAGAATGAGTGGTTCACCGGGAAACACCCAAACTCCCTTGGATTGGCACATGACTCTCCACTCGAATGACTATACCGAATCGATCCCGAAAAATATAATAAAGTATAATCACCTAAAATTTTATTATTAAACTTTATACATTGATTTTCTTGAGCGAAATATCATCGTCAAATACGGATGTTATATCGTTAATGGAAAGTGGACTCAGTAGAAATATCGAGAACGACTTCATTGTATTTAGAAGAGACCGCAAGTCGACATCCAGCATCCACATAAGGGTGTAGGATGACTGTTGACAGAGCGAGAGAGTGGCTACATTTACAATGTCTCCCCTACAAAAAATGAAGGCCTTTGGATTAAGATTTAATATCGTGATATTGTGAACTTTATCTGTTACACCTATTTCCCACCCTATAGTGGTGCACATGTCTACAGCGAATTTTGCAACAAAATTATCTGCAACATACATATATTCCGGTGCGCGAGTTGTAGAACTATTTCTCGAATTCTCCCATACCCAGATTGCATCGACTGGGTAATGGTAATGACCATGCTGCAGTCTTGGACATATTTGGCGACAGTCTTAGTGCCTCTAAAAGTTCTCTTAAGAGAGCATTTTTTTATTATTATAATTATAAATCTGATGCCACAACACGTTGATTTTTTTTCTTTCTTTTCACTCACTCAAACTTTTCGAAATCTCTGTGAATATATTGAAGTTTATTAAATGATCTGTTTGATCAAACTTGTATTTTATGTGTTGGTGGTATGCATGTGCGTACTGCTTTTTAATATATTATATTATATATTTTAACATAATTCATATAAACGTGATCATTTTTGTGACGAGTTGTACTTAAATTCATGCACTCAAAATTATTAATTGAGTTTTACTCTTGTTTCCTTTTTAATGGTCGATAAAGAACCGTACATTGTAATAGAACAAATGAATAGATTACATCAGGACGGGGATAAAAATTTATTATTTTAATTTTATAATTGAAGTATTAAAGCATGCATCTCATTTTATTTACAAAAGTTTAAAAAAAAATAGAACGACATCTGTTATTACAAATCAGAACTATCTAAATTATTATCGCTAATAACGTGCTACTTGGGTGACATCTGTTTTCAGATTAATATTATTTTTCACTTCGAACAAACTTCAGAGCGTTCCGGATAGATCTGGATAATTATTATTTTAATATTGCATCTTAAAATCTAATTTTAAGATATTGAAAATATTTTCTAAAAAGACTGTGATTTATAATTATAAAATGTGGTAAATAATAATATTCTGATTAGTGATAAACCTTTTAAAAACAAAAAAATCTAAAATTTTCAAAAGTTTCATTTTTTATCAAATTTTATTTCGAAAACAACTTCTACTTTTTAAAATAATCAAACATATAATATACAAACAACTTGTGTAACATTGTTTTGTAAATATTTTCACCTCAACAAATCGGCCAATAATGTTCTAGGGTTTGTGATAAGTCTAGAGCATTGTTTCCCAACGTTTTTTGTGCTATGCCCCACCTAAGCCTTTCTAAAATTCTTATGCCCCCCCCTACGTAACGGTGACGCGACAAAGTGATCAAAATACGACTAAACTCTGAACGAGTCAATTTTCGAATTGCCCCCCTTAAAAATCAAATTGCCCCCCTGTGGGGCGTGGGCCCCACGTTGGGAAACACTGTTCTAGAGCATTTGATGATGGCGCCATTATGATTCACTGGTTATCAGTAGATTAGATTATAACTCGATCATTTGGAACCCAAGAGGAATCCACAACTCCCTGATAGTTGAGCAACTTCAAAAGAGATTTCTGTGACACCTTTATTGCTATATAGATTTTACCCATGGCTGTGTCCCACATTTTTTTAATGAGTATGCTTGGATATTACTTCTTAAACGTTGGAAAAGATCTACTTATATATATATTTTATACATATACAAATTGCTAACGGGTTACAAAGTAAACCCTTTGTTTTCACAGACTTTTGTTGAATGTACCGAACAATTATTTACGCCATTGTGAATTAAGATTGTTTTCGGTGCTGTGTTGGTGAACTAAGCTCTTAAAAGCATCATCACTCACACGTATTGATGATGTGACCTTGTTGAATAAATTTTCTGATGTCATTATATCATTTTCCACATCTCGGTGAATAAATTAAGGATTTAACTCCTTAATAGACTTTGTAAATATAACTGAATCACTTCACAGAGAGGCATGAGTAACATTGTTCCTGTTGTTATTATGCTATGTTTAAACTTTATAGTTATTTTTTTCTTGTTATTTGATGTGATTGGGTGAAACCTGCGTCAAATGTTAAAAATAATATAAGGTATTTTTAATGTATAGGGTCTTTCAAATTGAGCGGTTTTTTTGATAAATTTTTTTTTAATTCTTGAATAAAACACACAATTTGCTTTGATTTCAAAAAACTTTTTATTGGTTATTGAAGTATAATGTATGACATTTAAACACAGAAAACGATATCTGCCAAATGTCAACCTCTTGCAGCTCCACAGATGTCCACTCTTTTGTCAAAAATTTCGATGACATTTTGGCATAATTGCGGTTCTAACTCACCAATAACGCGAATAATTTTGTCCTTCAGCTCAGGAATTGATCGGGGGTCATTCTTATAGACCTGGCTTTTCACGTAACCCCAGAGAAAATAGTCCAACATTATTAGATCACATGATCTTGGTGGCCAATTAACATCGCCGTTTCCGGAGATTACAATACATAAAATAATTCAACAATTTGAACGCGTTGTTGTATTGTATACGACTCCATTTTTATAAATGTCATACATTACACTTCTCAAATGTCACAAGACCCAGGCAAGTTCGATAAAATACATATTAGACCTTGACTTATAGCTGGGCCAATATGGTGATGCCAATTTTGTTATTGGAGATAGTTTTTATTCTCCATTGAAAGACATAATTATTATTTGAAATTTTAATTGTCTCGCTTTATTATTTTACTCAAATTAAGAATTCAATCTTTCTTTCATTGCTTGAAGGACGGAAGAAATTTCACAGCAGTGCACCAACAATAATCTAAGCTTCTAATGTCGTCACGTTAATATATAATTAGAATTCTAAAAGATCGGAAAAATTTGTTAACACATTCTAATTTCACGTACGTCCTTTGTCATGATTTGTTCTGTCAAGAACCGGGGTCAGTAATTTTGAAGCTCGTGAGAATAAAATGCTTTCCTGTTATATCGTAAATTAAATTTTTTAATTATTCATTTAATAAAATCATCTTACGTTGATGGTTCACAACAGTATATTAACTTTTCCCTTCCTGTGCTAAAAAAATCTGCGCATTCCGGTGATGTGTATTCAATACACATGTAAAAATGAGCGATTTAAAATTGGAAAAATAGTCGGATAAGTGCTAATTATTATTAATATTATTTTTTTTCATTCAATGCATAAATGTATTACGGAGGAATACCTAAAATCTGAACCCAGTATTTATTATATTTATAGAGTTTTTAGAAACAATGTGTACTAGTTACACATCACAGGGAAGGAAGGGTTAATGCCAACTGTGATACAGAGAAATGAAACATGAATTTGGGAAGAGACTTAAAAAAGCTGAATAAATGCTGTTTACACTAATTACAAATGCTTTGCAGTATGTACATGAATAAATATGCAAACAAACACTTTAAATTTTTGACACTGGGTCTTGAACCAAACATGTTATAAGTCCAAGTATCACCCATTTAATAATATATGATATTGTAATTTATTTTTAACAAACACTGTTTATTCCACTTTTTTATGACGGTATAACCCTACCGGTTTCAAGGCTTTCACCTCATCTTCAGGGGAGTACAAGCAAGACTAAATGCTGTTCGAATTGGCACCGACATAGACACTTCAACGGTTGGAGGCGGGAGGGGTGAGGGGAAGGCTAGGTATAATTTCGGCCAGGAGCGGGGAGATTTTGGGGAAATAACTATTCAACAGATGCTCCGCTCGATATACTGACTTAGAAATTTCTAGGGCCTCTAATCTGTCCAATTTACTTCCGTTGCCGCTAATATGTAAGAATTTGGCATCATCGATAGAAAAAGTATGATTCTCACGGTGACAATGATTAGCCATTTCAGAATAAATTAGAGGATTTGTTAAAGCAGATTGGTGTTCACGAAATCTCTTTTCAAAAGATCTATTTCTAAGATGTGTTCACGAAATCTCTTTTCAAAAGATCTATTTCAAAAGATCTATTTCACGAAATCTCTTTTCAAAAGATCTATTTCTAAGATTATTTTTATGTGTTGAATTAAATGTTTAAGTTAAGTATATTAGTTTGTTATTGTAATTTACTCTTTGTTTATTGTTAGTATTGAATTCTTAGTGTTTTACACATCCCCAAACAACACCCCTTTCTACCTCTAAAAGAGAATTACACTAAAGAAAGGTTGTGTTATGTATGTGGTGGGATATTAAGTGTGTAGTATAGTATTATCTTTTGACATCGATGCCATTATGTATTAACATTTTTTTTTTATTTCGTACAAGTTTTACAACAAATAATTTGCCAGACTGCCTAACAGTTTTTCCACGATTAGTCAATTTAAACGATTTAAATTTCCACGATTAGTCAATTCAAAAACGGAATTATCTATTATCACAATAATGCCAGACCAAATGTGAACTATACTCGTATGTGCATAAAAAAAATGATCGACCTGAAATGTGAAATTTTACAATACAATACCTAGCAATTACCATTCATACTGATTTTCGAAAGATTACTTTAATGTTAAAAAAATTAATTTTGAAAGAAGTCAAAACAACCGTTCATGATTTTTTCGCTCTAAAGTCTGAAGGTTTTTTTATAGGGATGGGAAATATAAATTTACTAAAAGTCGAGAGAAGGTTATATCCAAGAATGGAAATTATCTACAATAATTGATGAAATAAATACTGTTTCTTTTATTATCAAATAAAATGGAAATAGCCTTTACATCAACATATGGCATTTTTAAGTTAAATCTAATATTTTCTTCCCACTTCTACCACTCGTATCCAAAGCTACATTTGTTTATTTCTTTCTTTGAAATTACATTCTAAGATTATCATATTTCGAATAATGGCAGCAGAACATTACAAGTAAAATATGACTAATTTCCATCATATTTTGAGTGAATTCAATTCACCCTTTAAAGCTTCACAAGGGAGCATAGGGAGGCCACCAGTCTTCTCCATTCAGAGCGGTTTTGGGCGGTGTTCGTAATCTCCCTCCACGACATTCCTAACGCTCTGACCTTGTCATAAAAACGGTACACCGTGAGAGAGGGTCTTTCAGGCTGTCGGGACCCCAATTGACAGAAAAACAGCGCTCTCCTCGGCCAACTATCATCGGGCATTCTCAGAACATGTCCCAGCCAGGACATTCGCCGCTCCCGAATTACAGAGACGACAGACCCCTGCCGGGTACGCCGGCGTACAGCGTCATTTGTTCCGTGGTCATACTACCCTGATTCCCAATATCCTTCTGAGACACCTGTTTTCAAAACTAAGTATCTTGCGCTCCTGAGCCTTGGTGAGATGCCAAGATTCACAGCCGTACAGGAGGATCGGGATGACACATGCGTTAAACAGGCGGCATTTTGTTGTGACGCTGAATCCAGTCGCCTTCTAAATCTTATCCATGTTAAACGCCCCGCTGGCAGCTCCGATGCGGATGGGCAACTCCATATTTTGAGTAAGAGCTGAATAATGATGTAAATTTAACAAAGGTTTTAAATTTTAACTGATCAAAACATAACATATTCATGAAGAAACTAAAGGCATAACTAATTACTAACTATATTTACCTCAAAATAAATTAACTGAATATCAGAAACAATTACGGAAGAATTTTACGTGATGGAATAACCCCAATTGTCTTACCCTTACTTCCAGAAAAAATAAGACCTGCATATTATACATTTAACATCAAAGATAAGGGTATTCAACTACAAGGGTGTGTTTGAGCGGCGTACATAAGATAGAATGTACTTGTTTTTTTTTTTTTTTCTTTGCACGGATTTCTTCTGTTACACAAAAAGAATCTGCTTCTAGAGTTAGCTCATTCATTAGGAAGAATATCAGCCAGGATTCTTCTCATACTGCTAGGCGGTGCCAAGAATATATCCAGTGTCATTAAGTTGGTTCAATTACCGTGCATGACTTGAATGTTTAGCCATGATATTCGTTCTGTAAGTTGGTATGTAGAACAGAGGGTGATTCCTTGCACGGCTATATTTATTAGGTACGTTTCAACTTAGTGCTTCTAGAATCGCGGGACAGTTAAAGGAACCTTGAAAAACCTTAAGTAGGAATATTGCAATGGATTCTTGCCTTCTTGTTTCAAGGCCGCCTAAAATGTAGAGTGTATAATCATATAATAATTATAAAATATGGAATTCTGAATAGTATGATTTGTGAATCAAATAGTGGATATATCTGTAATTTTAAATTATATTCAGCATTAGTGCTACATTAGAGTCTACGATAACCGAATTGTTGTCACCATACCTAAATAAATGGTACAACGTCTATGCGGATAATTACTACAATAGTGTGCGTTAAGCTAATTGTCTAATTGGGTTAACCTCTCCGTGCGTACCGCCCCAGCCGTGTGGCCGTGAAATACTGAGTCAGATAGCATATGGCCCCGCGGTTGGGGCGCAGGGATTATTTCTCGAATATTCCCAGATTATGTCAGGATTTGGAGTACCAATGACATCTATTGATGATACCACAAAATTAAATCATTTATCGGCTAGTTATATGTTTGAAATGTTTTAAAATTTTAAAAATATCTTACTACTCGAGAGGATAAAAACTAGAATCTGCGGCACAATTAGAAAAAATCGTGGCATACCACCAACACCGAAAAATATACGCCTCAACACACAGGGATCCGTTCGCACGGAAATGTGTGTTTCGCGCCGCACTTCTGCAGGTCCATTCACACGAAAACATTCATCGAAAGATGGTGCTATATATATATTCAAAATATTGTTAAATTTTGAAATTATAAAAAATATTTTTCGTTTTTTTTTCAATAGATGGCTGTCAAAAGAATGAAATATTTTACGACTATCTGAATGGCATTATTTATTTTACTTCAGGATAAGATATTTTTATAAATGTATCAATTTAGATCACAAGCTATCGTTTGTAACGTAACATAGAATCACTCTTTTTCGTAGATCATTTTTGGTGTATCAATATTTGTGTTTTTATCGCATAAAAAAAAAATTTTTTTGTTTTTCTGTGAAATTTGATGTTATTGTGAACAGTTTATTGGAAACTTTATTCCTAGCTGGTTTATTTGTTTTTTTTTTGTTTTATGTTCAATTCAACTTTCTTTCTCTTTTTTATTACTCCACAAATATGGATAAGAAAGTAGAGGATACGTTCGCAGAGGAACATTTTGAGGATAATTTATCGGATATTCCGAGTGATTTGGACAATGAACGTAATGTGAATGTAGACACTGATTCCTCTGTGAGGACTAACCGACCACGGGTGATGCGTCTTCCTTCATCTGAAGAAGAGTCTGCCGATGAAGACGATTCGCTGATAGATTGGAACGATTATGATCCACCCAGAACAAATAACGACTTCGAGGGGAGTCCGGGTGCCAAAATTGTGAAAATGTGAGTGAAGTAGCGTCGCTGTATATTGGAGAGGATTTATTCATGAAAATTGGAGAAGAAACAAATAAGTATCGCCAGAGAAATTTTCATAAATATAAAAACATCGATCATACGGCAAAATGGACCGACGTTACAGTGAAAGAACTAAAAGAAAATTTTTGCTCTAATTATACTCGTAGACCTTGTGAGGAAATGGAGCATCAACGCTTATTGGACCACAAATCACTCATGGGCCTTGTGAGGAAATGGAGCGTCGACGCTTATTGGTCCACAAATCTCTCATGGGCCTTGTGAGGAAATGGAGCATCAACGCTTATTGGACCACAAATCACTCATGGGCCTTGTGAGGAAATGGAGCGTCAACGCTTATTGGTCCACAAATCACTCATGGGCCTTGTGAGGAAATGGAGCGTCAACGCTTATTGGTCCACAAATCACTCATGAGCCATGTGAGGAAATGGAGCGTCAACGCTTATTGGTCCACAAATCACTCATGGGCCTTGTGAAGAAATGGAGTGTCAACGCTTATTGGTTCACAAATCACTCATGGGCCTTGTGAGAAAATGGAGCATCAACGCTTATTGGTCCACAAATCACTCATGGGCCTCGTGAAGGAAATGGAGCATCAACGCTAATTGGTCCACAAATCGTTTGATTGAGGCAAAAATTTTTGGGGAAACAATGACCAGGAATCAGTTCAAAAAAATCTCATCATTTTTACATTTCTCAGACAATGATAATGTGCCGGAAGGTTCAAATAGACTAATCAGAATACAAGAAGTCGTCGATTACTTCTTAAAAAAATTTAATGAAGTCTATAAACTACAACAAAATCTTTCATCGGGTGAAGGGATGAAACCCCAATGGAGGTAGTTACGTTTTCGCGTATATAATCCGATGAAAATGATCAAATACGGTATTTTGAATTGGATGTTGTGCGAATCCAAGATTGTATACTGGGGCTGGAACAAACTTGGCGACAACAATTATGAACGTTTGCGAAAACTATTTGGATAAATGGCATCACATATATGCGGATAACTTTTATAATAGTGTAAATCTAGCGGAAAATTTGTTTCTTAGGTAAACCAGAGTTTGTGGAACAATTCGGAAAAATCGAGATGTCCCAGAAGCTATAAAAAATTTACATTTAAATATTTTTGAAACCTCGCACCAGAGAAAAGGAGAAGTACTTGTGCAAGTATGGAAATGAAATAAAAAGAGGGATGTGCGGATGATATCAACAATTGGGAAATGGTGGAGACGGGTAAAACATATTGAAAAACAAATCTGCCGGTCCGAAACCCTAGATGTATTGTCGATTACAACAATTATACGAGCGGGGTAGATCTATCGGATCAGTATCTTTCATATTACCAGCTAGTCCACAAAACAAAAAAGTGGCCAAAAAGAGTATTTTTTTACCTTATCAATTGTCCTTTGTTTAATGCATTCCGGGTATTTCAAAATTTTTATCCGAGCAGCAAAATGAGATTTAACGATTTTCTGTTGAATACAGCGGAAGCATGGTTTGATAGTTCTCCTTTAGATGATAATGATGAACCTTTAGATACTACTCTACTATCCCTTCTACGAGCACACGGGCCGGGCGCCTCGGATTGATCCAGTTACTCGACTATCCGGGAACGTAAAACTGCATAATGCAGTAAAGATTCCCATTGGCAGTAATAAAACATAACCAAGACGACCTTGCCGTGTTTGCACAAAACACAAGATTCGCAAGGTGACTATATTTATGTGCGATAATTGCGAGGTTCCATTACATATAGGTGATTTTTTTTAAATTACCACAAAAAAAAACTACTAACCGCATTATGTACATTTATAGTGTGTAGGCTTTGTATAAACTTAGTGATATAGTGTATTGACTTTTGTAAATAAATTTATGATAAGTGAATTAGAAGGAACTGCGATGGCATTTGAAAAAGTTGGATGAGGTGAGTGATTTTTCGAATAATTTCTTCAAAAATTAACGATACGTTAATAAGGTGAAAAACCGTTTTTGTTTTTAAAAATGTTTCATTTGGTAAATATCTTATACAGTGCTGATATACTTTCGTTGTGAAGTGTTAGTGTTTTGGGTAAGATAGTGCCCTAATTCGCAGAATTACCAAACCCGACCCATTTAAATCATCGCCCTGCGCTGTGTCGACAAGTATTTCAGACGCCGTCGCTCTCGTCTATGTTGTCTTTTCAACACATGTTGAGTTCTGCAACAATGTCGTTTGTAGTGTTAATTTTTATTTTTTAACTGTAAACACACAGGGAGGTTCTTAGGACAAAAGTCTCGAAATCCTCGGGAACCAACACTAGCTGTAGCATGGACGCCAAGCTACGAGCAACCACCACGAGGAAGAATTCCGGCTTCCACCAAGGTGAGTTCTGTTGTAGCTGCGAACACCAGCAATTCCAGCGCGTGGATCACTCCACACAATGTAGTAAAACAAACAACTCCAGTCCCGGCAAAACTGATTCGAGGCACTCCCAGAGATCGGAGACGCCCTAGGAGTACCTGGTTTTCGAGCTCCTGGAAAGAGGAATACCTTCAAGGTCCCTCCGGTAATTATCACTCTAAGGGACAAAACCCATGGCCAGATATTAGCTCTGGCCAAATCTGTTACAAAGGCGGGCATTGGAGGACCAAGGTCTGAGTGAATGTGATGGAATACAAGTAGCCTGAACGAATGGACTTGTTCTTGCTAAATAATTAGTTGTAAGAATTGTTATAAGTAGTATGTAGGTGTTAATTATTTCTAAGATATTGTATATTAAGATTATAAAAATAAAATGGCATGTAAGAAATAAGAAGTAAGTTCATAAATTACAATATATAAATAAAAATAGTTAAGTAATAAATTTGTATATAGGTATAGCCTAGACAAATATTTGTACCATATTACCTTGTTTAATAAAAAATAAAAAAAGATTCACTTTTTTCTCCATTCTCTAAAAAGAGGATGCGTCTTACAATCTCAGTTTTTATCAATGTTTTGCACATAGCACCACATGTTTTGTTTTTAATGGGAAGTTCCATCTCCAAGTTTGACCATACCGAAAAATGAAATTTTCCCTAAATATGTTAGTGTGCGTCCACAAAAATTTAATGGGTGTCAGCGAAGATTATGGATGACTGGCTAAATGTTTTGTGGAATATCTGGAAGTCTCCATAACCCACCTGGCTTGCTAGTACTTTACGAGTGTCGTAGACAAAATGCTCTGAACGGATTAAATATAAAATCCTACAACACGGTTATAATTCCTAGTGACATGACTAGTCAACTGCAGCCACTCGACTTTTCAATCAATTAACCATTTAAGTATTACTTGAGAAAATAAAATGAATCTGGTATGCTGTAGGACAACATTTTGCTGACTTCTTCCCAGTGTCATGTCAGGTCCCCCCAACGTTGAATATCACTCGAGAGTAGACATCTTTGTCCCCGGCAGCCCGAAAAAGATTTCCAACGCCCCTTATGCCAGTCCAATCACGTATATTGCAGAGCCAGATTTGCCTCCTGCCAACATCTCTTCGGCCCTCTATTTTGCCTTGGATGATCAGGTGCAGTAATTTGTACTTTGCTCCTCTAAGTACATGACCCAAGTAGGACACCTTTCAGATTTTAATATTAGTCAGCAACTATCAACTTTGGCTCTTTGAAGAACCCTCGTGTTGCTGACAATATCCGACACCTGGGAAAATTAAGAAAGCTCCCAACATAATTGACATATTGGGTGTCAACAGCTTGGAAGCTAATTCCACAAAGAATAATGCTGCACTCATTTAAAAGAATATTGCATCACGATCGCTTTCCATGGCTCAGAAGATGACATATTACGGGTAGTGAAAATAACAAAGGCTTGGATGAATAAGATTAAATATGAAATAGACTCGGATACAAAAATCGATGAACCAGATAATTGATTCGGATGTAAAAATCGATGAACCAGATAATTGATTCGGATACAAAAATCAATGAACCAGTTAATTGATTCGGATACAAAAATCGATGAACCAGATAATTGATTCCGATACAAAAATCGATGAACCAGATAATTGATTCGGATACAAAAATCGACGAACCAGACTGTGATATTGATTCCGAAGGAAGTAATTAATAACCTAACAACTGATAAATGCTATTGTTGTAATTCGATTGAATTTTATTACATTATAATAAAACAATTTGTTAGATGTATTTTAACATTCGATTTTTTTTGCATCAACGCTTTTTTACTCTTGGTGGTTCTGGAATTAAGGTGCTTCTTAGAATCAATGGTGTCTCATAATCAAAGAAATACTATTTTCCTAGATATTATAAAAATAAATACACAGATCCCTCCGAATCGTTCTTAAGTTCACCTGGAAAAAAAATATTTCGAAAATCTAAAAACAGATATCACCCAAATAGCATATTTTTGCGATGATAATTTAGATAGTTCTGATATGTATATTAAAAGAAATCGTAATATTTTCACCCTTGTAAATAAAGAGTCGTGTCGTAAAATTCAATTAAACCATTCATACAGTCTGTTTGACAAGAACGTTTATGGCGAAAACCGAAAAACTATTTGGGATAAGGCATTAAAAAAAATATGCTTACTACATGATATTAACGGTGATGCTTTATTATTAATAAGTTGTCCAGTCACTTCCACTACTAATAATTGCCCGGGATCTCCAAGGTATACTTTCTACTAATTTTATAACATAATCTAGGGGCAAAGACCATATAAGTCAAATCTTTCGAAATAACTGCTTGACGTTCCAGATCTTTTTTCTTCTGAACTTGAACTTCAGTGCCCAAACATTTTCTATGGGATTTGCATCTGGTGACTGCGATGGCCAATCCATTATGTCATTTTCCTGTTTCCACGCAGTACAAAGATGACTCCGATATTTTGGGTCATTGTCCTCTTACAGTAACCAATTTTTTCTGTAAACCACCTTTGGGCAGATGGTTATAAAGCCCTCTGATATATTTTAACTATTTTGGCAGCGTTCACATTATTTGTGAAGATGTGCAAAGTGCCAAATCTCTGCTTTCAGAAACAGCCCCAGATGCGGACTTTTACCGGGTGTTGAACGGTCCATGAGCTAGTAAACCTCTTCTTATAATGTCACATGACACAATTAGACCCTTTTCACGCAAAACCGCCTGTCCGCTACGTAATGATAAACAAGGATTCTTCTCAAACACCCGTAAAATCACTATATCCTTTTTTGTAATTTTCTGTACAGTACCACGATCTGGTAGGTTATCGCAGTTTTTTACATCGGAATAGCGTTTCACCCACTTCTTAGACTTTCTCATGTATTTAGCAGCGGCTCCGTACGACATTCTCAGTCCTTTCGGATGTGTACACAGAAACACAGTTTCGTAACGTGATGCGTACACAGCACTCATGGCGAAATATGTTCTTGTATAACCAAGGTCGAATGATAACTGAATTTTTCTATACAAATATCTTGGGGGAAGGGTCCTGCTACCTGCTCACATTTAAATCTACCCTCTAACAGTTTCCAGGAAAAAATGTAGCTGTACACGCTCTTGTCAAATAGACTATCATTTCTTTTTATCCACGTTGTGACGTAATATTACAGATATACTATTATAGTTTTGACATTCAGCTGTCAGTTGATGTGTCGGGATGGTATTGAGTTTAAGGTGATCGTTTATTTACTACCTTGATCAAAAAGTTTTAGGACTTTATTCATAAAATCGAAAATACAAGTTTATTCATCAAAATCGATATGGTCCCCTTCAAAGTACTCCCCATCGACTGCAACCCACTTACGCCAGCGCTTGATCCAATCCTCGAAACACCGCTGGTACTCAATTTTCGGTATGTCCATCAGAGCCGTCTTCGATTTTTTCATGACATCCTCTCGGGCGCTGTAACGCGTTCCGCGAAGCGGTTTTTTATGTCGGTTGAACAGGAAAAAGTCGCAGGGAGCCAGATCAGGTGAATACGAAGGCTGCTGGATAGCAGTCGTGTTGTTTTTGGTCAAAAACTCATGGAAATCATGTCTTTCGTGATTTCAATGCGGTCCTTTTTTGCATGAAATTGAAATCTTTCGGCACCAGTTTTGCAGCGACACGTCTGAGGCCCAAATCATTAACCAAAATATCTTGAGCGAATCTATAAGCGATGTTCAATTCCTCTGCCAGCTCTCTGATGGTTAATTTGCGGGTTTCGGCCAACATTTCTTTGATTTTATCGATGTTTTCATCGGTTTTCGACTGCCACGGCGTTCGTCATCCTCGACCTACTCACGACCACTTCTGAAGCGTTAGTGCCACCGAAAAACACTTCTCCAACATTTCCAAGGTCTGCGGATTGTTAAACCCGTTTTTCACACAAAATTTAATGCAAACTCGTTGATGCCATTTTCAAACTTGTAATAAATCAAAAACACGCACAAAGGTAGATGTACTCAGTACAGCGAACTTTTACAAATGTCAAGCTATGATGCTGAAATTTGGAGGGAAGTATCAATGATAGATGTGGTAACCTAACATAAAAAAAAATTCCAATCGGGCGACTGACAGCGCCACACGGTGGCCGGTCCTAAAACTTTTTGATCAAGGTAGTATTAACTTAAAATTAAAAACTTTTATCAGTCAATATTTTTTAATAGTACAATACTTTTCATCTTCCCTACGAATTTAAGTACAGTTCACTTATCAAATCTGAAGTAATCATTCCAACTTCTTCATTAAGTTTTCCATTGGAACTAGTTTTTCTCACGAGTTGAGCCGCACTGTATGAAGCCACAGCAGCTGGGAACATATCACCGAGGTTACGAGTATCATTACTATTGATATTTCTCGTAGCCCAAAAGAAAAAAATTCCTGTGACACCAGCGACCAAACTTCCCCTCTTGCTGACTTTCTTTTTAGATTCGTAGGCACTCAGCGACCAAGAGGATGAACTTCTTGAACTGATGCCGGAACTTGTGCAGCCTTTACGATAAATAAGTATATTGTCCCCGTAAACTTTGAAGTTTATATAAACTTGACTAGCACTCGCCGCACTATTTATTCTCATAAGTCCATAGATCTTTTCAAACTGATCCGTGTCCACGATTAAAATAACTCCTGGTGGAGGCATTTTCTTTATTCTGTTCAATATATCTGGAGTGTAAAAGTATTCATTTAAATCAATTACCAAAGGTTTTCTATATTTTATGCATATGTCGATGATTTTCTTGACTCGAGAGTTGGAGTATCCTTGAGGCTCTACACCAGTGCCCAAGACAACGGCGTCCATGCGGGAAATGGCTTTCATCAATACATCCTCATCTCCGTTGAAGAGTGGCTGCACCCGCATGTTGGGACTCATCATCTGGATGGTGTTATGGACATCAGCATTACAGAATATTTCCACTGCATCAGCGCCAACCTGTTCAAATTCGTTAAAGTTTCACTCATTACTACATTACTAAAAAAAAATAAAGGAACTTCTATCGAGAATATCGTTTTTTTAAATGGAAAAGGTAATCTAAAAAAAATTATTTATTTTCTTATTACATCGATACAATATATTCTCCTTCGGTAGACACAAGCTTCTTCCATCTATTTATTACATCGATACAATATATTCTCCTTCGGTAGACAGAACCTTCTTCCATCTATTTATTACATCGATACAATATATTCTCCTTCGGTAGACACAAGCTTCTTCCATCTATTTATTACATCGATACAATATATTCTCCTTCGGTAGACACAACCTTCTTCCATCTATTTATTACATCGATACAATATATTCTCCTTCGGTAGACACAAGCTTCTTCCATCTATTTATTACATCGATATAATATATTCTCCTTCGGTAGACACAACCTTCTTCCATCTATTTATTACATCGATATAATATATTCTCCTTCGGTAGACACAACCTTCTTCCATCTATTTATTACATCGATACAATATATTCTCCTTCGGTAGACAGAACCTTCTTTCGTCTATTTAACAAATTTTTAATACCGTCTGAATAAAATTAAGTAGATTTGGATACAAAATATACCTCGATGCCTTTTTTCATTCTTTATAAAGTGTGATTTTTTTTTTTCAGCTTAATAGTGCTGCATAGATCTCAATAAATGATAATTTGAAGGAGTCAAACTGGGATTATATGGTGGGTGAAAAATAGTTATCCATCCAAGCTCCTTTATTTTATTTTCAGTAATCTTCAATGTATAGGGTCACACGTTGTCATGTTGCAATAAAATTGAATGTCGATTGAAAAAACCAGGTTATAGGTTAGCCATATTACTGCCAGGTTAAAACAGCTAAAAACCAGATTAGCCATATTGCTGCATTCAAATTTTCGAATTGAGCACAGTATATATTTCACTCGTAATTGTTTTACCGTAAGGAAGGACTTCGTAATTGTTTTACCGTAAGGAAGGACTTCGTAATTGTTTTACCGTAAGGAAGGATTTCGTGATAAATTATGCCTTTTGCATCCCACCATACATACACTCAAAAGCACTTTTTTTACAGTTAGACCCGGTTGAGGTGTCGGTTTTACTACCTGCCCCTTTGAAAGGCATTAGCGTTTACGTCGTTGGTTCGAATATAGCACCCACTGTTCGTCTCCGGTCACTAAATGGTGTAAAAACAGATTATCTCTTTTTCGATTAAATCTTCACATATGCGCTTGCGTACTGCTTTGGTCTCATCCGTTAGATTGTGCGGTATCCATACGCCCTGCTTCACAACCTTGCCGATTTTTTTTCAGATGTTCTTGCACACTAGATTTTGAGTATCCAAGCTAATCAGCTAATTGTCGTATAAGCAGTGTTGGATTTGATTTGATTTGTGTACGCAATACGACATCATCTACTTTCACTACTTTTTCACTTCGGGGATGGTTTTTTAGATTAAAATCACCACTTTTAAATTGTTTCAACCACCTTTGCCATTGCAGAACAGTTAAACATTCTCCAAATGTGTCGCAAATGTTTTTAGTTGCAGTTGTTGCATTATTTTTTCGACAGTATTCGTACAACATGCAATTTCGTATAAATTGTTTGTTAGGTATATAACTCTCTATCTTAACACACATTCGAAAAAAATAATTCACTAAAATAACGTTCTCCAGATGTCAACTAATAAATAGAACACAAAACACGTCTTGTAAGACCAACGACTAGAACACAACTGATAGTCAAAAATGACCATGCAAAATACTTGTGTTGGTATATGCATATGTGCATGTCAATTGAAATGTGTTAACCTCTCGAGTAGTAAGATATTAATAAAAAATTTAAAACATTGTTTAGTTGGTAAAACATGTAACTAGCCGATAAATGATTTAATTGTGTCGTATCAACAAACGATGTCATTGGTAGTCCAAATCCTGACATCATCTGGGAATATTCGAGAAATAATCCCCGCGCCCCAACCACGGGGCCATACGCTATTTGACTCAGTATTTCATGGCCCCACGGTTGGGGCGGTACTCACGGAGAGGTTAATGAAGTATATATTATATTATAACGTCATTATTCTACGATAAATGCAATTTAAGTTTCGGAAGGCGATGTAAAATTAAGTTATATGACTTAATCTTTTCATAACAGCGAAACCATATAACTTTTGGACATAAATGTTTTTTCCATGTGTAGATATTTTTATTTTAAGTAAAATGGCATCAAAAAGTCATGTCTTGTTCTGCATATTGCCGTGAGCCCTGACATGGCATACTACATACGGTACTTCTATTTTTAACAGCAAATTATACTAACCATGTTAATATTTTGATATTTATATATTTTATTGTAGTATCTTGTATTTCTGTATTTATTCGCACACTGAATTTCGATTTGTGTTTTGTATGAATTGTAAATAGTCGAAATTGATCATAAATGATTTTACTGTTCAACTTGAAGCAAATATTCTGAAACCTGATCTTTCCCAATCAATTGGAAATAATTAATATTCTAAATACCTTGAGCGCACCCATTGCAGCGAAATATGGTGAAGCACAATCTTGGTTGTATCCACCGACTATCCCCACTGTTCCCATGAAACCCTTCAGCGGGAAGGCATTCAAGTCTGGCCGGATTCTCTCTGCATACTCTTCCATCATATCATTTATTCTATTGTCGGCTATGCATTGGCTAGTGCGATCGAATGCTCGATTTATTTGTCCATTGATTGAAAAAAATTGCAAAGTAAAACAAAAAACAGCAACAATAATCCTCATTTTCAAGATGAGTTTCGGCTCACTGATATTAAACAATGTATTTTTTAAGTTCACAGTATCTTGAAACTGGGATTTTAGTATTTTAGAGCATAAATATAAATATATAATAATTGAAAATTGTTTTTTGTCAGTGATTTTCAAACAGTCGTCAATAGAATTAATTAGATACCATGATTTTTATTAATTGTTCACCATTATCTTTCGTAGACAGAAAGAAGCCATTGTCAGTTTTATCTAAAGTAATAACATAAGTATAGTAGAGGTACTTTTAAGACTGTTTAACGCATGTGTCATCCCGATCCTCCTGTACGGCTGTGAATCTTGGCATCTCACCAAGGCTCAGGAGCGCAAAATACTTAGTTTTGAAAACAGGTGTCTCGGAAGGATATTGAGAATCAGATGGTATGATCATATAACAAACGACGCAGTACGCTGGCGCACCCGGCAGGGGTCTGTCATCTCTGTAATTCGGGAGCGGCGATGGTCCTGGCTGGGACATGTTCTGAGAATGCCCGATGATAGTTAGCCGAGGAGAGGGCTGTTTTTCTGTCCATTGGGCCGACGGCCTGGAAGACCCTCTCTCA
The DNA here is from genome assembly GCA_949825065.1 of Odontocerum albicorne. Lineage (NCBI taxonomy): Eukaryota > Metazoa > Arthropoda > Insecta > Trichoptera > Odontoceridae > Odontocerum > Odontocerum albicorne. Next base: position 7,235,005 of record OX463854.1, on the reverse strand, counting down.
CGGTGTACCGTTCCTATGACAAGGAAGTCAAGAGCTAGGAATGTCGTGGAGGGAGATTACCAACACCTCCCAAAGCCGCTCTGAATGGAGAAGACTGGTGGCCTCCATATGCTCCCTTGTGGAGCATTAAAGGGTGAATTGAATTGACTCAAAATATGATGGAAATTAGTCATATTTTACTTGTAATGTTCTGCTGCCATTATTCGAAATATGATAATCTTAGAATGTAATTTCAAAGAAAGAAAGAAAAAAATGTAGCTTTGGATATGAGTGGTAGAAGTGGGAAGAAAATATTAGATTTAACTTAAAAATGCCATATGTTGATGTAAAGGCTATTTCCTTTACATCAACATATGGCATTTTTGGGCGAGGAGAGATATGTTTTTCTGTCCATTGGGCCGACGGCCTGGAAGACCCTCTCTCACGGTGTACCGTTCCTATGACAAGGAAGTCAGAGTGTTAGGAATGTTGTGGAAGGAGATTACCAACACTGCCCAAAACCGCTCTGAATAGAGAAGACTGGTGGCCTCCATTGTGGAGCTTTAACATAAAAAAAGGGTGAATTGAATTGAATTGACTTTTAGGACAACTTACGCTCCTTGTTCTATAAGTTACTGATCAATATAATGAGCAATTCAAATACCAACTCTTTTCTGCAAAAGTTATGACCAACATTAAGCAAAAATTTAAATAACAGTATAATTGTTTTATTACCTATAAATATGTGATACTCAAAGAAATTAAAATCTTCATCCACTAAGAAATTCACTAAATGGTTCTCTTTGTAAATAATAAAATAAAGAAAATATTGCGACTGCATGAAGAATCTCTGATTATTTATACTTTTGACCTCATGTTGTCAAACTTGTGATAAAATATCAACTGGGAATTTCAGAATGGAAAAAAATACAGATAACCGCTGTTAATAATGTCACATTTTTTGATAAGCAGTTTTAAACCAATATTAAAAATATAACTACGAAAATACTCAAAAGTAGAACAATGTAAAAAAAATTCAATATTTCTTCTTATACACAGTAATCCTTCCATTTATCATACATGGGTAATTGGTTAAAAAAAACGCGTAAATGGAGCTATTGAACACTATGCAAAACAGATGATGTTTTGCATATTTTCAAATATTTTATACTTGTTTAGTTAAAAAAGCTTTAGTTATTTTTTTTAATATAAGTGATTAACTAATAACTAAAATAACACGTATTTTAATGAAAGATATATGATTTATTTACTTGAAGAAAAAACTTATAGAACTTACCTATTCAATATTACTCTTACTGAATAAATATTCTATTGTTACTGTAGTCACTCTTACATTTTATATGAAAGTGTTAATTATGAGCCAAATTATTACTTAATACATGGCATTTGCATTTAAAATTTTAAACTGAATAAACCGTATTAAAATTAATCCACCTAAATAGGGACGGTATTAAGGAAGGAACTTGTGTACTATTGTTTTGGTTTTTTTTTATTTTCAAATAAACAGATAAAGTAAAATATATTTATATTTTTTCATAATTTTATGCAACAAATTTCCTTAATGTGTGAAGTATGCCGGGCAGGCAGGGAGATTATGTCATCAGAATTGTACATGATTCCATACTGCTTCCAAAAAATACAACATGTCTATCTCCATCAGCAAGACTAAATGCATGACTAGCCAGAGAGCAAGTTGGATGCAGTGTGGCGATCGACGACACACCAATTGAACAAGTAACAAAATTTAAATACTTGGATGCTAGCATAATGTGCAATAATGACCTATATGGTGAAGTGCTTGAACAATCACAAAAGGCCGCAGCTATTTCCGGACGTTTAAAGAACACTATCTGGAAAAACAAGCATATGAACATCCAAAGCAAGGTGAGGATATACAAGACCTGTGTCCGCCCCATAATGACATACAGCATAGAGTCCAGAGCCGATACTGTCAGAACCAAAAATCTCGTTCAAACCAGCGAAATGAAGGTACTCAAGAGTATCGCTGGCAAAACCCTTTGTGATAGAGTACGAAACACAGAAATTCGAAGGATGTGCGAAGTTGAAGATATTGTCAGATGAGGACGACAGAGAAGAAGGTTCTGGAACAAATATGTATCCAGAATGGCGGAACCAAGAGCCGTAAGAATGGCCAGGGACAGTACCCCCCAAGCTAGCAGAACTCCAGGACGACCTCCCAAAAGATGGAAATACAGCTGGCAGTCGACGTCGCAAGAGGGAAACAATGATGCAGGACCATAACAGGCCTAAAATAAGAAGAAGAAAAATTGTACATGAGACAAAACCTAGTGGAACACCATCCTTGAGTAAACCCAGACAGTTCGCGGATAATATATTATGATGGGCTGAAGTAGTACAGGGACTTATTGGGTCACAGACGTTAAAGTTATACAGCCAATGTCACCAATATTCGAGCTTGGAGTTTCTTTGGACGATTGAACTACATTTTCAAGAGCAATCTGCCAATCTGTATCAAACGGAAGGTATTTAAACCAATACATCTTACTAATACTAATATATGTGTGTAAAATTTGGGCTCTTTCTGTACGAATGATACAAAAGCTTCAGACAAGAATGCAGTATGAAAAGGTGCATGTTAGGTTATACCAGAATAGACCATAAACTGCAGGCAAAATTTATCAAGAAACAGTGTTCAACCTCAAACCTAAAAATCAAAAACCAAGAGCTCCAAATCAAACTCAAAGTAAGAATCTCTGTGTTTGAAAATGACCTTAACAGCACTTTATTTAAAATTGAGTAAAAAAACTAAAGTATTACTAACGTGTGTCAATAATGGTTGAACTCGAGGAAAGGAATTTGGTCATATAGGGTAGGATCGTGAAATAATATAGAAATAATTTTACTATACTCAAGAAAATGTAGCATGGTCCCTGTGACGTTTGAAATATCATGTCTTAAAGGAGTGGGGTAAAATCGTTTTTTTTTTACAAATCGAATAGTTTTTTTATAAATCGAGTAATTGTTTTTCTCTAAACTGACGTTTTAATTCCTGATTTTCATTATACTGACTTTCTAATGTATTATATGATTTGTATCTATCTTTAAACAGACCAAGATCCACTATTAATTAATACTAATTACGAACATTTAATTTTTGTATTGTATAAAAAAAAATGAAAATCCAATTATCGTATACCCCATCCCTAGCCAATGCAGACTAACGTAGTGACTTTTGACGAACGTCACCAAATATAATTTGATTTTAACAAACTGACATGTTTTTGCTAATTTGTAACAAGATGTATTAATTTGTTATTATTGTTAGTTTTATGTAAGTAATGTACGAGTATTTACCTAAATAACTTGCTATTTATTAGAATCGAAGCTTATATTAAAGTTGATAAAATAATTAAAATTACTGAACGTCGTTACAAGGTTGTAATGGGGCAAATTTGTGAAACGTCACAGGGGCCATGCTATATTTTCTTTAGTATAGAAATGGTTAGTAATTTAAAATTATATATTTTGGTAATGAATACGGTATATGTAAACTTTCTTCTAATGAAAAGACAAAAACAACCCAAGCCACAAAGTATTTTGAATTGACATTAGTAATTGTTAAAAGTTTCCTATATTGTCATTATTATCCCTGTCTCAACAGGAGTCGGTAACAGGCGGCCCGCAGGCTGTATTTGGCCCACGAACATTTAAATTAATTTTATAATAAATATATTTATATAACATATATTTCAGAAAACGCACTTTTTGTCAGTTTCCTTGTGTATTTTTTCCAATTTGCAACCGTTTCGTCAGCACGCACTCGCAAGTTTTATTCAAAAGTGTATATTTGATTGACTGATGAACATCTGCAGCCATCGATTCAAATTTCAGTTTAAAAGTGGATTTAGAAAAGTTAATTAAAAAATACAGCCACAAAAATCACACATAGTGAGAAAAAAGTGAGAAGTAAATAGTGCTTTATTTTTATTCGATTTTATAAACAATTTTAGTTTTATGTATTGATTTTAATATTTTAGTATTATTGTGGATTGAAGTATTAAATGGAAAATATAGTCTTTTTTCACTTCCTGGCAAATTAAACAGTTGCAACAATATTGTTAAAACTTTAAAGTCGAATATGACCCTGAAAAGGTTGCCGAACCCTGAATAAATATTCGACTAAAAGGAATATATTTTTATTTATTCCGTTTTTTTTTTGTCTTTTGAATATGGCGATCTTCAGTGGCGAAAGGAGCGCGGGTGGGGCCGCGGACTGCTCGCGTGGCCAGGCCGACGCGAGGTACCGTTGCAGCACGCCTGGTGCCGTTCTATCCTCTCGGGGGCGAAACTGCGCCCGCAGCAAGAACACTGCACCAGGGACTTGAGATGAGTGTCCCATATGCGCAAAAACGTCGCTTCGCAGTCCAGGTTACCATCCGCTGTGAAAAAAAACAAACAATTCATGTAACATTTGAAGTAATTATATAAGAGCATACACATAATTACGCCATTTTCCTATCGGAGTAGGCAGAGAGGACACTCCTCCATATCCATACACCTTCTCATGCAACTTCTATGATTCCTTCTTTCAAAATATAATTAATTTAATCTAACCATACTTTCCTTGATCTTTCTCTCACACGCTTTCTACTCATATTTGCACTGTACATTTGTTTTATTAGTATACCTTCTTTCATTCGTACCACATGTCCAAACCATCTCAACATACTCTTATTCATCTTACTTAACACAACAGCCTAAAATTCACATTCATACCATATCACTTCATTCTGTATTATGCCATACATTGTCACCCCATCTATTCTTCTCAATGTACCCATTTTTACAGCAGTTATCCGGCTCCTTTGTTGTCTTTTTCCACGTCCATATTTCACTCATATACATAATTGGCACCAAAATATTACTGTGGACTATCATCTTGGCAGATTTTGATATTGTCCGGTTTGAGTATATATGTTTTAGTGCCCTGTTGAACTTGTTTTCTGTCGCTACACGCCGTTCGATATCCCTCTTAACTCTCCAATCATAGAAAGTACTATCTAAAAAGTAGAATTATTTAACTTGCTCTAATCTTTCATTACTCACCCATATATCGCATTTACTGTTTTGTGTTCTTATTTATTTATAAATAATCATTTTTACGAAGAGAGGTCAATAAATTCGCGGAATGAAGGGGTTAAGGGAGGGGGGGTAGTACACATGTGCATGTTCAATATGACTCATTATTAGTATATTCACCAAGTTTTAGTCTAATTTTGACAGCCCCCCCCCCTTATGCCCTTTTTGTTTAAAGATGTCGTCGGGAGAGTATGTCAAACGTTAATAACATCCCAAGTATGGAAAAATTGAGTGTCGCGCTGTCATTAAGATTCTCACAAAACAAGAGAAAACACCTCAAATCATTTTGGAAGAGATGTTAGCGGTTTACGGGGACTGTTGCCCTGGAAAAACTATGGTTTACAAGTGGCATAGTGTTTTTAAGCAAGGAAGAGAATCGATTGAAGACAAACTACGACCAGCACAGCCTGTTGAGGCCACTTCTTCAAACAACGTCAAAAAAGTAGAAAAGCTGATGCTGGAAGATGTCCGCCTAAACAAACAACAGCTTTCAGAGATGGTTGGAGTATCACCTACAACCATTTTGAATATCATCCATCAGCATTTAACAATGTCAAAACTCAGTGCAAGGTGAGTACGCAGAATGCTCACGCCACTTCAAAAACAACAACGTGTCGAATGTTCACGACAGTTTTTGGACCTCTACAGAAACAACAAAGATGAAATTTTAAGCCGAATCGTTACTGGAGATGAAACTTGGTTTCATCAATATGAGCCTAAGTCGAAGCAGAATATATATAAAAAGGGCACACAGCCCCCTAAAAAATCCAAAGTGTCGCAATCGGCTGTAAAAATTGTGGCTACAATTTTTTGGGATGCTTGAAGGCATACTGCTGACAGATTACAAAGATAAAGGCATCACAACCAGTACTACTCTGGTCTGCTGATGCAGTTAAAAGAAGCTGCGAAGGAGAAAAAGAGAGGAAAATAAACAAGAGGGGTGCTGCTATTGCATGACAATGCACCCATGCACAAAAGCAATTCTGCTTTGTGCATGGGTACATTGTCATGCAAATTGGCTGTTCTTCATAACTGTGGCTTCCTAACATTAAATCACCCTGCCTACAGCCCAGACCTGGTTCCGTCTGACTATTATTTGTTTCCAAATATGAAAAAAGAACTTCGAAGGAAGAAATTTACGGACAATTAATAAGTTAAAAGTGCAATTTCGGCTTATTTTGAGGGCTTTTGCCCTTTTTCGGGCGATTTGCTTTTACAAATCTTTCTTTTTCGTGATAAACTAGATTTATGTTGAATCCCGTCCCGTATTTTAACGTGATAAACTAGATTTACATTGAATCCCGTCCCATGTTTTAACGTGATAAACTAGATTTACATTGAATCCCGTCCCGTGTTTTAACATGATAAAACTAGATTTACGTTGACTCCCGTCTCGTGTTTTAACGTGATAAACTAGATTTATGTTGAATCCCGTCTCGTATTTTAACGTGATAAACTAGATTTACATTGAATCCCGTCCCTTGTTTTCACGTGATCGATACCTTTTCCAATATATATATATTACTGGCATGTAGTAAATATTTTTGTAAATAATTCAACCTTTCAAGGATAGTCCCCTGATTTTTTATTTCTAACATGGACAATGAAAATGTGCATAAATTCTGACGTCGTGTCTTCAATGCACAATGAACCGATTTTTTCTTCGCGGAACGCGTTACAGCGCCCGAGAGGATGTCATGAAAAAATCGAAGACGGCTCTGATGGACATACCGAAAATTGAGTACCAGCGGTGTTTCGAGGATTGTATCAAGCGCTGGCGTAAGTGCGTTGCAGTCGATGGGGAGTACTTTGAAGGGGACCATATCGATTTTGATACAATAAACTTGTATTTTCGATTTTATGAATAAAGTCCTAAAACTTTTTGATCAAGGTAGTATAATACATACTTGTACATTCAGATTATATAACTCTTGAAATTGAAACTGGACCACTAGACCAATCGCAGCCTAATGATACATTATTGAACTGCGTTTTTTTTTGTTGAAAAATACCGCCATCTTACTTTTGCATTATGTCTTAGTTCCAAGGTCTTTGACCAGCAGGGGTGGGGGTAGGTGCGCACATCCGGTATGGCGGGAAACGTGGGCGGGAAATTAACTATACATCATAAAACCGTGCGGAGGGGAATGAGACCTTTCTGGGTGTGCCTGGAGAAGGTGTTGAGCCACCTTTTCACCCTCTTCTTAAGTACAGGTATATCTCGCTTTGCGATTCTCCGGCTTAACGAGGGGACAAAAATCTTTATAACCTAGTACAGGGGTCCCCAAACTTTTTAAGTATTGAAATTGCTAAATGGGCCGGATTAAAAAAATGTATTCACATAGAAAACTACATAAGTTTAACAATAATTTAAACTCTAATAATTGCAATATATAACTTAACTAATATATGATATTTTTCTTAATAGTGACATAATAAATATTTTATACACTATTCAAATAAAAATAATATTCAGATATTTCAATTCGCCATCGGCATTTAAATAGGGCTAATGAGAACTATGGGCGTGTTATTTTGTTGCCAGAACTACTTTATTAATATTAGGTGTTAAATTAGGAACACTATTTTTTTTTAATCTTTCAAATGATTATCGAATTTCGAATAGTTGCTATTTCTCGTCTCCGTTACCATCCCGCATATTATGTAGATACACGCAACTATGTTTTATCACAGTGACGTCAGAGTGAACACGCGTATTGCTAACAGCACATCGCAGTCCGTTTGGACATCGGCGCTATGAAGCGTGCGAATATGTTTGCTTAAAAAGATCATATGTTCTTAAGTTGTCTTTTGTTAAAAAATTGTCATGAATTATATTTGGATGTTATATGTGACATACATAGGTAATATTTAAAAAAAATCCGCGGAACGGATCTGGCTCACGGGCCGTATTTTAGAGATCCCTGGCCTAGTTGATGCCTGACTTCCATCCAGTGGCATAACTACCCCAATGTAGCCAATGCGATGCATTAGTGCCCACGTTAAAAGGAGCCCAAACCGTCTGAGTCCTACAAAACTTTTTGCTTCGATACTTTTACAAGTATTAGGTGTTAACATAAGTTGTGTCCGTTTTTTTTTTTTCAAATTTGAAAATGAACACCAAAAGTAAAACAAAACGGTAAAGGTTATACGTCATTCGAAAGAAAATTTTCTGCTCTACAAGACATTGTGTTTGCTTTTACGTTACATATATTATTTTATTTGATTACAAGCCTTCAAAATGGAATGTCAAGTAGACGAAAGTGAGCATTTTCGACACCTCCTTCTGTTCGCGTTCAATCGAGGGAAAAAAGCTGCTCGCGATATTTGCGAAGTGTACGGTGGAGATGTTATGAATGAAAGGACAGCTCGTCGATGGTTTTTGCGTTTCAAATATGGTAATTTTATTTAACACTTCATTGTAAAACAATCTGGCGTACTTATTGCCAGGCGACAATCTATTCCAGCTACCAGCCAAAAGAAAACAAAGGAAGTTACATGGTCGGTCGCAAAAAAATATTCAAATAATTGTTCACATTTACAAAATTAATGAACAATGTACATGGTAAAAATAAAAATGAGATATCATCAATCAAAGTTTAAAAAGAAAGGATGGTTAGAGAGGAAAGAAAAATCAGAAATGAAACATGTTATATTATTGACTTGAAATTAAAAGATTTATTACTCGCTTTTTAAAACATTAATGGCGGAGCGAGTCTTACATTAGTTTGTAACTGGTTGCAGAGTCTCGCTGGATGGACAATAAAGGATGACTTATAAAAAAAGAGCGGGGAACTGGGTAAGCCAATAAATAATCTCTGTTTGAGTGTAACGCAAATCCATGATCTGAAGACGCAGAATATTTTCTGCGAGATAAGAGGGGGTGGGGCGGTGGGACATATACTCGTATAGATTAATCATTTTTTAAATTCTCTACAGTAAGAAATGGAATTATACCATTTAAAATAATTTGTCACGTGTATTATGAAAATATAATATGTAAAAACATTATCGATGTATACAGTGGCACACTAATTGTGCTAATACACAGAGGCAGTTTGCTAACAGGCGTACCTAGGTATTTGCCAAGGGGCGCAAAGCTAAAGAAGGTGCCCATAGATTAATAAAAAGGTTTTAAAAATATGTACAATAACGATTTAGACGAATGCTTTATCGGAAAATGCATTAACTTCAGTTCAAATTTAATGATAAACACGACTGTTCAATGCTACAGTTTAGCAAACTAATAATTTACAAACAGTTAGTAACTATTTATCCAAATATTTAAAGTGTCTTTCAAATTGAGCGGTTTTTTTAAATTCTTGGATAAAACACAGATGGCGTCGCGAACTTGCCTGGGTCTTGTGACATTTGAGAAGTGTAATGTATGACATTTATAAAAATGGAGTCGTATACAATACAATAACGTGTTCAAATTGTTGAATTATTTTATGTAATGTAATCTCCGGAAACGGTGGTGTTAATTGGCCACCAAGATCATGTGATCTGACACCGTTGGACTATTTTCTCTGGGGTTACGTGAAAAGCCAGGTCTATAAGAATGACCCCCATCAATTTCTGAGCTGAAGGTCGAAATTATTCGCGTTATTGGTGTGTTAGAACCGCAATTATGCCAAAATGTCATCGAAAATTTTGACAGAAGAGTGTACATCTGTGGAGCTGCAAGAGGTGGACATTTGGTGGATATTGTTTTTTTGTGTGTTTAAATGTCATACATTATACTCGTACTTTAATGGCCAGTAAAAAGTTTTTTTAAATCAAAGCAAATTGTGTGTTTTATTCAAGAATTAAAAAATTCTGATTTAAAAATACCGCTCAATTTGAAAGACCCTTTTTAATGTATTATTTTGTTTATGTACACGAACGAAATTTGTCATTATTGAAATGATTTAAAACATATTTAAGATCCACGCTGAAACAAAACACACTAAACGTGTATTATGAATAGAATTCAATATTCAATTGAAATGACAACTTTATATATCGCCGTTAAGAGAGCAAACTTTCCTCAACTGCGCTTTAATTCGGTACTCGAACTCACTAACATAATATTGAATAAATGACATCTGGCCGTAATAGCGCTTCTTGACAAAACGGGTAGCCTCATATTTCCGGATATCTTTACTAACTTATTTTTCGATTACTTAATCGATAGGAGACAATATTTTTCATATGGATTGTACAAAGCTGATTACTTCACGGCATATTCAGGGGTCCCACAAGGGTCAAATTTGGGGGCCACGCTCTTGTTAATTTTTATCAACGATATTGATTCAGTAATAAGGCACTCGAGATATTTATTGTTCGCCGATGATTTAAAGGTCTTCAGTAAAATTTCATCTTATGAAGTATTGAACGCCATTTGGGAATGGAATGAAAAAAATAGACTTTATTTCAATGTTTCAAAATGCAAAATCTCGTATTTTTTCAGAGCAATGATTTTCTAATATTCTCGATACATTCTGAACGTCTTATGATTAAAACAATAAACCACATCAAATATTTGGGAATTAATTTTAACAGTAGACTCTCATTTGGCCCTCATGTTGACAAACTATTTGAATATGTTTATAGGGCTCTAGGATTGTGATACGAGTCTCTAAGTCATTTGTGGGGAGAGAAGTTCTAAGATCTCTCTACAATGCGCAGATTCGTAGCAAATTAAAATGTGAAGCATTGGTGTAGAGCCCGTGGGAGGTTCGTTAATTTCAAATGATAGCGAAAGTCCAGAAGAAATTTTTAAGATTTCTCTACTAACGAGAGTGCAGTTACTACCTGTGGCTCTATCATAAAGATTTATTCTTGGTATGTTGGGATACTACCTTCTTAGCGTGAGGAGGGATATGAGGGTCTCTTCCTATAGATCGCAGTGCGCGCAGACCTTTATATGGTATATCCTCATAGCGCCGGCGTAGGCCCACTACCACCCCCCACTCTCGCCCTTGCTTAGCTCTCTTGATGTACTCGTATTTAAGTTGTAGGCGGGAGCTACACCTAATCTAAATGTTGATGACAACCATTCGAAGTACAGACATATTGACCTATATAGACTGGCAATAAGTAGAAATAACCTGCGAAGCGTTCTTCCCGTGTATCACGGGCTGCCCCTTTTAAATAATGCCTCGGATATTGCCACCTTTAATATTTACAACAATGTTTTTAAAGAAAGCATTTTGAGTTTTTTTTAGTAATGTGATTTAGTTGTTTCGGTTAAGCAAAATGCTCTTGTTTACTATTTTTATTTTTTTGCTGCTGTATTTCTTTAAGCTTTGTATGTATTAGGTTTAACCTGTATATGGTATGTAAGCTTTATAAAACAAACGAATAAATAAAACCGCCCGAACGAAAAATATATAACATTTTCTTTGTATACAGTACACCTTATATGATTATTACCATGTGTCAATCTCCTCCAAGTAACCAGAAATATGTTTATGAAGCCTTAAGTAAAAACCAGACTGGCAAACTTTTTTTTTTCAAACTGGGTTCCAGTGAAAATCGAACGTGTATGAACGTGGAGGTCGTCGATAACATTGAATTCTTAATTAATAATAATGCTTCAATTCCACCATGATTGCATTTACGGAAAAAAAAGCAAAACGTTAACTGTATTGATCTGTTGTATAGCGTGAAATAGATCATCATCCGAAACAGAAAGGGTAAGCATTTTTTTAAATTACGTATTGGGAGGACGTTAGTTGCAAATTACCTAGGGCGCCGTCTTTACAATTGCGGCACTGCTACTACGTTGTAAACAGTAATACCAGACCATCGCCGCAAAACGAAATTCCCCATAAAGCGAAGCAAGGCGTTTTTCAGTTGTGAGCAAGGTTATAGTCCAGGGCCTCCAAATTGGCAGGGGCCCCACGGCTTCTTTGTTGTTTTTTTTTTCATAAAAGTCTGACTATTAAAAAATGTAAAAGAGCAACTATTTAGGCCAGAACTGGGCAACCCACGGCCCGTGGGCTACATGCGGCCCGCGGTCATACATGACGAAATTTTTTTTGATTACCATACAAATACATTTACGAATTAATAACTTAGAATTCTAAGTCATTATATCACCACACAACTACATTTTGTCGTGGGTTCAATACATATTTTCTCTTCATATCTAATTGTAGTACTTATCGTTTTTCTTTCTTCAGATTTCCACTGATTGGACACTTTCTGTGTACCTCTGCATCCAAATCAATCATTTACACTGATTGGACACTTTCTGTGTACCTCTGCATCCAAATCAATCATTTACACTGATTGGACACTTTCTGTGTACCTCTGCATCCAAATCAATAATTTACACTGATTGGACACTTTCTGTGTACTTCTGCATCCAAATCAATCGCTTACAAAAAAAAATAAGTACGAATTTCGTTGTAAAGGCAGATATCGAAAAAAATATTCGAACAAAATTTGCAATTATTCTTATTTATGTGCGGCCCTTGGAAAATTTTAGGTCGTCTTTGGGTTGGCCAGGCCTAAATTTTAGGCTGACAGTGCACGAGAAAAAGATATTTGTTTAGATTGTTATTGACTTTGTTTCTATTTGCAACAAGGCATCCGTGACTAAGTTGATAAGACGCCTATTATCTTCCAGCTTGGAGGGAGTTTGGATCAATTGTCGTTAGTGGTACTCAGTTTTTATTTAAATGTTTCTAGTCTAACTTAAGACCTCTTTAAAATATTTTTATTTTGTTGAACGAAAGATCGCCACGATGCAATAAATTAGAGGTTGTCCTGTTTACGAGTACAATGAAATTATAATACAATACAACCGTTTAAAATTAGACACCAACGGAAATGGAACCCACAATTCCCGAATTTCATAAACTTAATATCTAGACCGTGAAGGTCGTTACGGCAAAAAAGTGCCCGTCAGCGTTGTCTGAAATACCCTGAGTTTGATGACCGCGGGGTACATCGGAAGGAAGTGGAATTAAAGACCGAGCGGATGTCATCGCGCCAGTTGCCTAGCATTGTCTGCGTGAACACAATGGATTGAGGGTTCACAACCCTACGACCGAAGGCACCTTGGCACCCGCCACAGATCCCATTTGTATGTGTCTGCCACTGTTTGAACACAACTGCTGTGTTTTTCATTCAAATAAATAATAAAGAATAAAATAGTCCGTCATGCCGTTTAAACGCGCAGAGTTCTAAACTGTTAATACAAATGTTAGTCTATCGGGTAATTTAGAGAGTGAACGACCAAATTGGCTAAATATACCGTGATCTTATGTACTTGTATATTAACTGTGTTCCAAAGTACAAAAGTTTGAAGGCCACTGATATCAAGGAATAAAGAAGCAAGCAATCCTTTTAATGGCGAATAGCGCAACCGACTGAGGACACAAGGGATCGGAAAACTATCTCGAGCCATTCATTAGACTAGGAGCTCCCAACTTGTGGTCTGCAGAACCCTAGAGTTGCGTCGATAATATTTAGAGTTCGGCAATGACATTTATTTTTGAGCTCTAATTTAACCAATAGTTTAAAATATTCATTATTTATCGTTTAGGTGTTAATACATTCGAAGAACTTCAAAGGTTCTTTGAAAAAAGACTCCGTGAATACAAACCCTCTAATTTATTCTGAAATGGCTAATTATTGTCACCGCTTTAACGAATACTCTAATTAATTCTGAAATGGCTAATTATTGTCATTGAGAAAATCAGACATTTTCTATGGATGATGCTAAACTCTTGCATATCAATAATAACAGAAATAAATTAGAGGCCCTGGAAATATCAGTCTGTGTATTGGACTGAAAACCTAGTCAACACATACGTTCCCAAGGTTTAACCGTTGCTGGTTGCCGAAGTTATCTTCTGCCTCCTTCCACACAGTCTCCACTCCGAATTTTTACCGGTAGATCTAATCTAGTATATCAGTCCCAGCCCGGGTATAATTCAGTATTGTTTGCGCTTCCCTGATGATGACGTGAAACCCCTGAAACCGGTTAGATCAGGGGCCTAACTAGATGTTTTAGCAACCAGGATAGTAAAAAAATTGCGCCTCTTACATACGAGTAATACAAAACTTGTATCTTTGAAAGCGATTTGAAGATGTAATAAAGTAGGTATGGACAAATGTATATTTATGTAATACTTACACACATACCATCACACCATTTCCTTGTCGGGGTAGGCAGAGAGGATATAGTAACAGCCTTTCCTATCTTGACACACATCCTAAGCCTCTTCTAGATCCATATTTCTCATACAACTTCTAACTTTTCACACAACTTATGCGATTACTTGGAGCTTTCTACGTTTCCTTCTTCTAGAATATAATTCACTTGATACAACCATACTTTCCTTGGTCTTCCTCTCACACGCCTTCCACTCTCATTTGCACTATACATATGTTTTTAGTCTTTCTTCTTTACTTCGTCACATGGATTGAGAAATAATAAACATTAAAAACCAAATTAAATCTTGATTGAAGTTCTGTTGTGTCCAATCTGATTCGAGTATCTGTGTATAATATCATTGTCAGAATATTTGCGTATAATGTTATTTTAAAAATATTTGGGTATAATGTTATTGTTATAATAGCATTTGTGTATAATGTTATGTCCAAACACGTGGAGAAAGCATTAACTACCTTTCAAGACCTAATTAGATCTTGATTCAAGTTCTTTTGTATCCAATGTGATTAGAGTATTTGTGTATAATGTAATTTTTAGAATATTTGCATATAATGCTATTGTTATAATAGCATTTGTGTATAATATTATGTCCAAACACATAGATAAGGCATTTATTAGCTTTAAAGACGTAATTAGATTTTGAATCGGGTTCTGTTTTGTCCAATCTGATTCGAATATTTGTGTATAATGTTAGAATATTTACATGCATATAATGTTATTGTTATAATAGCATTTGTGTGTAATGTTATGTCCAAATACATAAAGAATGCTTTAAGTACCTTTAAGAACCTAATTAGATCTTGATTCTGGTTCTGTTGTGTCCGATCTGATTCGAGTATTTGTATATAATTTTATTGTTAGAATATTTGCGTATACTGTTATTGTTATAAAAGCATTTATGTATAATGTTATGTCCAAACACATGGAAAAAGCATTAATTACCTTTAAAGACCTAATCTTAATTCGGGTTCTGTTGTGTCCAATCTTATTATAATATTTGTGTATAATGTTGTTAGAATATTTGCCTATAATGTTATTGTTATAATAGCATTTGTGTATAGTGTTATGGCCAAACACATGGATAAGGCATTAATTACTTTTAAAGAAATAATTAGATTTTGATTCGGGTTCTGTTTTGTCCAATTTTATTCGAGTATTTGTATATAATGCTACTATATTGTCAGAATATTTGTGTATAATATTATTGTTATAATAGCATTTGTGTATAATGTTATTGTCAGAATATTTGTGTATAATATTATTGTTATGATAGCATTTGTGTATAATGTTATATCCAAAATACATAGAGAAGGCATTACCTATGAAGATCTAATTAAGGTTCTGTTCTGTTCGGCCTGGTTAGAGTATTTGTGTATAATGTTATTCCCAGAGATCAGACACGTGAAGAAGGCATTTATATTACCTTTAAAGATATAATCATCCAACTCACTGGTCTCCTCTACGATTATCCTGGGCGAGCTGGCGACCCTGGTATTTGAAGGCGCACGGGGGCTGCTGGTGATCGGGATTGCAGATTGAAGGCTCTTTGAGGAGCCCTGCACGCTGCCCTCCGCCGGTTTAGGGGAGTTGATAACTGGAACTGAAAAATTTAATAATTTATGCCTTGAAAGATAAACATTAATCATAATGACACTTTATGTTCACCACAAATTATGATTACAGTAGAATTCCGTTAATCCGACTTTGATTAATCAACCTCCCGGATTATCCGACCATAATCAAAATGTTCAAAACTAATATGAATGAAATTTTTGAAAACACTTTTTATTGTTAAAAGTGTCAACAATTTAATGCCTGCAGTCGTAAAGTTTAAATCACTGTACTATGTGTATAAAACAAATTTTAATTCATACAAAAAAAAATTATCGACGGTACAGTGTAACTATCTTCCTCGAATAACAACCAGAGGAAGGCCAAGGAATTCATGGGTGGTGCAAAAAGATAACCTGATGCAGAGGCACGGCCCGGGGGACGTAGTCCGGGACAGAAGAGCATACAACCTGAGGACGAGGAGAGCTGACCCCAAAAGTCTTCGCAGACAGTGAGTTGGGATGGAGCCAGGGAGAAGGTACAGTGTAACTTAAAAAAATATTTCGAAAAATTCATTTGTGCTTCATTTACAATATTCACAAAATAATCTTAAAATTAAAAACTATTTTATAACAATTCAATATAAAACCAAATTAAAAACAAAATAGGTAGGCTTGTGGCACTCTTCCCCTGGTCGCTCCAGCGCGAGGGTTGCATGTTCAATTCTTCAATTCCCGTTAGAACCCAGATTTAAAAAAAAGTCTAGTTCTAACACAAGGCCTCTTTAACATCTTTTTGGTTGGTTGGAAGATATTGTCACATAGCAATAAGCCCGTCAGGCTATACTTTATATAATCAATAACATACGCAAGAACGGGTCTTCCAGCCGCTATACCTGTTGGAAGGGCCTTAACTCTTCTGAACGGGACTGCTTCGGATATTGACATATTTCATATCACATTACCAAAAGCAAAAGTAAATTTTCTTCTTAGATTGAGCGCGTTAGAAAGCACTCATCAACATACTTAAGTGACTGAATATACGAGTATATGTAACATATGTTTGTGTGTATACATATGCATTATTTTTTATTTTATATAATTTTTTTTTCCATGTAATTTTTCTTGTATTTTTCAAAGTAATTGGGCTAAGCCTGTTTTGAAAAAATAAATGAATAAAAAAATAATAAAAGTGTAATAAATAAAATAACACTCTTACACGTCTAGCGCATGCGATCATTATTACCAAACTCTTTTACCAGACTTTCATCGGTAGAAAGACTATAGAATCGCTGGATGGTTGACGCTTAATCCTCAGAGATTCCGGCGTGACTTCAATAAATTCCAGTGAAGAACTGGGAGAAGAGGTTCCTTGTTTACTGGTAGAACTTTGTAGAAATAAAAACACAGTAGGACGTTTCAGACAAATATATATTATTTAATTTTGCGTCCCTTATGTTTATGGTAGCCCTTCGCACATCTTTGTCACACTTTGCTAGCTCAATGCTTGTCACGCATTTATCGCACGCAGGGGCCGTCCGATCATACGTAGTAATAATGCGAAGACTACACAAAGGACGTTTTATTAAAATACAACAATATTACAAGCTATTTTAAAACTATGTCTCCAGGAAGTACAATATAAAAAATCATAAATATATAGGGTGTTAACATAAGTTGTGTCCGTTTTTTCCAAATATAAAAATGAGCACCAAAAGTAAAACAAAATGGTAAAAGTTATACGTCATTCGAAAGAAAATTTTCTGCTCTACAAGATATTGTGTTTGCTTTTACGTTACATATATTACTTTATTTGATTACGAGCCTTCAAAATGGAATGTCAAGTAGACGAAAGGGAGCATTTTCGACACCTCCTTCTGTTCGCGTTCAATCGAGGGAAAAACTGCCAAAGCTGCCCGCGATATTTGCGAAGTGTACGTTGGAGATGCTATGAATAAAAGGATAGGTCGTCGATGGTTTTTGCGTTTCAATGACGGTAATTTCGACCTGAAAGACATGGAGCATTTCGGACGACCAATGGACTTCGGTGAGGACCGCTCAAACCATATTATTCATGAAGATCCCCTTCAAACCACCGTAGAATTGACTGAGCAGATGAATTGTTGTCACATGGCTGTATACCGCCATCTTAAATCAATGGGAAAAGTCCAGAAGTTTGGCGCTTGGGTTCCACATGTTTTGAGTGAAAACAACAAATATCAATTGTCAACGTTTGTCAATTGATTTTTGTTGTTTTCACTCAAAACATGTGGAACCCAAGCGCCGAACTTCTGGACTTTTCCCATTGATTTAAGATGGTGGTATACAGTCATGTGACTACAATTCATCTGCTCAGCCAATTCTACGGTGGTTTGAAGGGGATCTTCATGAATAATATGATTTAAGCGGTCCTCACCGAAGTCCACTGGTCGTTCGAAACGCTCCATGCCTTTCATGTCGAAATTACCGTCATTGAAACGCAAAAACCATCGACGACCTATCCTTTCATTCATAGCATCTCCAACGTACACTTAGCAAATATCGCGGGCAGCTTTGGCAGCTTTTTCCCTCGATTGAACGCGAACAGGAGGTGTCGAAAATGCTCACTTTCGTCTACTTGACATTCCATTTTGAAGGCTTGTAATCAAATAAAATAATATATGTAACGTAAAAGCAAACACAATGTCTTGTAAGGTAGAAAGTTTTCTTTCGGATGACGTATAACCTTTACCATTTTGTTTTACTTTTGTTGCTCATTTTTAAATTTGAAAAAAAAAACGGACACAACTTATGTTAACACCTAATATATGACGCAAACGTTCGATACATAAATATTATTTTCGTATTCCATCAGGAATCGAGTAAGAGGATTGAGGTCGACAATTAATAAAATGTGAGCCAATGTTTTGTACTGGATGTATTGTATTTTTGAACCAATCATGTTGAAAGGAAACTCGCAGTTTCCCGATTACAGCATTAAGACGTGTGTTTATAATAAATGTGCCATGTTCTTCGATAGCGATCTCCCTAAGACAGAGTGGAAACCTACCACACCAGTAAAATGCAAATACAAAACGACCACCAGAAGAAAATCTTCTATAATTAGAGCCAGTTACCCAATAACCTGCACTGTCTAGTCCAGGTATTTGAGCCAGTTACCCAATAACCTGCACTGTCTAGTCCAGGCATTTGAGCCAGTTACCCAATAACCTACACTGTCTAGTCTAGGTATTTGAGCCAGTTACCCAATAACCTGCACTGTCTAGTTCAGGTATGACCAAAAATTTTCCCGGAAGGGTCATATTGTAATGTATTACAATGTCGTTATATATAGTACAGGGTGGTGCAGAGGAAACGCATGTTTTTTGAATGGCTAGTATTTTACAAAGAGAGGAAACGCATGTTTGTCATTTAAGCGTAACATTGTTTATTTTCAAGATTTTTTTTGATTAATACAGGTTAATGAAGTAATAATATTGCACCTTTAAATTAATTGTGAAAAATAATATCAGGCAAGTGTTGCCCTTCTATTGTTATTGTTATTGTTATAATAGCATTTGTGTATAGTGTTATGGCCAAACACATGGATAAGGCATTAATTACTTTTAAAGAAATAATTAGATTTTGATTCGGGTTCTGTTTTGTCCAATTTTATTCGAGTATTTGTATATAATGCTACTATATTGTCAGAATATTTGTGTATAATATTATTGTTATAATAGCATTTGTGTATAATGTTATTGTCAGAATATTTGTGTATAATATTATTGTTATGATAGCATTTGTGTATAATGTTATATCCAAAATACATAGAGAAGGCATTACCTATGAAGATCTAATTAAGGTTCTGTTCTGTTCGGCCTGGTTAGAGTATTTGTGTATAATGTTATTCCCAGAGATCAGACACGTGAAGAAGGCATTTATATTACCTTTAAAGATATAATCATCCAACTCACTGGTCTCCTCTACGATTATCCTGGGCGAGCTGGCGACCCTGGTATTTGAAGGCGCACGGGGGCTGCTGGTGATCGGGATTGCAGATTGAAGGCTCTTTGAGGAGCCCTGCACGCTGCCCTCCGCCGGTTTAGGGGAGTTGATAACTGGAACTGAAAAATTTAATAATTTATGCCTTGAAAGATAAACATTAATCATAATGACACTTTATGTTCACCACAAATTATGATTACAGTAGAATTCCGTTAATCCGACTTTGATTAATCAACCTCCCGGATTATCCGACCATAATCAAAATGTTCAAAACTAATATGAATGAAATTTTTGAAAACACTTTTTATTGTTAAAAGTGTCAACAATTTAATGCCTGCAGTCGTAAAGTTTAAATCACTGTACTATGTGTATAAAACAAATTTTAATTCATACAAAAAAAAATTATCGACGGTACAGTGTAACTATCTTCCTCGAATAACAACCAGAGGAAGGCCAAGGAATTCATGGGTGGTGCAAAAAGATAACCTGATGCAGAGGCACGGCCCGGGGGACGTAGTCCGGGACAGAAGAGCATACAACCTGAGGACGAGGAGAGCTGACCCCAAAAGTCTTCGCAGACAGTGAGTTGGGATGGAGCCAGGGAGAAGGTACAGTGTAACTTAAAAAAATATTTCGAAAAATTCATTTGTGCTTCATTTACAATATTCACAAAATAATCTTAAAATTAAAAACTATTTTATAACAATTCAATATAAAACCAAATTAAAAACAAAATAGGTAGGCTTGTGGCACTCTTCCCCTGGTCGCTCCAGCGCGAGGGTTGCATGTTCAATTCTTCAATTCCCGTTAGAACCCAGATTTAAAAAAAAGTCTAGTTCTAACACAAGGCCTCTTTAACATCTTTTTGGTTGGTTGGAAGATATTGTCACATAGCAATAAGCCCGTCAGGCTATACTTTATATAATCAATAACATACGCAAGAACGGGTCTTCCAGCCGCTATACCTGTTGGAAGGGCCTTAACTCTTCTGAACGGGACTGCTTCGGATATTGACATATTTCATATCACATTACCAAAAGCAAAAGTAAATTTTCTTCTTAGATTGAGCGCGTTAGAAAGCACTCATCAACATACTTAAGTGACTGAATATACGAGTATATGTAACATATGTTTGTGTGTATACATATGCATTATTTTTTATTTTATATAATTTTTTTTTCCATGTAATTTTTCTTGTATTTTTCAAAGTAATTGGGCTAAGCCTGTTTTGAAAAAATAAATGAATAAAAAAATAATAAAAGTGTAATAAATAAAATAACACTCTTACACGTCTAGCGCATGCGATCATTATTACCAAACTCTTTTACCAGACTTTCATCGGTAGAAAGACTATAGAATCGCTGGATGGTTGACGCTTAATCCTCAGAGATTCCGGCGTGACTTCAATAAATTCCAGTGAAGAACTGGGAGAAGAGGTTCCTTGTTTACTGGTAGAACTTTGTAGAAATAAAAACACAGTAGGACGTTTCAGACAAATATATATTATTTAATTTTGCGTCCCTTATGTTTATGGTAGCCCTTCGCACATCTTTGTCACACTTTGCTAGCTCAATGCTTGTCACGCATTTATCGCACGCAGGGGCCGTCCGATCATACGTAGTAATAATGCGAAGACTACACAAAGGACGTTTTATTAAAATACAACAATATTACAAGCTATTTTAAAACTATGTCTCCAGGAAGTACAATATAAAAAATCATAAATATATAGGGTGTTAACATAAGTTGTGTCCGTTTTTTCCAAATATAAAAATGAGCACCAAAAGTAAAACAAAATGGTAAAAGTTATACGTCATTCGAAAGAAAATTTTCTGCTCTACAAGATATTGTGTTTGCTTTTACGTTACATATATTACTTTATTTGATTACGAGCCTTCAAAATGGAATGTCAAGTAGACGAAAGGGAGCATTTTCGACACCTCCTTCTGTTCGCGTTCAATCGAGGGAAAAACTGCCAAAGCTGCCCGCGATATTTGCGAAGTGTACGTTGGAGATGCTATGAATAAAAGGATAGGTCGTCGATGGTTTTTGCGTTTCAATGACGGTAATTTCGACCTGAAAGACATGGAGCATTTCGGACGACCAATGGACTTCGGTGAGGACCGCTCAAACCATATTATTCATGAAGATCCCCTTCAAACCACCGTAGAATTGACTGAGCAGATGAATTGTTGTCACATGGCTGTATACCGCCATCTTAAATCAATGGGAAAAGTCCAGAAGTTTGGCGCTTGGGTTCCACATGTTTTGAGTGAAAACAACAAATATCAATTGTCAACGTTTGTCAATTGATTTTTGTTGTTTTCACTCAAAACATGTGGAACCCAAGCGCCGAACTTCTGGACTTTTCCCATTGATTTAAGATGGTGGTATACAGTCATGTGACTACAATTCATCTGCTCAGCCAATTCTACGGTGGTTTGAAGGGGATCTTCATGAATAATATGATTTAAGCGGTCCTCACCGAAGTCCACTGGTCGTTCGAAACGCTCCATGCCTTTCATGTCGAAATTACCGTCATTGAAACGCAAAAACCATCGACGACCTATCCTTTCATTCATAGCATCTCCAACGTACACTTAGCAAATATCGCGGGCAGCTTTGGCAGCTTTTTCCCTCGATTGAACGCGAACAGGAGGTGTCGAAAATGCTCACTTTCGTCTACTTGACATTCCATTTTGAAGGCTTGTAATCAAATAAAATAATATATGTAACGTAAAAGCAAACACAATGTCTTGTAAGGTAGAAAGTTTTCTTTCGGATGACGTATAACCTTTACCATTTTGTTTTACTTTTGTTGCTCATTTTTAAATTTGAAAAAAAAAACGGACACAACTTATGTTAACACCTAATATATGACGCAAACGTTCGATACATAAATATTATTTTCGTATTCCATCAGGAATCGAGTAAGAGGATTGAGGTCGACAATTAATAAAATGTGAGCCAATGTTTTGTACTGGATGTATTGTATTTTTGAACCAATCATGTTGAAAGGAAACTCGCAGTTTCCCGATTACAGCATTAAGACGTGTGTTTATAATAAATGTGCCATGTTCTTCGATAGCGATCTCCCTAAGACAGAGTGGAAACCTACCACACCAGTAAAATGCAAATACAAAACGACCACCAGAAGAAAATCTTCTATAATTAGAGCCAGTTACCCAATAACCTGCACTGTCTAGTCCAGGTATTTGAGCCAGTTACCCAATAACCTGCACTGTCTAGTCCAGGCATTTGAGCCAGTTACCCAATAACCTACACTGTCTAGTCTAGGTATTTGAGCCAGTTACCCAATAACCTGCACTGTCTAGTTCAGGTATGACCAAAAATTTTCCCGGAAGGGTCATATTGTAATGTATTACAATGTCGTTATATATAGTACAGGGTGGTGCAGAGGAAACGCATGTTTTTTGAATGGCTAGTATTTTACAAAGAGAGGAAACGCATGTTTGTCATTTAAGCGTAACATTGTTTATTTTCAAGATTTTTTTTGATTAATACAGGTTAATGAAGTAATAATATTGCACCTTTAAATTAATTGTGAAAAATAATATCAGGCAAGTGTTGCCCTTCTTCGCCCACTGAAAGTTTCTATTCGTCAAGAAATCGAAGGAATACCAGGAGAAAATGTTTGTGAGAGTGATGCATAACTTTCAAGAGAGGTTGCAGGTATGTGACCGCGAAGAAGGGCAACACTTGTCTGACATTATTTTTCACAATTAATTTAAAGGTGCGATATTATTACTTCATTTACCTGTATTGATAAAAAAAGTTCTTGAAAATCAACAATGTTATGCTTAAATGAAAAACATGCGTTTCCTCTCTTCGCAAAATAGTAGCCATTCAAAAAACATGCGTTTCCTCTGCGCCACCCTGTACAACCTGGTGGGCTTATTGCCATGTGACAATCTCTTCAAATCAATTAAATGTCGCAAGGTAAATCACATTGATATTTTTATAAAATTTCGACGGATTTGGCTTATGTAAACATGCCCAGATCGAAGAACACAAGTTATCGATTTTACATTCAGTCGTAATAATCTAATTTTTTATATATTTTTTTATTGGTGATTATGTGTTGCCTTTTTAAAATTAAAAACAAAAGGGATCGTTAGTTAGACTATGTGTAGGTATCATTAATGTTTCCTCTGATCTAGATTACCACTATCACTACCAGTGGCGGCTGGTCTCGAGGTGCGCTGGTGCGCTGAGCACCAACGCACCTCGAGACGTTGAGCGAATATGAAATATCGCTGTCTCACGGTTTACTGCATGTCTCTGTCTGCCCTATATGAATTTACGTTTCTGTCCGGTGCGTATTGGAGATCGCTCCGGTAGTATTGGCAAAGTTGGCCGGTCAATTTGAAAGGAATATTTATTAAAATTTATGTTAAATATTTGTATAGATTAAATATGTATTGGCAGGAGACAAATCTCCTGGCTCAACAATATGCGTGATTGGACTGGTATAAGGGGCGTTGGAGATCTTTTTCAGGCTGCCGGGGACAAAGATGTCTACTCTCAAGTGATATTGAACGTTGGGGGGACCTGACATGACACTGGGAAGAAGAATAGATTAAAGATATATTCTTATAAATATTTAATCTATACAAATATTTAACATTTTTGGATGTCATGTTTGCGAATATATAATTTAATTATTTCTCCGTTTCAGCGCAACAACGCACCTCAAGACCAGCCGCCGATGATCACTCCACCATTCCAATAATAAGCAAGCACCACATTTATTACCATGTGGTAATAATCTCTTTCAAACCCACCAAAAATGTTGAAAAGACCTAAACTGAAAATCAGATTGGAATATGCATTTACTATATTGAAGATAAAAGAAATAACAAAAAATATATTTCCTTTTTTCTAAGCGTCCATGTTTCCACTGTGCGAAGGTAACATAAACAAAATAAATAATGACTAAGGATGAATTATTTTTAAATAAGAAAATAAATAACTGAATGGATAGCTTTCCACTTGATTTAATGATCGCTCTTTAATTTTAGTGGGAATTACTCCAAAGTGTGTAATATAAATTTAACCCAATTTTACGGTAGTGCGCCCTCAGGGCATCTACCCCCTGAAATAATCACCTGTTCCACAGAAATTAATGCCACTAATTATTGCAATCAATTTGTAAACGTTAACCTAAAACGCGTGTGCACACGCGAAAAAATCGGTTTGTTGGACATATTGGTAATGTGGAAATATAGCGAGAGTGACATACCTCCAACTCGACCGATCAGGGGACGTTACAAGCCTCTCTATAGCTGCTGATATTCAGACTGACAAGTTCAGACTATCGAACTCCACGGCCTAGGCGGTAGAGCGCATGATCTCCAGCCCAGGGTTTTCGGCTTCAATTCCTGAACTTAACCCTACAGTGCGCAATGATGCACATGTGAATCAACCAAAGTTTTTCTAAATATTTTTGTGTTGAGTGGTATAAACAACGGCTCATGTGCTGTTACTAATATGATACAATACTCTCCATGCTTTAAAACCACATAGGTTTAATAGAAAACTGTTTTACCGGTCAATTTGGCAGTTGAAGTTTGACTTGTTGCGCGTAGATGACTTTTGTGATTTGTTCCGGTTTGAAATTAAATTACTTTATTATTGGTGATCAAGGAAAGCTTATTTTTTTTCTTTTATTCTTTAGTACATATGTGTAAAATAAGTGACGTAAAATGTATAATTTCATTTATATCATTATATCATATAATTAACTTACAAATGCGCATTGATTCATATATGAACCATACTATTTTTTTAAATATACTATAAATATACAAAAACAAAAAAAAATATTAGTTTTTTCATGTTCCAGTACATATTTAATGCATAAATATATTTTTATTTTTGAAATAAAAAAAATCGCGCATTGTAGGGTTAAATACGTATTATCACGACATGAATCCCTTTTGGAATAAACAGAGAGAACAGATCTCCACACATTTCTATCCATGTACACGACTCTCGCATGATCCACCTTCGTACATTTCGTTATTCATGTTATCCTATTTCTCATACTTCTTACCTTTCTCTCACTTAAAATTTATCCTATATTCGTCTATTCTTTCTTTGGTCTACTCTTCCTTGCTATCCATTCATTTTAGACATATATAAGAAGTGGTAAAATTAACTCCCATATTGGAAAGAGCTGTATTTTTTTACCACCTGTTATGGAGAAAACATCATCCGTGTTAGTGAAAATGTTGTCTAGTATCCAGTAACGTAAAAAAGATGACGTTTTCAGCAATTAAACATTTCTTCACACTCTCTTCGATGGATATTTAATAAATACTAGTTGCAGCCCGTGAAATATTCACAAAAATTGTTAGCTAGGTATTTAAAATTCGTTCAGTATAGTTTCCATATTTTCATTTATCACGGACCCACCGAGATTCAAATTTCGAATTACTTTCGAAGATAATCCAAGTATTCCTTTCTCGCTCTCTTGTATTCAAAATTCAATTCTAGAATTATTTCTTTGGCGACAGCCGTCGTATGGGTTTTGGCCTATTTATACTATGATACACATTTCCCCTTTCAAAGTTCAGTTAGTGCAAGAACTATAAGCCAGAGACTATAATCAGGCTTGAAGTACAGTAATGCCAATCTGAATATTTCAACAAAATAAATAAAGGTTTATTAATAGCAGCATAGTATGTACATATACAAGCATTCCAAAGTCGCACGTATATCTCGAGATAAATAGCAGAAAATACATTTGAAAGAGAAGCTATCAAAAGGTCTGGGCTCATAACATCCCTCCGGCCGAGATACGCCCTACCAATATAGGGGAATCCCGGCCGCGAGGACATCAGATAGTTTTCAGCCCACACCCTTGTACATATAGATTGAGAAGAAAAAAAGCAGAAAAATAAAGAATAAAATCCACAAATATCACCTCAGATTATCTCAAATAGTTAGGTTCTTTGATATGAACATAATGTGTACATACATAAATATATTCCGAAATCGCATATATAACATATCTCAGAATAAACTGCAGAAAATACATTCAAGAGGGAAGCTTTTAAAAGTGACGATGGATATTTTTTCCCCAGTGGTTATGTTAATAAACAAAATTCGCGATTTCAGAGAAGTGAAAACCCATAAATAATTCATGAGACATAATTACGTTCACAAAAATTTACAGTATGGAGCGCTATTCATTTCCAAAGTGTCTTTAGACCTTATTTTTTTTTTAAATGACAATGGAAAAATAACAACCGTTACTGGTAAAAATTACTTACATATAATTCAAGCATTTGGATTGTTTGTTAGTAATTTTTACCAGTAACTGGAATAACAGACAATTACCATAGCTGGAATAACAATACAGACCAAATCTGGGAGTTCATTTTACCTCACATGTATATTTATTTCGTAAGTCTAGCGCAATTAATTTTCTCAATATGGCCAAACTATACCCAATAATTCGGAAAAAAATATTCCAATCTGGTTTTATACAAAAGGCAGTTTAACATTTTTTCTGGTTCGTTGAAAGAAATTTCAACTTAAAGAAAGTTGTACTGTATACATTGGAAATTTAATATAATAGTTTAATCACAGAAACGTGTAGCCTTCTTTTTTGTAGATAATGTGAATCGTTCAACAAAGTTAATAATGATATTTTTTTATCAAATTTTTATTAATATATTTACATGACCAAGTTATTGTATGTTTCGGACGATAAGACGCACCCCAAATTTTACATGACCAAGTATTGTATGTTTCGGACGATAAGACGCACCCCAAATTTTATATGACCAAGTATTGTATGTTTCGGACAATAAAATGCACCCCAAATTTTATATGACCAAGTATTGTATGTTTCGGACGATAAGACGCGCCCAAATGTATGAGACAATGTTTAGAAATTAATATTTTATTATTATATAAATAAAAAATTATACAAACTCTTATTTTTTTATTATTATTACCATAACTTGTACCAGCAGCATTCAGTTCTTATTCACTCGTCTCGGTTCTGTCACTCGTATCGACACTGTCACTCGCATCGATACTGTCACTCGTATCGACACTGTCACTCATCTCGTTTCTGTCACTTTTCGTTTACTATCGCGTAATGTCCATATAAGCATGAGGTGCATGGCCGTGCGGTAAAGCACGGGACTTCCGTGCGGAAGGTCGTCGTTTCGAACCCCACGCTGTACTACTCCCCTCGAATGACACAGGTATTATTTCCACCTACTATTCGAAGGTATAAGGATACCTATGACTTGAGTCATATATATTCTTCGAAAAAATTAAAAAAGGAAAAAAAAACATGCCGGTGTACCATTGGATCCAGTACAACGGTGTGACCGATGAGTTTGCTGGTGTGCAACATTTCACTCACTTAAAAAAACTCCTTCGCACAGCTTTGCTTTCCAACTGAATTGACGTTGTATTGGCGAGGGGGTCCTCAACTACGAGAGACAGCAACGGCATGAAAAAAATATACCTCATTCACGTCATTATTTTTAACGGCTGAAGATTTTTTCAAACGTTCCAATGACATAGGTTTGTTGTTGTTACAAACGATATTATTACACGGGTTGTTCCAAAAAAATATATAAACACTTAGAATTATTATAAATTCAGTATTTCTTAATACACATCTAAGATTAAAACTCCAAATTACACAAAATAGACATAGATTTTTTTATCGCAAGTGCTCCAATTAATAACCGTTCTTATTAATGCACGTGGAATCGCGAAAATCAAGAATCATTTGTTTTTGGTATTTGGGCGCATTCTTTTTCAATGGCAGTCTGGGGAGCGCGGGAGATATTCAGTGCAAACATCTACGTCCAATCTATTTACTCGGCAATTTTCCATCAAGAAAAGTACTCACCTCACGATAGTAGTGGGGAGGTGCACCATCGTGCTGGAAATAAAAGTCATCCTCATCCCTAAACTTCTCAAGAATGTGTGGAATGACAAATTCCTTTGTAAAAGTGCTTATACATTTTTTTGGGACACCCTATATATATTATATTTTACTATAAATGGACAAAATGCAAAAAGTACCTTTTTCATTTTTTTTAACGGTTGCCGAAGTTTCTTTTCTACTGTTACTCAACATAATGCTATATCACAAGAAATTAATTTAATCACAATAATTTAATGCAGAGTTTTGGATGCAAAACTAAAATTTTAAAATAAACATTGATGTGACAAACCGTTACTTAGCAGCGGTTACTATGCACGCTATACTGGAGAGTACTGTAGTAATATTTTCAGCGACAGAGTACCATAACACACTAGAGAGTACTGAAACTATATTTTCAGCGACAGAATACCATAACACACTAGAGAGTACTGAAGCTATATTTTCAGCGACAGAGTACCATAACACACTGGAGAGTACTGAAGAAATATTTTCAGCGGCAAACAAGTGCACCGATGTTGCCCACGTCAATAGAACTAACGAGATCCTACACATATGAAGTGATGATCACTTGACACTGGCGTATACTCCTTTATATCTAGGAGCTCACGCCCATTATTCAAGAAACAGCACCGAAAAAAGGTGATTTATTAAAGTTAGTGATCATGGAGACAATTTAAGAAAAGCGAGCATAAAAATATGTTCTATGTGATGGACGGATCAAATAAATGAATTAACAGGATCCTCTTTAAGCGTTGTATTTAGCACAGCCCAGAACCGGGAGGGATGAAGACACGTGGTGCGCCGAGTTCGAGATGTAGCAGAGGATCACGATGGTCAGCATTAATCACGCGATGAAAGAACAAGGCAAAGAACAAGTCATGCTTTTCTATTATGGAATCAATTTTTTTTTAACCTGGTGAGTTTATTGCCATGTGGCAATCTCTTCCAACCAACCAGAAAGATGTTTTATAGGCCCTAAGTGTTAACCAGACTGGAATCCTATTTAAAAAAATCTGGATTCCAGCGGGGGTCGAACCCGCAACCTCCGGATCGGCAGAAAAGTGTCTTACCTTGAAATTTAATTTTCAAGAACAGACTATAGTCGAGATATTCTCAATAGACTTTTGTTGACTTCAGCCCCATATATAACAAGCATTCCATTCGGCCTAGGTCAAACAAACGTAGGCAGACATTCCATTCTCCGCAGATGCAATAGCAATGGCAATGTTATGCACAAAGGCAATTCTCTGCATCAGAGCAAATGATCCAGAGCACACAGCTCACGTGAAAATGAGAAGGAACCTGAGGGTCTGTTATAAAAGCTATGGTTAGAAACACTCGCATTAAATTATTCATGCGTTGCGTTGTTACTTAACATTATTTGATATGACAAAATAAACCAGTAAAATTATCTATTTTTAAAATTTTAAAATACCCGTCTGTCACCCAACCCCTTAAAATACCTGTCTGTCACCCAACCCCTTAAAATGATTTGTTTAATAAAGTTTGAGTTCCAAGCTACTTTGATACACATTTTCTATAAAATATAGAAATAAAATGTTTTTGTCCAGGTTTTGAGGCTAAATACCTCTCCGTGCGTCGGCGTCGAATATCTTAAACTCCTGAAATTCTTTTAAACCGGCACAGTGCGCGGCGTCTGAAAGCTGAACAATGTCTGAAAATATGAAGTGTAACCTGAAACCTTGGCACGGAATCTCTTGACCCCGGTCCGATCTGATTCCCAATCCACAATAGCAGTCCCTCGTCCCATCGACCTGTCGACACGAAACCACCCCGGATATCTCGTTAGCCTGTAATTACCAGCCCTTCCCGGCGCAGGTTAATTAGATCGGAATATTCTATGACTATCTATCCCCAGTGTTAATGATTCAATATAGTATATTAAGTTGTTCCGAAAATAACGGCCGATTTTAATATTCTATCATTTCAAACGGTCTTATATAAGAAATACTTTTAATTTGTTTAGTTCAACAATGTTTATTCCACTTTATATAACAATATAACTCTACCGGTTTCAAAGTTTTCACCTCAGGGGATCAAAACCATGACTGAATTTTGTTCGAACTTGTACCGACATACACGCTTCTAATGGTAAAAATTCAAGTTGAGAATTGTGAGTGGAGGGAGGCAGGAGACAACATCAGCAAGCAGCGGTGAGATTTTGAGAATGAATGTTGTATGCCAATCCCGATCCACTGACTTGGATATTTCTAGGACCTCTAATCTATTCAATTTATTTCCTATACTATTGATATGCAAGAATTTGGCATCATCAATAGAAAATGTGTGATTTTCACGGCGTTAATGATTAGCCATTTCAGAATAAATTAGACGATTCGTTAAGTCGGATTTGTGTTCACGAAATCTTTTTTCAAAAGATCTTCCTGTTTTTCTTATATATAATATAAATTATCGCAGCACATAAAAGTCTATACAAACCACTGGTGCTAAGTATACCGTTATATAGAGTAGAATAAACAGTGTTGGACTAAACAAATTACAATGTCTTTAAACCTCCGCAGTATTAATGCCTAATAACTTTAAATAACATAGGAAATATTTGTTTATTCATGCTTGTTTGACAGTTAGAAATCTGTTATATTTATTTATGAAGTCAGACATTTACTTTAATTTTTCATAAATTGGGATTGGAAAAAAAATAACGCCGTGTTTTTTTTATATTGCTTGAATTTAAACTTGGACGCTATGCGTTTCAAATAGCACACACAATCTTAACCAAACATGGGGTGAATAAAGAACTTCTGAACGACCAGTGCACCGTTGATTTGAAAAGTTTAGGGACAGAGACGTAAGTCTTAAAGATTAAGAGGGTCGAGGACGTCCTGCTACTGTTGAAAACAACGAAAGCTTTATTGGAAGAAAACGCGAAACAAACGGTACGGGAAATGACACAAGAATTGGGTGCTGGTGCTGTTTTAATTTTTGTATGTTTAAAGCAAGTTGAAAAGATGAAAATATTTGATAAGTAGGTTCCACTTGAACGTAATGATAACTAAAATAATTTTTACTCCTAAGTGTGTTCTTCGTTGCTGTTGCGTAACTGTTATGATTTACAATATTGCTCAAATTATTTATTTATTAACACTTCATTGCAAAAACAAACACATACCTGAGTATACGTTCATAAACCCCACAAAGAAAAACAATCACCCGAACATTCATTTTCATATAAAGTGAGATATCGTCAATTAAAGGAAAAGGAAGGGATGGTGGAGAGAAAAGAAAAATCAGGAATCAAACACGCTATATAACTGACTAGAAATTTAGAGTTTTTCAATCGCTTCTTAAAGCATGCCAAGAACGGAGCGAGTCTAATAACACTAGTTAACAAATTTTAACTTTTTGTCTGTACCAGAGATTAAATTAGCTGATTCTTATTAAATCGACCCTGCTGATTACGAAAATCGCAGTGAAAAGTTTGTAACACGTAACATTTTTGTGTAACAGAAGGGGGAGTGTTTTAATAAAATAAGTACGTTTTTGCGCATTTCAAAAGTCGTAAATACAACAATGAAAATAAATAAATTCCTGAAATACTAAATTTAGACACAGAATACAATGTTGTTACATAGGAAATTAAAAAAAGAAGAATCAAAGCGGGAAGTGTATTTTCAGTGACATTCAACATTCTACATTCTGGTAACTGCAAGAGTTCTTGTACAACTGCAAGAGTTCTCGTAATTGTCAGCTTTATTATTACCTAGGAAACCACTAACAACTCTTCCAAAGGTTTTCCAAGCTTTTAGTTCTTCAACACTTAATTTTTTTTCGAACTTTTCTTCTTTCAAATGTTTCAGTTTCAGTCAAAAACTAATTTCAGGTTTTTCTCTTAAAAGGTACGTGATGGAACATTTTCAAGTTCATATTCGTTATCAGCTCACAAAAATTGACCTAAAATGGCCGTTTTCACCCTGGTTACAAAAACCTTGTTAATTAGTGTAATCGTTTGTAACTGGTTGTAAAGTCTCACTACATGGACAGTAAAAGTCAACGTAAAAAAAAGAGTAGTGAACTGGGAAGGCCAATAAAGAATCTCTGTGTGAGCGTAGTGCAAGTCGCTGAAAGACGCTGAAATTTTCGGCGAGTTAAGAGGGGGTGGCGGGACAGTTGAGGATATTCTACAATTGAGATAGTACTCGCATATAAATTTGGGGTGTATTTTTCAATGGTATTGATCTCAATACAAAAACTTAACGAGCTGGATTAAGAAACCTTACCTCATCCGCCTTACTCGCCCGATCTATCATTGACCGATTTTCACCTTTTCAAGCCCCTCGATAACCATTCACGACTGTAAAAGTTCGTACATAAGCAGCAGTAGAAAATGCCTTTAAAGAATTCTTAGATTCTTACATAAGCAGCAGTAGATAATGCCTTTAAAGAATTCTTAGATTCTAATCCACCTGAGTTTTATTCTATAAGCATAAACAAGCTTGTAATTCGTTGGCAAAAATGCCTAGAATCTAATGACTATTATGTTACTTTGATTAAAAAAGTTTATTTACTCTAAAGGTATGTTTAATTGAATATGATCGGCCATTATTTTCGAAACAACCTAAGTGAAGCACCCAAAGGTTAAGAAAAACACAATAGATTCACTAATTTACTGATAATAAAAAATATGTCATATATATTCTGACACGGTGTTTCCCTGTGTCGCGTGTCGTTAAATATCAAATAGTCTTCCAATCAATAAAAATAAGTGAACTGAATGGTTTATTTATTTGCTGAAAATACGTAACGTTTTTCGTATAAAACTTTAATGAAATGAAAAATGCGTATAAATCATACAAGGGGGAAAATACTCGTACATAATCGCACCGTATCACTTACTGGGTAAGAGTAGATCTCCTAAACCTACAACTTTCGCCTCCTCCACACTCATACATATTTCATAAGTCATACCTCTCGCATCTGGTTAAGGGTCTTCTCCTCGATCTAATTGTTTTTCGTAGTCTCCAATATGCGCTCTTTTTAGACCATCTATGTTATTATCCTCCCTTCTCGCCACGTATCCACCCCATTCCCATTGGATTTTGGGTGTTCGGTACATTATGTCTGTGACCTTTAGTTGGCTTCTTATCCATGTTATTATATTTCTGTATATTTTTGTTACACCCAGCATACGTTTTTTCATGCTTCTTTGTGCAGTGACGAGGCGCTGTATTATTTTTGAGTTAAGGGTCCACGTTTCACATCCGTACTGGAAGAATGCATTTTATTTATTTATTTATTTATTATTACACATGACAAGAAATATACACAATTTGCGAAAAAAACAATAGGTAATTTGATTCGGACATACAATTTTAATGGATCTGGGTTTGTTGCCTTTCATTTGTCGTATCCCCAGTAAACTAGGCTTTTGCCTGTATCTCACTGAGGATATTTAGCATGAAAAAATAAATCGTAGCTTCTTTCCGATTTTTGATTACACAAAAACAAAACCCCGTTACACGCTCTCATCAACCTGACAAACAGTGACACTCAACTACAACTGGAAACATCTTGTGAAATTCAACTCTTCACACATCATCACTCCAGAAAGATTGATCGCATTGATCGAAGACTTTCATTTTTAGACACAACGGAAAATTTTCTCTGAAGACTTTGTTATCCTTCAGAATGCACGCCAGGCCATTTTTGTTCTTCTGTTTATTTCGTTGATCATAGTCCCAAATATATGTAGTGGTAAACTTCTCCAAAGAATGCGTCATCAACGTTATTTTGTCTCGTTGATGCACGAGTATATTGGTTGAACATTATAGTATACTGGTTGAACCGAGTCGATTGCTGGCTAAGTCGAGCTCCTGAATCATTCTCTCTAGTTCTTCCATTGTTTAACTTAGAAGTGTGATATCATCAACGTATCTCAAATTAAAGATTATTAATCATCGATCTTTATGCCCGTGCCTTCCCAGTTTGTTTTAAATATTTCTTCGAGTATAGCTGTAAAGCCTTTGAGTGACATCACATCTCCTTGTCTCACTCCCTTTGTGATTGTTATTTACTCTTTTTTTCTAGTTAATGCACTACTGCTTTTGCTTTTTGGTAGATATTTTGGATGATTCTTATATAAGCTGGTTGTATTCCTTGTTTTCCGAGTGCTTCGAATGTTTTACTGAGACAAACGCTTTTACTGAGTCACAGTCCATGAAGCACATATTTAACATAGGGGTCTGTGATATTCATTAAATGTTGCGATAACTTGTCTTATTATGTGTATGTTGTCCATCGTACTATAACCAGTTCTAAAACTTCCCTGTTATCTTGGTTGCATATCGTCAGGTTGTTTTTGTGTTCTGGCTTTTATTGTTTTTGTGAATATTTTGTTTATGATTGGCATAAGGCTCAAATCGTTTTTATTTCCTTTCTTATGAAGAAGAATTGCTTTTGCCGTGTTCCATTTTGTGGGAATGTTCTCATTGTTAATGCAGTGTGTCATTATTTTCGCTAAGATGTGATATCTAAGCGTGATCGCTAAGACTTTCAGAAAGCTTTCGACAAAGTTGATCACGATATATTACTTAAGAAAATGCACAAACTTGGCTTCAGCGATAATCTAATTGGATTATTTGCATCTTACCTAAAAGAAAGATCTCAATACGTAACAATCCGTAACAAGTCTTCTGTGGAATTTATCGCAAGATCTGGTATACCACAAGGATCCAATTTAGGTCCCCTACTATTCCTCATATTAATAGACGACATTCAGAATTCCATAAGTCACTCGACATGTTTATTGTTCGCTGACGACTTGAAAATATTCAAAAAGATCAATTCACCTCACGACTGTGCACAGTTACAACAGGACCTAGACTCCCTAGTCTCCTGGAGTGAGCAAAATCATCTTCTGTTCAACATTAACAAATGTGTCTGTGTATCTTATCGTCGATCGTTTTCACCAATCCACCATCAGTATACTATACAGGGAGTGGCACTAAACAGAGTTTCTGAATTCAAGGATTTGGGCGTAACCTTCGATGTCGGACTCACGTTCGTTAACCATGTCTCACGTTTGATATCGGACTGTTACAAACTACTCGGTTTTGTAATGAGAATATCAAGAGAATTTAACAGCACCGATATCCTCCGGAACTTATATAATTATCTAATTAGAACCAAATTAGAATATGCATCTACGGTTTGGGCTCCTCACCAGCTCAAATACAAAAACAATATAGAACAAATACAAAAAAAAATCCTCAGATATCTATGGTACAGAACAAAGGGCGATTACCCAAAATATGCTCACCATGCCGAACTTCTCACGGTGTGTAACTATAGAAGCCTCGAAACAAGAAGGCAAGAATCCATTGCGATATTCCTAATAAAGGTTTTCCAAGGTTCCTTTAACTGTCCCGCGATTCTAGAAGCACTAAGTTTATATGTACCCAATAAATATATCCGTGCAAGGAATCACCCTCTGTTCTACATACCAACTTACAGGACGAATATCATGGCTAAACACTCAGTCACGCGTGGTATAGAGATATTGAACCAACTGAATGACACGGTTGATATATTCTCGGTACCGTCTAGCAGTATGAGAAGAATCCTGGCTGATATTATTCCTAACGAATAAGCTAACGCTAGAAGCAAACCCTCTTTGTGTAACAGGAGAAATCCGTGCAAAGTGGGTATAAAAAAAAAAAAAAAAAAAAAATAAAATAAAAAAAAAAAAAATATATATTTCTTCGCCTGCTGCCTTGAGTATTTCTATTGTTAAGCCGTCATCTCCTGAAGACTTGCCGTTTTTCATACCAATAGTTGTTTTTGTATCCTTGATGTTATTATTTTTGTAAATATTTTGTATATGATTGGCATAAGACTAATTGGTTGTGTAATTTTTATATACAATCATAAATATTGATAAAACCTCACAAAAGGAGTCTTCTAGTGCTTCCTAAAGCTGCACACGTCACCCATATATCTAATACTAAGAAGTCATCTTCCTAGTATGAACTTCACAACAATCAACCAGTATTCAAAAAATATGTTCAACAAATGCTTGCAAGCTCTGTCGTCTCGTAGATTATCTACAATCAGTTCTCGATCGACCCAAACGCAGCTCGAGAGCACCTTGCAATAGACTTGCGATCTAGTAACTTCAGCAGATAGCACTTTTTCTTGGAAAAAAATAAATGGATTATTTCACTCACCTATGAGAGTCAGCTGTCCTAAACGTGTCGATGTGGGGTCCGGTGGATCGGCTTTGCTTTTCTGAAATGACAAAGATTGATTAATGGTTTTAAAAGAGTAAAAATACTGTTTACCCCGATAGGGTAACTACGTGATGCTTAATTATATGTAATTACTATAGAAAAGATTTTGCTATCTAAAGTAAAAATACTGTATACGCCGATAAGGAAACTACGTGATGCTTAATTATATGTAATAACTATAGAGAAGAGTTTGCTCTCTAAAGTAAAAATACTGTATACCCCGATAGGAAAACTATGTGATTCTTAATTATATGTAATTACTATAGAGAAGAGTTTGCTCTCTAAAGTAAAAATATTGTATACCCCGATAGAAAAACTACGTGATGCTTAATTATATGTAATAACTATAGAGAAGAGTTTGCTCTCTAAAGTAAAAATACTGTATACCCCGATAGGAAAACTATGTGATTCTTAATTATATGTAATTACTATAGAGAAGAGTTTGCTCTCTAAAGTAAAAATATTGTATACCCCGATAGGAAAACTACGTGATGCTTAATTATATGTAGGTAATTACTATAGAGAAGAGTTTGCTCTCTAAAGTAAAAATATTGTATACCCCGATAGGGAAACTACGTGATGCTTAATTATATGTAATTACTATAGAGAAGAGTTTGCTCTCTAAAGTAAAAATATTGTATACCCCGATAGAAAAACTACGTGATGCTTAATTATATGTAATTACTATAGAGAAGAGTTTGCTCTCTAAAGTAAAAATGCTTTATACCCCGATAGGAAAACTACGTGATGCTAATTATATGTAATTACTATAGAGAAGACTTTGCTCTCTAAAGTAAAAATACTGTATACCCCGATAGGAAAACTACGTGATGCTTAATTATATGTAATTACTATACAGAAGAGTTTGCTCTCTAAAGTAAAAATATTGTATACCCCGATAGGAAAACTACGTGATGCTTAATTATATGTAATTACTATAGAGAAGAGTTTGCTCTCTAAAGTAAAAATGCTTTATACCCCGATAGGAAAACTACGTGATGCTAATTATATGTAATTACTATAGAGAAGACTTTGCTCTCTAAAGTAAAAATACTGTATACCCTGATAGGAAAACTACGTGATGCTTAATTATATGTAATTACTATAGAGAAGAGTTTGCTCTCTAAAGTAAAAATACTGTATACCCCGATAGGAAACGTGATGCTTAATTATATGTAATTACTATAGAGAAGAGTTTGCTCTCTAAAGTAAAAATATTGTATACCCCGATAGAAAAACTACGTGATGCTTAATTACGAGTATATGTAATTACTATAGAGAAGAGTTTGCTCTCTTAAGTAAAAATACTGTATACCCCGATAGGAAAACTATGTGATGCTTAATTATATGTATAGTAATTACTATAGAGAAGAGTTTGCTCTCTAAAGTAAAAATATTGTATACCCCGATAGGGAAACTACGTGATGCTTAATTATATGTAATTACTATAGAGAAGTGTTGGCTCTTTAGAGTAAAAAGGCTGTATACCCCGATAGGAAAACTACGTGATGCTTAATTATATGTAATTACTATAGAGAAGAATTCGCTCTCTAAACGGTACCTTTGTATTTTTTTAATTTTATTATTAATATTATTATTATGGCGAATTAATTTATTTTTAAATATCCGTTGTATGGTGCTGAAGACGGGTGCTGAGGAAACTTGAAGAATATAGTTCTTGTATATTTATTGACCCACAGAAATTGAACTGTGTTGTAAGAGGCGCGACCCCACTGTAACTCCATCTAAGCGCAGGGCAGTGGCGTGTCCATGCAGACTGCAGCAACGGACTTAACATCATAAATATTCATGAGTTTCATCAGGACAGCTCTGGGGCATGGGTTCATAGAGTTACTGCGCTAGTCGCAGTACGGCGCGATGAATGCAGCGCTCAGTTAATAACTAGCAACCTTTTTTTATTCAAGTCAAAAATACAAACTTTCACTGCATATGGCGTTCGTAGACTATGAAAATGCTTTTGATTCGGTCAAGAAATCCGCCTTACCTTATCAAGGAATACGAAAACGCTATGTTAAACTCTTCAGCAATATATACAATAATGCGACAGCAGATGAGCTGGTTGGTTGGAAAAAAATACTGTATAGCAATATACCCCTCATAGCAATATACCCCTCATGTTATACAACCTTATGTAATGTATTTACCTAAATAACTTGCTATTTATTATAATTGAGGCTTATATTAAAGTTGATAAAATAATTAAAATTACTGAACATCGTTACAAGGTTGTATTGGGGCAAATTTGTGAGCTGTCACAGGACTCAACCTAGAATTTCCGAACTATAGTGGTACAATTTTTAACCATGTACACAAAATTAATAAAATAAATAACAATAAAATAAACTTTCTTTGGTTTTAGATGTAAACATTTTTATTCGATTAAATGAGTTCAGCTGTTCATCTATAGCGCCCATGTAACTAATATCTGCGTAACAGAGATTGCACAAGCAATATTTTGCTTTTGTTTTGTATGTAAATATATACCACTGCAACAATTTAAGAGAAGGAATAATGAAGACGACTCTACTGTTTACCTCATTTGTTTGTTCTCATCAAAAAATAGTAGTGTTAAATGTACGTTTCGAGTTACATCATTTGTACTACATAATAATAAATTTTGTACTTAATAATATGGGGAAAATGTTATAATAAAATTTGTTATAATAAAATTTGTTATAATAAAATTTGTTAGAATAAAATTTGTTATAATAAAATTTGTTATAATAAAATTTGTTATAATAAAATATGTTATAGTAAAATTTGTTATAATAAATTTGTTATAATAAAATTTGTACTTAATAATATGGGGAAAATGGCGCTCTGACAGTCCGTCGCCGGGTCTGGTTCTAAATTCCACCACTGGGTGCTGGCGCTTTCTTATTATTACCGAGCTTTTCATTTTATCGCTCAAACTGCCTTGATTAGTGTTCGTTATTAAATAAAAGCTTTTAAGTTAAAATCATAAAAAATAGTATTTTGGATATAAAGGCGTAATGCAAGGATACATTCATTGCCATTATCTTTTCAACTTAAATATATAGGGGATTACGTATATTTTGTTGTATTACACTTTCATCGTATACAGTGCAACCTGATGGATTTATTGTCATGTGATAATCTCTTCCCATTAACGAACTAGAAAGTTATTTAAACAAGCATAACCAAAAACCAGACAGAGAAAAAACCGGGTGCAATGGGAATTAAACCCGTGGTAGCCCCTTGAGTCGAAAGGCAGGTGTTTTACCAATTAGACTACAGATATGAAGGAAGTGCATATGCAATGGAAGTCCAGTGCGTTACTGCTCAGCCATGCACATTAAAGTGTGTATTTGAGTTTTGAAACAGTAAATGACTTTCACTCTGCTGGCAATGCGTTATACACCCTAGGACCAAAAAATATTGTGTCTTTAGCCAAAAGAAGTGTTTATCCTTTTAACAGTAAGTACACGTATGTTTTTTCTTTTATTGTTCCTAGTTTGATAAATGTGAGCAATCGTCCTATGAGCTTCAGCACCTTCGTGAATTATGAGAACCATTTCCAATATACACATTCGACATATGCTCAAAACGCCAAAATCTTTGAAAAATTTCCCATGTTTTTTTTTCGAAATAACCTTCATAATTTGTTTCTGTACCCCCATAATTTCATCGATTATAGTTTCTGTACCCTATCGATTTCATCAGTTACAGTTTCTGCACCATCTCAATTTCATCAATTGTAATTTCTGTACCCTCTCAATTTCATCGATTACAGTTTCTGTACCCTCTCAATTCCATCAATTATAGTTTCTGTACCCTCTCAACTTCCCCAATTTCAGTTTCTGTACCCTCTCAATCCCATCAATTATAGTTTCTGTACCCTCTCAACTTGACCAATTTCAGTTTCTGTGCCCTCTCAATTCCATCAATTATAGTTTCTGTACCCTCTCAACTTCACCAATTTCAGTTTCTGTACCCTCTCAATCCCATCAATTATAGTTTCTGTACCCTCTCAACTTCACCAATTTCAGTTTCTGTACCCTCTCAATTCCATCATGTATAGTTTCTGTACCCTATCAATTTTATCAATTACAGTTTCTGTACCCTCTTAATTTCATCGATTATAGTTTCTGTACTCTCAATTCCATCAATTTTAGTTTATGTACCTCTCATTTCGAACAGTTACAGTTTCTATACCCTCTCAATTCCATCAATTATAGTTTCTGTACTCTCTCAATTCAATGAATATCAGTTTGTATACCCCTCTCATTTCCATTAATTATAGTTTCTGTACCCTCCCAATTCCATCCATTATAGTTCTTGTACCTTCTTAATTCCATCAATTTTGTTATATACTCGTATATCTCTCAACGAGTATTTCCATCAATTACAGTTTCTATACCCTCTCAATTTCACAATTACAATTTTGGGCGTAACCCCACCTGATCAACCCATACCCCAATTTTACATTGCAAATACTTGCAATTGCATTGCAAATCAAACAAGAATATATTAAATAGACAATTAATATATTCTTGTTTAACAACATATAACCAGCAAATGAACTTTCTTTTTATTTGCTTAGTCAAATTATCAATGTGAGAGTCTCATATCAGAAACTTATCGATCATTATCCCTAAATCATTTTATTCATAGGGAAGATTTTAGTCTTACATTCAGAATCAGTGTCTGGCTCTGGATTCCAGGCTGTCCAGTCTCAGTTAGACTGAAACAAATCAATATACGAGTACTATACTTAGTCATATTGAAAGCCAATATGGACGTTATTGCATTAAGGGGCCAACCCATATTTTACCAGTTTAGAGATGATTGAGAAAACGTGTCATCAATTTGTGTTATTACGCTTTTAATGTATCAAGTGATTTAATGTATCAAGTGATATCCTGGCGATTTTATTGCCGTGTGGTAAGCTCTTAAAACCAAACAGAAAGATAGAGGCCTGAAGTGAAAAACTGATCCCCTTCTTAAAAAATAATTGAGTACAAATCAATCCCGCAAAAAAATTAATATATTTTGAGAATTCATAGGAGCTGTATAAGAGCTGCACAGGAAATCTGGCACTCTGTTCTCTCTGCCCCCCCTCCCCCCCCCCATCAAGCAAGGAAACGGCGTGATGATATTATATTTGAAACAGTCTAATGCAATTTCGCAAAACTTTGAAAAACTAGTTAAATAAACAAAATGTCTATTTTTGGCAATCGGCAGTTTAATATCAAGAAGTTGTAAAGCACGGGCACAGTTTAATTAAAATGCGATAAGATCTAGCATGCTAACACGCCAGCCAGCATGTGGCTATAGAAAGGCCTCAGCTAGTATTGTAGGACCAAAACGGAAGACGAAAAAGTTGTATTTAAAAAGATCGGTGCCGAGATTAAATAAAACTTTTCGTGACTTGGTTTATGCTTCAAGACCGAAATTTTAAATCATAATTTTACTAATGTCTCCTTAAAATTCAGTTACATTAAAGAATTGTTACTTCAAGGGCGATTCGCACGTAACTCAACAGTGATATATTAAATTCTTTATAAAGTAAATGGAACCAGTCATTATGTTACACACGTTTGTTGTAACTAAAGGTCATATCGGGAAGGTTTTTTTAACAACCGTTTCCAGTGCGGCCTTCTGAAGAGTTCAATTCAACGAAGTTCGTAAGGTGGAACGTATTATATTATAAACGCTACTAGCTGGAAAGCCCTTCCAATAAAATGCGGAAATTGTAAATAAATACATGTTTATTTTATACTTACATAGGTAACAATTTGGAAAAAAAATATTGAATTGTAGCATATATCTTTGTAAACAACATTTTTTGGTGAAAACAGAATGGATTTCTTCTAGTAATTTTACTTGATTGGACCCAGGATCAATTTTATTTTTCATATAAGCCCATCTTCGAAATTAACCTAGCATAAAAAGGATATTTAAAGCTTTAATAAAAACATCAATCCACCCCACCGTTAGGCACGACACCATTTTATTAAAAAACGTTAATTATAATTGCAAAAGCCTATTTCAACAATGACAGCAAATCGATTTTCATTTGTTTTGTAAATCTGTTTACTTTGACAACGTAATGTATTTGAAAATTAGAACAATGCT
This sequence comes from Odontocerum albicorne, assembly GCA_949825065.1. Lineage (NCBI taxonomy): Eukaryota > Metazoa > Arthropoda > Insecta > Trichoptera > Odontoceridae > Odontocerum > Odontocerum albicorne. The sequence continues at coordinate 7,191,844 of OX463854.1, read as the reverse complement.
TCTCCATATATATGTTTTGTTTCATTTTCCCTTCATCGTCACAGAGTGGTTTGTTTTATTTTTTCGGCATTAGGCAAATGATACAATATTGTAGATATAACAGTCGATACAAAAATCGCACGCAATTTTCCAAATAATATTGCATATACTCGTATCTTTATTTATTTAACAACTAGATTCTACAGTGTACACAGTATAGGGAATTTTTTGGCCAAGCTGCAATCTCCCAAACAACCATAATTTTTTTTTTCGAAGTTTTTAGTTCAAGTTTTGTTTAATACGCTCTTTTATTTGGGAACTTTATATGAAATGTGTATTAGGTGTTAACATAAGTTGTGTCCGTTTTTTTTTCAATTTAAAAATGAGCACCAAAAGTAAAACAAAATAGCAAATGTTATACGTCATTCGAAAGAAAATTTTCTACAAGATTTTGTGTTTACTTTTACGTTACACATATTATTTTATTTGATTACAAGCCTTCAAAATGAAATGTCAAGTAGACGAAAGTGAGCATTTTCGACACCTCCTTCTGTTCGCGTTCAATCGAGGGAATAAAACTGCCAAAGTTGCTTGCGATATTTGCAAAGTGTACGGTGAAGATGCTATGAATGAAAGGACAGCTCGTCAATGGTGTTTGCGTTTCAAAGACGGTAATTTCGACCTGAAAAACATGGAGCTTCCTGACGACCAGTGGACTTCGATGAGGACCGCTTAAACTATATTATTCATGAAGATCCCCTTGTTATTTTAACACCCAATATAATGTAGTTAACCCCTAGAGTAATATATTTTATATAGAAACACCGTTTTATAACAACAATTCTGAAACGTTACAAAAATAAACTCTGAAACAGTGCATGGCACTGGTTGGTCGTCTAATTAATAATAGGATTTTATTTATTCCAATAACTGTACAAGGGTATGCGATACAACCCAAGTCATATATAAAATACAGAATAAGTAAATGTATACACAAATAATAATAATTATAAAAAAGAGAGAAAAATAATATCACATTCTCCAGTGGCGCAACATAAATTGTAATTAATTTCAAAAGAGAAACATAACGCAGGATGTGCTCTTAACAACACGACAACGACAATCCAAATGAACCTGTTTAAGACCGACCGACTAATGGGGCTACCCATCACACAAAATGTCTCTAAATAATGAAATCCGACTTCAATCAAATTAACTAACGACTTAGGACAAAAATACTAAGGTCCTTTGATAAATTTCATACCTGCATACGTCATCATGCCATTACACTATTGGGTAGACAGAGAGTCCAAAGCACTATAATTTCTTATCTCGACACACTTTCTTCGCCTTCTGCACATCCGTACACCTTCTCACACAGCATCGTATGTTTCTCTTACTCCTTACATTTTCTTCTTTGCAATATTTCACTCACCATAGTTTTCTCGATTGTCCTCTACATCAACTTCATCATGCTTGCATTCGATTTATTTTATTATTCTTTCGTCACTCATTCTTTCAACATGGCCAAACTTAGTACATCAGTTTTAAGTTGTCGTTCATCCTTGACTGACTGACCTACCAAAAATTATTCTAAGCGCTCGTATAGTATTAACTCAGTTCTTTTTTCGATTAAATGCGTAAAATTTCATAAAATCTCTTAATTTTATCATTCAGGGCGTTTAAATTTCATCGTCGGAGATGAAGGCTTTTTTATTAGCTGCAAAAAAGATCGATTGCCTGTATATAAAATGAAAAGCGTGCTACAAATTCAGGAATCGTTAATTATTCCTGCAAGGAGCGAGCAGTGAATAAATTAGGGGTTAATTTGCTTCCGCGCTGATTGCATCAGTCCTTGGCCACATTTCTACCCACTGCCCACCCAACATTCCGCCGTCTACCTCGGCTAATAACGTGTTTGATGCAAATACGAGTACTCCAATAAACTTATCAAAACTCGGAACATAACATATGTTCGTTAACCTTGCAACGAAAGTAAAAAGGACCTGAAAGAGAAAAACTCTATTCCATACAAATATTTTATAGAGAAATTTAATATTATTTTTTTTACTATCACACTTTCAAGTAAATACTATTTGGTTAATTTATTTGTTTTGAAGAAATCTCTTCTAACCAATCAGCTTTTGGTGCAAAACTATTATCGGTACCCTGTTTTCTAATCAATCAGCTTTTGGTTCAAAACTATTATCGGTACCCTGTTTTCTAATCAATTAGCTTTTGGTTCAAAACTATTATCGGTACCCTGTTTTCTAATCAATCAGCTTTTGGTTCAAAACTATTATCGGTACCCTGTTTTCTAATCAATTAGCGTTTGATTCAAAACTATTATTGATACCAATTAGCTTTTGGTTCAAAACTATTATCGGTACCCTGTTTTCTAATCAATCAGCTTTTGGTTCAAAACTATTATCGGTAGCCTATTATCGGTACCACGTTTTTAATATTAACTCAGAAAAACTGGAGCAGGTTGATGAGTTATATTATCGAGCGGCATATTTACGTGTGATAGGCGAATTGAAAGTGACATTGAAAAAGGGTAACGACAGACAGGGAATACAGTAAACGGAGCATTTAAAATTATGTACCACGCAATGTCAACGGTAGCAAAACTGACAATATATAATAATGTGTTGGTGCCCAGCTTGATGTTTGGAAGTGAAACTTGGACTTTGCAAATGAAGGATGAGAGTAAGATGAATGATGTGGAGATGCGTGCACTAAGGAACATTTGTGGAGTATCACTGTTTAAGAGAAGATGGAATGAAGACATCGAAAATAAATCTATGAATAAAATGATTATTTTAAGTAATATGAAGAAACGAGCTTTAAGATGAGCAATTGAATGGTGAAAGAATGACTAAGCGAGTATACAAGAATAATTAGACCGATAAAAACGTGGCTGCATCGAATAGGTCAGATTTCGAAAGAAGATAAAGTAAGAAGTATGAATAATAGAAGATTGTGCAAGACGATATGTACGAATGTAGAGAAAGTGAAAGTTGTGGGTTTGGATAGCAAAGTTTGGAGATTTGTTATCTATGCCTACCCCGTAAGGAACACAACGTGATTATATGTACAGTACCCGGCGGTAAGTAATACACATCGGGCTTAAGAAAGAGACTGTCTGCCATAATCGGCTTTCTGCTTTATAGAGTGTCGTCTCTGTCATTCATACACGTGTTCCGTCGCGATTTGTCAGTCGTTGTCATGCGACAGAGACGATGCTCTATAAAGCCGAAGTTAGCCGATTATGGCAGACAGTCTCTTTCTTAAGCCCGATGTGTATTACTTACCGCCGAGTACAATATGTAGATATGTTTTCAATATGTTTTAAGGCTTTTCCGGGCATCATAAATCAAACCACGTGGTACAACACTCCGGAAGTCCATTTCGAAATTATTCAGTCTTACAACATTCCGAAAATCGATAGCAAATTATTGTGAAATTGAAATTATTTATTTTATCCACGTCCTGATTTAGTGTTGAATATATTATATAATAATCGCTAGTGAAGATTTTATAGTTCATTCAGTAGTTAAATGATGTACTCGTATTAGGGCGGTATTGTTGTGTTTAATGCGATATTTTATTTAGTAAGTTGATATGAAATGTGTTTATAGGAGTAATAAGTACTGAAATCCGTTAATATGTCATATACTCGTACAAGCACCGTTTTATAACATGACAGTTTTATAATAGTTCAGAAATGTTATGAGACAAAGCTGTGTTACTCTGCATGGCACGGAATAATATTCTAGTTGTTGTTTTTTATATATATATTCGAATATTATATTTAAGTTTAAAAAAACATTTCATTACCAATATTCAACGTATTTAAATATATAATGAAAGTAAAAATTTCGGAAAATTTTTCCTTAGGTTAGTCATTTAAAAATAGCTTTTTCTAAGTACATTACTTACTTTGATCGAAGAAACATTATAAATTTAATGTTACATTGCTTGACTTAGCAATGACGTCAGAGGGGTAAAAAATTGAATTAACTAATCCTCAATAAATGCGGCAAAGTATCGAAGAAGTGGGGGAAATGTTCACATGGATAGTTAATGCATATTTAATGAAGAGGCCAATATTGACTACAGTAAAGTGACTAATATTGACTATAGAAATAAAATGGTTCATAATATCACTGGAATGAAAAGTACATGTTATAAAACTAAGTAACAATGGGTGTCCGTAACATTCTTAGCTCACAATTCTTGGACCACAATTCTTCGACCACAATTCTTCGTCTACAATTCTTCGTCCACAATTATTCGATAACAATTCTTCGATAACAATTCTTCGATCACAATTCTTCGAACACAATTCTTCATTAATATATTTTTAGTGAATATGTATATTTTTTATTCATATTAATATTACTTTTAAATCTAAGTTTGAATTTATAATAATGCATTAGTAAAAATATAATAATCACCATATTTTAGGTTCAGAAAATATTAAGAAACTTAAAATTTTTATTTAATGATTTGGTATTTATATTGTAGAAATCCATGTTATTACAGAATAATTTGGTATTTATATTGTAGAAATCCATGTTATTACAGAATAATTTGGAATTTACATTGTAGAAATCCATGTTATTACAGAATGATTTGGTATTTATATTGTAGAAATCCATGTTATTACTGAATGATTTGGTATTTATATTGTAGAAATCCATGTTATTAAATAATGATTTGGTATTTATATTGTAGAAATCCATGTTATTACATAATGATATGGTATTTATATTGTAGAAATCCATGTTATTACAGAATGATTTGGTATTTATATTGTAGAAATCCATGTTATTACATAATGATTTGGTATTTATATTGTAGAAATCCATGTTATTACAGAATAATTTGGTATTTGTATTGTAGAAATCCATGTTATTACAGAATGATTTGGTATTTATATTGTAGAGATCCATGTTATTACAGAATGATTTCGTATTTATATTGTAGAAATCCATGTTATTACAGAGTAATTTGGTATTTGTATTGTAGAAATCCATGTTATTACAGAATGATTTGGTATTTATATTGTAGAGATCCATGTTATTACAGAATGATTTGGTATTTATATTGTAGAAATCCATGTTATTACAGAATAATTTGACACATAAATGGGAAAAAACTCTGCACAATAACTTCAATTATAGTAACAGATCTGTTTCACTTTACAAAAGCATTGTCATTGACAACTTTAATTTCAGTTATTGTGCACATTTGTTTCCCATTTAAGTGTCAGTGCCCTCCGATCGATCATACGGTCGAAATGCAAAAAATAGGAATGAATTGATGGTTTTTGTTAATCCCCTTGGGAAAATAGAAATTTAATTGTTTCCCTAAGATGAGAGCTGGGTTCGGCTCCTCATGGGTGTATTCAAGCTATTAGGGGGTCTCCATTCGACCTTACACCGTTACATCTTCGGTTGTTTACTTTGATCTATTGGCATTAAGGGGCAGTTTTGACGCCAGACGCCACTATCCAGGTTTAGTGTATCTACATCAAGCTGGCCACTATACTAGAGAAAATGTAGCATGGTCCCTGTGACGTTTCACAAATAATGATTGGATCAAGTGTATGATATTCTGAAAGAAAGAAACGTGGAAATTCAGAGAAATCGTAGAAGTTATATGAGAAGGCGTATTAATGTGGAAGAGGCTAAGGATGCGTGTCGAGATAAGAAAGTCCTTTTTGCCTATCCCGACAGTTTTGTCCTCTCTGCCTATCTCGACAGGAAAATTGCGTGATGGACTTTCCAGCGAAGAAACTGGTCAACGAAAACTTCAAGATATTTTATATTATCAACTCTTTCCAAAGAAACACATCTACTGCCTGCTGAAGGTGAATAGGTGTGCAATTTTATGAATTTATTTTTGAGTGTTCGAATTATTGTAGATGTACTAAATCTGGTGTTAGTCTTTTTGGTAATTCTGAGTCAATAATTTTGAGTTCATCTATTTTTCAATTTGATACTTTATTGTATGGAATTACGTAAACATTTAAACAAATAAATGTTTGCAGCATATTTCATTATTCGTTAATGCAATCTTAACCTATTCAATTTATTACTTCAGATATCCATACAACTCCTGATGACACTTAGTCTTCAAAACGAAGCTTCTTTACCTGACTTACCTTACCAATATTAAATACCCGACTCAATAAGATTTTTTTCCAGTAAATACGTTCGTGATGCTTTTTGTATCAACAATAAAATAATAACAAAACAATAATACAAAAACCTTCAATAGTAAAAGTAAGCAAACAGCTTTGTTTATCCAACGACGTTCAGTAATTTTAATTATTTTATCAACTTTAATATAAGCCTTGATTCTAATAAATATCAAGTTATTTAGGTAAATACATTACATGAAACTAACAATAATGACAAATTAATACATCTTTTTACAAATAAGCAAAAATGTGGCAGTTTGTTAAAATCAAATAATATTTGGTGATGTTTGTCAAAAGTCACTACGTTAATCCGCATTGGCTAGGGATGGGGTATACGATAATTGGATTTTCAATTTTTTTATACTTAAAATTAAATGTTCGTAATTAGTATTAATTCATACTGGATCTTGGCCTATTTAAAGACAGATACAAATCATGCAATACATTATAAAGTCAGTATAATGAAAATTAGAAATTAAAACGTCAGTTTAGAGAAAAACAATTTTTCGATTTAAAAAAAAACGATTCGATTTGTAAAAAAAAACGATTTTACCCCATCCCTTTGAGACATGACATTTCAAACGTAACAGGGGCCATCCTATATTTTCTTAAGTATAACACAATGATTTTGAAGGTTGATTAATTGGCAAAACAATATTGAGTGCGCCATTGGCCTTGTTCCCAGGAAAATGACTTTATAATTGCAGGCATTGTGATCATTTTCAATTTTATAGTAGCAGATATTATAGAATTGAAAATGTCTGAATATTTATTTGCGTGAGGTGCAACAACAGCCGTGTCCAGTGGACAGCGATGGAAGCGGCAGGAAGCGGTAAAGCTAACCACGTCTGCCTTGTTGTGTAGCTCCTGTCCCCTGACCCGCTGCCCCAAATACCGCTTTATTACAAGCATTATGATATTTTATACATGTACAGGCTGGTGTTGATCGCTATCGTCTCCAGTAATCATTTCAAATCGTAAGATATATACAGTGAAACCTCGATTGATCGTTCCTCGTAAAATCATTTCCCGTACACATCGTTTATTCCACCCAGTCCCGAATGTATTCCATATACGAGTATATATGTTAAGGTCAGTCCATAAATTCATGTGTATTGATGTTATACGTATGATTCAGCATGACACTTCCAAACAAATCGTATCCAACTTTGAAATGGTCAGTTTATCATCGATTTTTGTAAACATCTGATGTAAATAAGAACCCTTAGGCTGAGGCCACACCAAAATGCTTTGTTAGGTGATAAGCTAGATTTTACGTGATTCATATACTAGGTGACTTCATGCCTGGCCACACCAAATTCATTTGACAGTTGGAAGTGGTTGAGTCAACACACGATGTCACTCTTAAAACTAACCAATTTCATTACAGCTTACTTTATCTTTATTTACTTTCTGTGCAACTTCATTCCAAAGTGATTTTATTACATGTACATTTTTCTATAATTTGCTCGATGGGTTCCACAAAGGCTCCCTTTTATACACAACTGTCAATAAAACTTCCACCATCTTGAAAATTAACCAGCACACCTGTTTGCTAGAAGATTCACTCGATGACTAATCGCCATGCAACATGGCGCGAAGCGTGCAGTGTGGCCACTGCGATAGTATGCGGTACGTTGGTTCGCTAGGATATATCGCCTAACTCGCAACATAGCTCTAAGCATCAAGCGAGGCTCCTACCTATGTGGCCGAGGTCTTAGACAATTAATATTGATAATCAGTACAAACGACATGTTCTGTGATTTTTATTTTTATGTGGTGAAAGTGAAAGTTACACCGCAGAAAAAATTAACAGGGTTCATATTGATAATGGTCGTCGTCGTTGCTGGATTTCTTAGTAGAGGGTCCCTTCGCCATCCCAACGTCAATTCAGTTAGAAAGCGAAGCTGCCCCGTGGAGTTTTTTTTTTTTTTCGAAGTGAGTGAGTCGTTGCACACCAACAAACTCACCGGTCACACCGCTGTGCTGGATCCGATGGCACACCGAAGGGAGACGATCGGAGTACACCAGCATGTTTTATTATCTCATTTTGAAAAAACATATATGACCGAAATCATAGGTAGCCTTATATCCCCGAATACTAGACGGAAAAAATGCCTATTTGAACCGGTGATCTTCCACTCGGAAGTCCAGTGAGCTCCTCTTTAAATAACAAAAATATGCGCCTATTTAAATAACAAAAATAATCAGTGTTCATAGTGAGAATGGTATCAGTGTAAGGACTGCCTACTCGTATAAATCGTTTTAAAGATGGACAAATCAGTGTTAATGATAAGCCTCGGTTAGAGCGTCCTGTTCATTTTGGCAACGACTCTCTAAAGAATTTTGGGATCCAGAACCAGATTGTAGAAAGGCTTAATTCATCTCACTAACCATAAACCAGATTAAATGAAGGCTTAATTCATCTCAGTATTTCGTCACTTGAAGGAGATAGGAAAGGCATCCCAATTTGGAAAGAAGATACCACACGAACTATCGGAAGCCAATTGCCAGCAGCCAATAAACATCTGTACTTTTCTCTTAACCCGCTTAAAATGCGAGTTTTTTCTTGACCGCATTATGACAGGTGATGAAAAGTGAATTCTCTATCATAGTGTCGCAAGGGAAAACTGTGGATATATAAGGATAAGAAGCCATTACCAACAGTAAGGAGGAATTGCATCCAAAAAGATACTTTGGTCTATTTGATGCAGGCACTCCTAATCAAACTTTGATTAGGAGTGCCTGCATCATACCCCTTACTCTCCAGATATTGTCCCAAGTTACTATCATATATTTCTGGTTCTTCAGAACTTTTTATCTGGAAAAAAAATTAAACGGTAAATATGAAGTCGAAAAAGAAGTTTCCAGTCTTTTTTACATCAAAATCAAAATCCTTTTACATAAATGGAATTCAAAAATTACCTGTAATATGGCAACAAGATGTTGATAATCAAGGTAAATGTATCATTGATTAAAATAGTACAATGTGTTTTATTTGTATTGTTTCAAAATTTCTCAAAAATACGCACGAATTTATGGACTAACTAATATACGTATATAAAACACACAAAAATAGATCGCATCGATCGTTCCTCTATGGATCGTTTTATCGCAATAAATGTTCCTAACAATTACACTAGACTGCGCCGCCAAAACTGTTCTCAATAACATACGCAAGAACGGGTCTTCCAGCCGCTATGCCTGTTGGAAGGGCCTTAACTCTTCTGAACGGGACTTCTTCGGATATTGACATATTTCATATCACATTACCAAAAGCAAAAGCGCGTTAAATTGAGCGCGTTAGAAAGCACTCATCAACGTACTAAATGACTTTGAATATGTGTGTATGTTTGTGTGTATATATGTTATGTATGCGTAAACATTAATTTTTATTTTATATATTTTTTTTATCTATATAATTTTTCTTTGTTTTTAATGTTAACATTTCTTGTATTTTTCAAAGTAATTGAGCTAAGTCTGTTTTGAGTAAATAAATAAAATACACTAAAGAGAATAGATTAATTGAATCAAAATATATTTCATTTTTTATTTTATGTTGTTATATTATAAAATTATTTTTATTCACACACATGCATGTATGTGTGCTTTTTTTTACGATATTGAACACTTTTTTTCATATGTTCCCGTATTTATCGTTTAGTTCAACATCTCTCTTCAAAAACCGATGGATAGAGGTTTCACTGTATAACAATACTGTAGAAATAAAACTATGCTATATCTGACCTGAGGTATTTTTATTTGTTTTATTTCAATGGTGGAATGGTTAAGTTGGTAAGACATGTGTTTCTTAATTGTAAGTTGTCTTTCGGTAGACAATTACGAGTAGGTTATACGGTTTGTTCGAATTTCTATAGTCTTAAGACAGTTTAAATTTGTACGTCGAATATAAAATAACGAAAAATTTGCTTTATAAATAACATACATATATGCATAACATCACGCCGTCTCCTTATCGGGGTAGACAGAGAGAATATATTGCCAGATTTTTTCAGACTCAACGCAAATCTAGTTTATCACGTTAAAACACGAGATTGGGATACAAGTGTTAACAGATAACACTCTCTCATAGCGAGATCAAATAAGTGAGGTAAGTCAAAGGATCTTCTTCAGCAGCCTTCATTCCCTTAAAGTGTTGCAAATATTCCTACCTACTAAAACCAAAATTTTACTCGTACAATATCTGCTCTTTCCGATTCTGGACTATGTGGACGTATGTTACTTGGATGTTATAAAGGAACAGCTGGACAAATTACAGCGTCTTCAAAATGTGTGTCTAAGATTCATTTTCAACCTACGTATGTACGATCATATAACTTTATACCAGAAGGCATTGAACTGGTTGAATGTTAGAAGTAGACGCCAAATTCACATACTGTCTCTATTGTATAATGTCTTTAATTGCCAAATTCACATACTGTCTCTATTGTATAATATCCTTAACTGCCAAATTCACATACTGCCTCTATTGTATAATATCCTTAACTGCCAAATTCACATACTGTCTCTATTGTATAATATCCTTAACTGCCAAATTCACATACTGTCTCTATTGTATAATGTCTTTCCAATGGATTAGCGCTACGCTCAAACAGAGATTGTTTATTGGCCCTTCCAGTTTACCTCGCATCTTTCTTTACGTTGTCCTTTACTGTCTATGCAGTAAGACTCTGGAATCAGTTACAAACCAACATAAGACTCGCTCCGTCCTTGTCATGCTTTAAGAAGCGACTGAAAAAACTCTTAATTTCTAGTCAGTAAAATAACGTGTTTCATTCCTGATATTTCTTTTCCTTTCCTCTCCACCATCCCTTCCTTTCCTTTTGATTGATGATATCTCACTTTATATGAAAAAGAATGTTCGGGTGATTTTCCATCTTTGTGGGGTTCGTGGGCATGTGGTCACGTATATGTTTATGGATTTCGAGGAGATGGATAGTCATTTGAATGATTTATGCGACCACGTAACTTGCTTCATTTAATTTTGTCTGATTGGTTGGAAGAGATTGCCGCCTGGCAATAAACCCGTCAGATTGTATTTGCAATAAAGGTGTTAAATAAATAAATGATTTTGGACAGATTTTTATAACGAGTAACTCGAATCAATTCAACGCAGTAATAACTTTATTATCTAACATTTGTTTTCATACATAATGACAAATAATTTATTTCTCTAGGTGAATATCCTGTATGCTGTCAATATGTTTATGGTACATATTAGTTATTTATTTCTGAAGATAACTTTAACTGATAAGCAAAACCTCAATATCCTGTAATTTTATAAGTTTATTGGCACTCAACTCCCATCCATTTCTATTGGGCAATTAAATGCCCATCAATAAGCCAATACCATAAAATAGATATTTATGACTCATGTCATGACAAACAGTAACGCGATCTGATCACTGATAACTATCGATCGCTCCACTGTCCCCAATGTCAAGGGACCGCCTGAATTCGTCAACAGTCAAACTATAATATGATTGAAATTAAATCACTCAAACCATAATTCTATTTTTTAATGAAAATTAAGTATTCTTCTTCCTCTTCGTTACGTAGATCTTGGATATGTTGTTTCGAAAATTATACATGGGAAGAAGAGCACCAGCTGTCTCTCTACCTTTTAGGAAGTCTTCCTGGCATGGGACGTCCTGCAGGGATCTCATGTGCTGCTAAGTATGGGATTACTTCCTATTCCACCTGACGATATCCTCTGTATTCTAGGTATATCGATGTGAAAGTTTTTAACCCTATTTCTGAGAGATTATTCTACATGTATTGTTTATAAAGGGTCCTTCAAATTGAGTGTTTTTTTTTTAATTCTTGAATAAAATACAGATGGCGTCGCGAACTTGCGTGGATATTGTGACATTTGAGATGTGTAATGTATGACATTTATAAAAATGGAGTCGTATACGAGTACAATACAACAACGCGTTCAAATTGTTGAATTATTTCATGTATTGTAATCTCCGAAAACAGTTATGTTAATTGGCCACCAAGATCATATGATCTGACACCGTTAAAACGGTTGGTGGACAGAGAAAGCGCTATAAACACAGTCTGTGAGAGACGCTGACTTTGTGCGGGATGCTTGAGAACGGGAATAGGTGGCTCAGGACCGTGAAGGTTGAAGAGCCATCTATCTGTTCTTGGACTGGTGGCGTCTCAACGGCTAGACGTGTGAAAAACAGTCAGCGTGCTGCGAACATGTTAAGCATTGCAATGCAACTCAGCAGGATCTACATGTTTGTGACGTCTGCGGGAGAAAGTGCACATCTAAGATCGGGCTGTTGTCTCACAAAATATCACAATATTGACGTGAAAGAGCAGCTCAAGATTGACGTTAAAGTAGCGAGGGGATCCTCGACTACAAGGTCCAGCAACGACGGTGAGTATAAATCAAGGACGACAGGGCTCGTCAAATCAGCTCGTTTGGTTTTCAGGCGAGATTAATTTTGACTCTAGATTGATTGAGTGAAGTTAGCGATGATAAATAGATTTGCTTTACGCGGGTTGGCTGTAGATATGTTGAGCGTTCAACAGTTAAATCGGCAAAACACTTAGAATTTTTTATCATTCTATTGAGGATTGTAAGTGCCTTATATATCATCAATGCCGGAAACGGAAGTCACTGAAAAAGTAGTCAACCATTTCCGTGTCACACTCGCTCCCAATTTGCCGTTTGTCCAGTCTAATTATATGGCACCTAGTCATTATATATCTATTTAGTTCACCCCTTTATGTGTGTCATTTCAAATTCGTAAAACTTCATTAGTCCGTCACTGGTATGTATTCAGACTAGGGGGTCACCTAAGGAATGAATCCTGAAAATCACAGAATCCTGAAAAAAGATAATCCAAGACATTATTTTTCTCGACATTCGAAATTTTCTGCGAAAGTTCTGGAAACTCGCAGGGCTGCTTAGTTACTGTTTATGAATATAATTACTGTGCCACGAGTCAAATTTGCCTTCTCCCATGACGTCGGACCTTATGTCCGCCGTCAATGTTATTATTTTCACACTTAGGTGTGTTTTCGGCGGACTAGGAATCAATTTGAGCAATTCTTTATTCGTTTCGCTTATAGCAAATAAAAAAGATTTCTATCTTCTAGTTTAGATAACGCTGGATGGGATTTATTTCGTCCACCATAACAAGCAGGCGAAAAAATAATAGAACTCTTGACCAGCTACCGGGTGGCATCCTGAATACGTGAACCTTGGAGGTAGTTCCAGCATATCACCCTTATTGTAGTATAAACTGCTACTGTGCTCGAAGACGATACGTCTTATGACCGTACCATCTGACCCCCATTATCCTCATAAGATATCTGTTCTCAAAACTGAGAAGTCTTCTTTCATAAGTCTTGGTCATTCGTTTCGTTTCCATGTCTGGATCAACATTTGTTAATTATCCCACATGTTTCCAGTAGGAGAGCAACACAGATCGCCCTATCATTTACATCAATCATATCTTGCCCAAAGCATGATGTCACGACGTTTGAACAAATTAGCAGTCGTTGTTGGGGCTCGTACTCGAGGATCCCCTCACCATTCCAACGTCAATTCAGTTGGATAGCAAAGATGTGCCTTGGAGTTTTTTTTTAAAGTAAGTGAGCCGTTACACACCAGCAAACTCACCACCCACACCGCTGTACTGGATCTGATGGGACACCGGAGTGAAACGATCGGAGCACACCGACATGTTATTTTTTTTTTGAAAGAATACGTTAGATATGACGGAAGTCAAAGGTCCTTAAAACCCCAAATACTATGTTAGGCTGAAAAAATTACTGTGTCATTTGAAGGGAGTAGCACAGCGCGGGATTTGAACTAGCGAACACAGAAGTTCAATGCATTACCACACGATCATGCATTTCAATGGTGACCCCCTCCGTAACTTAGTAAGACGGTCTCCCAGCCCGGGGTTTGCAGGTTTGATTCCATCAATTTTTTTAGGCGTTCCAGTCTGGTTTTCACTAACGGACTCGTTAACATATTTCTAGTTGGTTGGAAGAGATTGACACTTTGTAAAATTGTACTGTGTACAACAAACATGTAATAAAATACATGTATTATAAATTATGTATCGCCCAACAATATCAATAAACACTAATTTCGTTCAAGAAACCCCATCTCTGCATGTTTACTTTGCATCTAGTCATCCCTACTCCGAGTATACTGAAGGTTCTCCAAAGAAGACCAAGACAGTTAGTTGATTTCCAGGTCCTGTCGTTTCCGAGAGCACGGTCCTGTCGACAGGTGTGCTTTCTTTCCGCTTCATAATGTACGCTCTTCCTGGAGAATTCGTCCCTCTGTTCATGAAACTAGTCCTGAATTTCATTTTCGATATTACTGGCTGGTGACCATATAAAGCGTGTTATGGACCCTGAACTAATTACTCGTACAACACTTTCTAGATCAATTGCAACACTTTGTTGATCAGTTGCTATACTTTCTAAATCTGCTACAACACTTTCTAGATCAACTGCAACACTTCTAGGGATCTTAGTTGGGCCGATACCGATTAATTGGTAGATTTTCTCCAAAATCTCCGTTTTTAAACATTCTGTTATTATCCTCCCGATTTCGTTGAATTGTATTACACTATTGCTGTATACAGAACAATCTGGTGTGCTTATTGCCATGTGATAATCTCTTTCAACCAACCAAAAAGATGTAAAAGAAGTCTAAAATAAAAACGTGACTGGAATTCTTTTTAAAAAAATCTTTATTCCAGCAGGATTTGAACCCGTAATCTCCGAGGTGGAAGACTGACATCTTACCAACTAAGTCACGGAGGGTTTCATTCATAGTGCAGAAAACTGTTCTAACATGCGAGGATCTACTTCAAATTGGAACTGGATATTCCACTGCTGGCCAGCAAAGTGAAACAGCTGACACTTTTAAAACGTATTTTTGCGCTCTCCGTGACTTCTCAGTGAGTTTAAGTAGGGTGTTATTTCTAACAGTGACTTTATTTATTTTTTACTGATGCAGTGCTGTTGTGTAAGATAGGCTTCTGTTGTGTAACAAAACTCCCTGGTATCAAGTAATAATACACTTGAGGATCACGATTGTAGTTATTTTGTAGAAAAGCGAAGATTGGCCATATTCACGTGAGTGCGTGGCAACTTTAGTCTCAATCACAGTTTTACTATAATCGGAACTTTGCACGCAGAGTCGGAATTCGCTGTAATATTTATTTTTTCCTTAAATACAGTTTGATTTTCAAGTTCTTTTTAAATAAACAAGTATAGTAGACGACTTATGTAGCCTAATTGGTAAGATATCCGGTTTCCAACCTAGACGTTACGGGTTTGATTCCCATCAGTTTTTATTATTAAGGACAATTTTATATAGAGCTTATAAGTTTTTACTTATATATACAATAGAATATTGCATTAACTTCGGTCCATGTTTAAAATATAATTATAACCACGGCTATTCAATGCTACAGCTTAACAAACTAATAATTTATAAAAAAAAGTAACAGTTTATCCAAATACTTATAATACAATACATTATTTTGTTTATGATTAAACATATATTTTATTTATTTGTTTATTTTATTTAACACTTTTATTGCAATACAATCTGGCGGGCTTATTGCCAGGTGGCAATCTCTTCCAACCAACCAGACAAAAGTAAATGAAGCAAGTTACGTGGTCGCATAAATCATTCAAATGACTATCCATCCCCACGAAATCCATAAACATATACGCGAGAACATGCCCACGAACCCCACAAAGACGGACAATCACCCGAACATTATTTTTCATATAAAGTGAGATATCATCAATCAAAAGGAAAGGAAGGGATGGTGGAGAGGAAAGGAAAATAAAAATCGGGAATGAAACACGTTATTTTACTGACTAGAAATTAAGAGTTTTTTCAGTTACTTCTTAAAGTATGCCAAGGACGGAACGAGTCTTATATTGGTTTATAACTGATTTCAGAGTCTCACTGCATGGACAGTAGTAAAGGATGACGTAAAAAAAGAGGAGCGGTAAACTGGAAAGGCCAATAAACAATCTCTGTTCGAGCGTAGCGCTAATCCATGATTGGAAATACGGTGAAAATTTTCGGCGATATAAGAGGGGGCGGCGAGACAGTTAAGGATATTATACAATAGAGACAGTATGTGAATTTGACGTCTATTTCTAACATTCAACCAATTCAATGCCTTCTGGTATGAAGTTATATGATCGTACTTTCGTAGGTTGAAAATAAATCTTAGACACACATTTTGAAGACGCTGTAATGTGTCCAGCTGTTTTAGATCCACGCTAAAACAAAACAGACTAATAGATGTATTATTAATAGAATTTGACATTCAATTCAAATGAAAATTTTATATAGCGCCGTTTAGAGAGCAAACTCTCCTCAAGGGCGCTCCAGCTCGGGACTCGAACCCAGTAATATTAAACAAATAAAGTCTCGCAGCTATAGAAGCACATGAGCCTAAGGGAGATATTTATATTTGTCCCGTTAATCGCACCTTTGGATTTAGAAGCACTAGAGTATGCACGGAATTCGCAGTTCGTCATGACACTTCGTTAATAATACTACCACATGTGAAGAGGCAATACCATTCACACACGTCTAGCACACGTGAGTATTTTTACCAGATGAACTTTGTCAAGCATGTACTCTTTTTTTGGGTACTATCGGGAATCGAACCCGAAGCCAGATTCGCAAATTTCTAAACTCCAGTCAGTTTTCAATGCAGCTGCTTGGCTGATATACGAGTATGTTAATCATAAATATTGTCATATCAGTCATATTGACATATCAAATTCGAAATAAATTACATTGGAACAAGTGTCGCGAACAGATTTATTTATTTTACACATGACAAGAAATATACATGGTACATCATTTGTGATAAAACAACAGGTGATTTAATTCGGACACACAATTTTAATGGATCTGGGTTTGTTGCCTTCCATTTGTCGTGTCCCCAGTAAACTGGGATTTTGCCTGTATGTCACTGAGGACATATATTCGTATGTAACATGAAAAAATAAATTGATACTTCTTTCCGATTTTTGAATTTATAAAACCCCGTTGCACATTCTCATCAACCTGGCAAACAGTGACACTCAATTACACAAATATACATCACACGAAATCAAATTCCTCACACTTCATTACTCCAGACAGACCAAAAACATTCACCCCACAATGTACCGCACATAATCATAAAAGTAAAAAAACAAAAATATAAGTATAAAACAATAAAAAAACACCACACTCAAGAGCTCACACAAACCTCTTCCACACGTCATTCATCTTGCAAGCCCAAGTACTCAAATTCCTGTCGAATAACAACCACGGTCCGATCGACTGCTTAAATTGTTTTCCTCCCTTTGCCTTTATTGAATTCAGCACTCCATTGATTAATAGATTGATTTCAAACTTTGTCTCTTTGTATTCAAGTCCCTTAATGCGATGTCTCCATTGTATCTTTCCAAACTGTGTCTGAGATATGTTCCTTCGGAGAGAAGTAGACCTTTGAGGTTGGTTTATTCATTATCAAATTAATTGATTGTTCCAAATCGATCGAATAAGGTGGGATATTGTGATTGAACTTTTGCATTTGCTGCTCACGTGGCGCGGAATGGTGTAACTTTTTGGGTTAGAGATATGAGTGGTGTATGCAGCATCAGGAAGTGCTTGAAGACAGCCGTTTTTTGGGAGAACCTATCAATATTTATTATATATGAACACTACAGCTAAAGCCGAATATGGTACTATATCAGAAGATCTATAAAGGTTTCTTTGTAGTACATCTACCTTGGTAAGTTTTCTGCGGTTTTCTTACCAAATATATGTTTCTGAATAAATGCAGATACGAGGATTTATAATATTTTCAATCTGTCAATAATAGTGAATTCAAGTTCCGAGTTAGAGCGCCCTTGAGGTGAGTTTGCTCTCTAAACGGCGATATATAAATTGTCCTTTATTATTATTATTATAAGCCCCCTGGTGGGAGTCTGGCGTTTTACCAACAGAGTATTGCAAAGTTGTTAAGTCAAGGGACAATACATAAATGATATGTAACAAGAAGGAATGCGGTTCTGGACAGTCGTAAAATGTAAACATGAGATTTATATTTTTCAAGATTTATGTAGGGGCGGATCGTTAGGCTCCCGCACTCGGAGACCGCGAGCCGCCCCCTGGGTGCTATCGAGGGTGGTGGGATGGCCCCCTCACGCCCCTGACTGAAGTTCAAAGTCAAAGGGTGACATATTTATACTCGTACACTGATTACCTGCCAGCCGGAGTTAATTAATATAATTGCTTCATTTATATTGAAAAACGGTTTCCACGTTTACTAAAGCATAATAACAAAACTTTTATGGTGTAATTAATTTCAAAACTTGACATTTTGTGTTGCCAGTTCATACCATAAATAATTTTTCATTTCAAAGATTATTAAAGAAGTATTTCTATTTATTAGCGCCACAACCAATATTCCTGTAGATATAATACATAATTTAGATAAGTTTAATTTGACAAGTCTCTCTGATCAGCGAATATTAGCGGACTTGATTGTACTTTTCAGAGTTGTGAATGGAATGATCAATTGTCCGAAACTCTTGGAATTGATTAGCATTCGAGTTCCGACAAAAATTACCAGGCTGCAAGACACCTATGGCCTATAGCAAATATGGCAAGACACCTAGGCTATGTGAAAATTATGGAATAAATTATTTTGCAAATTCTCCCATACCTAGACTACACAGAATCGGAAATGAGTATGCTGCAGTCTAGGATATTTTTGGAGGTAGTTTGCTGACCTATAAGGAGTGCCTAAAAAAGCACGAATGTCAAAGCCTTGAAATGGGATCCCGCGTGTCTTTTAAAGAACTTATTTGAACAGCTTTTTAATTGATTATTGTGTTTTTTTTACAATTTTTGTGATTTTTCCTCCGTGCTTTTTGAGGATTTGTGAATTTGTACCTGTCTGATTCCGTATTTTATACTTTATTTTCAAATTTTCATTTGTTTTTAATTTGATTTTCAATGATTTGTCATTTGTACGCCGTGCGGGCTGTGCGCCTGTGCCGGCAAAGTTTACTACTGTTGTTTTTGTTTTCGCGCCCTACAATATAATTCACTTAACCAAAATTCCCGTTTTTTTTTTAATTCAGAATTATTAATTTCTTTTAAAATAAAATACATGATAATAAGTAGGAACCTATTTTGAAACGGCAAAACCAAAAAACATATTAAAATTACTTACAAGTTATGATAATGGGCAATACACTTCCATGGTATCGTTGTATTGTGGATGTAGAAGAGGCAAAGGATGAGTTTGTATCGAGATAGGAAAGTCTGGTGCTCTATATTCGCTGCCTACCCTGACACGAAAATGGCGTGATGATATACATGAATTTTAAAATTGTATTATAATATTTAAGTTATCAAAAATTGCCCGATAACCACAGATTTAAAAGTCCAGTGTAAACAAACAACCCTTTAAAACGGCCACCGCGCACCATTTTAATTTATTTCGCTGCTATCGATTTGTCCAAATTTAGACTTCGGGTTGGTTGCCAACAGGTTCACCATTCCACACCCGTAGTTATGTGAAACTCTGGCCTGATGATCCATTGACACCCCTTTTGGCCCACTCCAGCAAAGCTCTTTTGATTGACATGTAGAGCCCTAGCCTAGGGTTGCCATGTATCCGTATTCTCCAGGCATACCATATTTCTTGAGTCATTGGGGAATATCCATAGAGTATTTTTTAATAGGTTTAAGAATTTAGGAATCTGAACTCGAGTGTTTTATACTACTGCAGTGTTACCACTTTGGTAAATTGAAGTTGTGATTTTGTAATAGTACATTGCGCTTTGGCAACACTACAATACGCTTTTATATCTAGCGTCATTTGTTTGTTTCAATTTTGGTAATTTTATATTTTTAATAATTTCATTTATTTATAGATGACAAGAAATCTTATAAATACATAAGTTGTGGAAAAACAACAGGTAATTTAATATGGGCACGACATGTTTTATGAATCTGGGTATATTGCCTTTTATTTTTATGATAGTATTTCCAGTAAATTAGGAGTTCGCTTCATCACTTGACACTGGCGTATACTCCTTCATATATAGGAGTTCACGGCCATTATTCAAAGATAGAGAGAGGAGTTTGCTTATATCTTACTGAGGACAGTCTATTGGTTTTTAAAAATTTACTGCTTTCTTTATAAAAATAAGAAAGATATATATTAAAATGGGTATCTACGTATATTTAAGGGCAATTAAAAAACTTTTGATTAATGTATCAAAGTTTATTTTAATTTTTGGAGGTAACAACATCCTAGATTGTCCTAGGCTTTGAATCATATTATCCTAGTCCATGGGGCGGCAAACTACGGCCCGCCACAATCTTATTTATTATATGGCCCGCGAACTAAGAATGGATTTTACAATTTCTGTATTTAGCAGCACCTACCTGTGTGAAAAAATACATTTTCAAATAAAAATGTCTAAAACTTCAATACAGATTAGCATTAACAGATGAACATTTGCAATAAATTTTGATGATAGGGAGTACTAACTTTGAACCCCGATTTCGTGAAATGTTATTAGAGCCATATTTCAAACAATTGTAGTTTTTTAATCTACTTATTATTATTACGTTACATTTTGTTGAATGCATTTGTTAAATTTTAATCTACTCATTATTATTACGTTACATTTTGTTGAATACATTTGTTAAATTTTAATCTACTTATTATTATTACGTTACATTTTGTTAAATACTCGTACATTTGTTAAATTTTAATCTACTTATTATTATTACATTACATTTTGTTGAATACATTTGTTAAATTTTAATCTACTTATTATTATTACATTACATTTTGTTAAATACTCGTACATTTGTTAAATTTTAATCTACTTATTATTATTACATTACATTTTGTTGAATACATTTTAATCTACTTATTATTATTACGTTACATTTTGTTGAATACATTTGTTAAATTTTTTTGTTCTTCAATTAAGCCTATATAAATATCCTCGAGTTTGCATCTTGGCCCCCAGAACTTAAAATAAAGGGTCTTTCAAATTGAGCGTTTTTTTTATTCTTTACTTTCCTGGGTCTTATGACATTTGAGAAGTGTAATGTATGACATTTATAAAAATTGAGTCGTATACAATACAACGACGCGTTCAAATTGTTGAATTATTTTATGTAATGTAATCTCCGGAAACGGTGATGTTAATTGGTCACCAAGATCATGTGATCTGACAACATTGGACTATTTTCTCTGGGGTTGCGTGAAAATCCAGGTCTATAAGAATGACCTCCAATCAATTCCTGAGCTGAAGGACGAAATTATTCGCATTATTGGTGAGTTAGAACCGCAATTATGCCAAAATGTCATCGAAAATTTTGACAAAAGAGTGGACATCTGTGGAGCTGCAAGAGGTGGACATTTAGCGGATATTGATGTTTGTGTTTAAATGTAATACATTATACTTCAATGACCAATAAAAAGTTTTTTGAAATCAAAGCAAATTGTGTGTTTTATTCAAGAATTTAAAAAAATTATTTAAAAAACCGCTCAATTTGAAAGACCCTTTATTTGCTATTTGACCCTTAAAATAATTTGCCGACGCCTACCCTAGTATATTGATTCAAACTATGGCAACCCTACGTTACATCATACTGTTAATTTAATCAATATATTATACTCGTAATAACTGACATTAAATTGATAAATAATATTTATCTATTACCATATTCCTACCTGCCCATATTCAAACCGCGAACGTAGCAACCAACAATCGATGAGAAAAAAGATACATGCTGGCAACCTAACATTCAGACTTGGCGCACCGTCACAAATATTGTATGCGGGCATGTTATAGTCAGCTCACGGTCAATCCAAAGGCAGCTCGTGAGCAGACCGCGTTATGAACAAGATCAAATAGCAATCCAGCTAAGATTTTAAGAGCAACTAACATTTTATTGTTCCTGACATATTTCAATTGAAAAGTTTAAACTCCTTCCAATACATAATATATGTAATTGGGCACTTACATATTCTTTGACAGTGTGAAAAAGTCATGCGCATGTAAGAAATCAGTCATACGAATTGATCATTTGATGTTAATTACCAAAAAATCTCATTTTTGGAAACATAACACTATAGTTCGGAAATTCTAGGATGAGTCCTGTGACAGCTCACAAATTTGCCCTAATACAACCTAATGTAATGTATTTACCTAAATAACTTGCTATTTATTAGAATTGAGGCTTATATTAAAGTTTATAAAATAATTAAAGTTACTGAACATCGTTACAAGGTTGTATTGGGACAAATTTGTGAGCTGTCACAGGACTCATCCTAGAATATCCGAACTATAATCAATTTGTGCTAAAAATCTGACGTTTTATGTTATGCTACGTACGCTCGGATATTGAACAATTATTTAATATTTTTTTCATAACCATAAATAACATTTTTTTGTTATAATTTTTTTTTCAAATTTACTATAATTTTCATTTCAAATTAACTGTACCCACTAAATTAGATGGACTCTTGTTGAAATATTATAGTGAAAAAAAAAACAATTTAGTGAATGTCCTTTTTATCTATCCGTCACATTTACATTCACGCACATTTACACACATATACGAGTATATAAATCAACAGGTACAAACATAATAACTCTCGCAAATGCATCGGTACGGTGAAGTTAGTCTGACGCCGAAAGGACGTGGCAAATTTAAGAAAAAGCTTTAAAGAAATGTCAATAATGACACCAAGTTAGGTGTAGTGCGTGCTGTCCGCCTTAGGAATCGTCTTGGCAACATCATTGGTAGTCCTCCTCCGTGGGAAGACAAACATTTTTTTCTTGCATCAGGGCGCGCCTCTGCTCCCCGTGGGTGCACTCAAACTATTAAGCTATCCAACTTTTCTCTGTCCATGGGAGTTTTCATGACAAACTCTTTAGTTTCAATCTTGCCCCTTCGCCCTGTTGCAATTGTTGCGGCCATCTGGATCAATCTGCAGAGCACATTATGTGGCACTGTAATGATAATCGAGTCAGTAATTTCCGAAGGGAACAAACATGGCCTTACGTCGGTCCATCATTGCACCAATTTTCTGTGAAAGTACTGGCAACTTGCTAGGCTGTTTGAACTTCAAACCTTAAGCCACTTTATAAGACATTTTTTACTGCGCTGCGAGTCATTTTCCTGCGAGTCTTCTCCAGTAAGTTAAGTCCGTCGTCATTACTATTCTTTTTACACTCTGGTGTGTCGCCACCGGAGGAGTTCCTTTGGGCAGTATCTCATTGACTCATGACAAAAGTTAAGAAGTTTTCGATCTTCCAGTGTAGATCGCGCTAGACTGTCCACCTTTGGAGGGCCCTAAACTATGTTGGTGACATAATTATATAGTTTTGTACGCTTGTATACGCCTGTTTATTTTTGTTATTTATATAATCTGTTACATTTTAATGTATGAAGCACACACTACAGTTTATTTATTATTGGTATTAGGTACATTGTACCGTTTATAAATGAATATTACATTTGGTCTCTGAGTTAACAGCCCCGCCCTCACTAAAACAAATTTGTTGTTATACGTTATTTGTTCATATGTTATATGTATAGTATAGTTCCATATGCCGATCAATTGATCAAATTCCTAATGATTAACGATGATATTCTGTCAGATTGCATGACACAACGACGTCTCCGGTGAAACGACATATCAATGCCAAAATGTCTATTTGGGAGGAAATATTTCGATATCCATGTATTGTTGTTGGAAACACTATTGAATCTTTATAAAACATTTTTGCTAATAGTTTTTGCAACCCTTTCAACTCGAAAAGTTTCCGCGACACAAATGTATAAGGTGCGTGTCGACACGATTATACACCACAGGAGTTTGCCTATGCCAAAATTGGTGTATTTAAGACCGCCTTCCAAATATATTTAGGTAAAATTATCTTCATCGTTTTAGACGCTATTATCCAGTATTAACCGGTCCAAAGCCCAACTAAAGGAGGAGGGATTCCTTTTCTGATTTCTTCCCTTTCCATGTCAATTACAGATAACATTGATAATACGACTTTATATTTTTTTTATATAATTTTCGTGTACAAGGGTGTGTGCTGAAAAATATCACAAAGTGGCCAGATAAGATGGAAGAAGCTAATAGAATGAAATGTACAATACATCGTTCAATAAAGTTGATATTCTGAATAAATCTTTTTTTTTTATTTCTAAGTTAAAAGCGAACGAACTCTTTGACCAGCCAATATTTTATCGTATTGTTTATATAGTTACGGCATTAACATTGTGGAGGTTTAAAGCCATTGTAATTTGTTTTATCAAACACAGAGTCTTGTTTGTGCTCCCGATAATTAGATGAAAGCATTGAAACCGGTAGGGTTATACCGTTACAAAAAGTGGAATAAACAGTGTTTGATAAAACAAATTACAATATGTTATCAATTAGGTTATGACCCAATTTCTCACATAAGCAATCGGTGCATTTCTTATAATCGATCCATCGGTACTACGAATTGTATGTATTTAAGCAATCAGCACTACGAATTGTGTGTATTTTTAAGCAACCAGTACTACGAATTGTGTGTATTTTAAAGCAATCAGTACTACAAATTATGTGTATTTTTAAGCAATCGGTACTGCGAATTGCATTTCTCATAATCGATCCATTAGTACTACGAATTGTGTGTATTTAAGCAATCAGCACTACGAATTGTGTGTATTTTTAAGCAACCAGTACTACGAATTATGTGTATTTTAAAGCAATCACTACTACGAATTTTGTGTATTTTTAAGCAATCGGTACTGCGAATTACATTTCTCATAATCGATCCATTGGTACTACGAATTGTATGTATTTAAGCAATTAGCACTACGAATTGTGTGTATTTTTAAACAACCAGTACTATGAATTATGTATTGTATATTTTCAAGCAATCAGTACTACGAATTATGTGTGTATTTTAAAGCAATCGGTACAGCAAATTATGGATATTTTTAACAATCAACTGCGTGATTTTTTTTTTAACAATTGTTTTTCACCACTGCTAACCCTTCAGCATTTCTTATGATTAATCAATCGGTACTACGAATTGTATGTATTTTTAAGAAATCGTTACAACAAATAATCGTTTGTATTTTTAACAACTAATTGTGTACTCGTATGTTTTGTTTGACACCACAACTAATGAAACAGCATTTCTTATGGTATAATCGGAACCGGCCCCAATAATAATTATTTTTTATACTTCATACTAAAAATCGATGGTTGTTTGTTGTAATTCAATTTCCTTATGAGAAGGGGAATAAAGTGAGACCAACACAATAAGGCCAGGGGTCGGAAAACTAATATGCTGAAACAACCACCTTGAAAATAAATTAAGTTTGAATATCTGTTACGCTTTATTAAAGCAATACCAACATGCAACGGAAGTGTAAATTAGTTTGTAAATTTTGTAATAAGTATATATTTTTTTAAATTTATTATCCACAATATCTCCGTGGCCTAGTTGGTAAGACGGTTGTTTCCCAACCCGGAAGTTGCGGGTTCGATTCCCGTTGGAACTCAGATTTTTAAAAAACGAAATCATTTAATTATAGTCTCAAAAAACACATAAAATCATTTTTTTCGTAGTTCGTCTTCGATTGGTAACTTTTCTTAGAAAATATTTGTTAACACATGCAGTTTTGGCGAAGTACTCGATGTAATAACCGTAGGCGCTTTGTATATGGTATGACTTAAACCCAGCTGATGATAGTATGCCTTGCAGGGGCATAAGTAGGATTTAAACCCATCCAAAGATTGTATGCCTTGCAAGGGCTTAAGTGGAGTTTAAACCCAACTGGTGATTGTACGCTTTGCAGGGGTATAAGTGGAAATTAAACCCAGCTGATGATTGTATGCCTTTCAGCCAGTTAAGAGATATTTAAACCCAACTGATGATTATATGCTTTCCAGGGGCTTAAGTGGAATTTAAACCCAGCTGGTTTGCTGGAGCAATAGTGGGATTTAAACTCAACTGATGATTGTATGCTTTGCAGGGGCTTAAGTGGGATTTAAACCCAGCTGATGATTTTATGCCTTGCAGGGACTTAAATGGGATTTAAACCCAGCTGTTGATTGTATACCTTGCAGGGACTTAGGTTTTTTTCCACTTCACCGCTCTTCATTTTCTCGTGATATTTTATTGTATATGGTATTAGACTATGTAATAAGCTACCAGCTACATCAGTTATAAGATGCACACCATAGTTGACGTGTTTCAAAAAGCGAATTAAAAATTATTTTTTTTCTCCCTTAAGTGACATAGGATTTTTTTCCTGACTTTCCATCATCCTTTCCAATTCCCCATTCCTTCTACTGGCCATCGATGACCTTATAAAAATTGTTTTACTTTTCTTTGTTCTGTATTTTTTTGTTCATATTATTTTCGTATTGCGTGTTTTTATTATACATCAAAAATTCTAATCCTTGGCCTTTAACTCAAAACTTTTTAAAAATAGTCGTATGGAGTTGGAAGAAATTGCCCCATAGTAATATGGCAATAATAATGTATTGTACAATATACACTAAATTATTAAATAAGTAAAGAACAATAAGACAGTGCTATATATCGAAGTATTAGGATCGAACTTCTCAACGACACCAACCAAAATTAATTCATTAGTAATTTTCACCATAGACGTCCGCGATCGACTATTTTTCGACCCATGCCTCCCACATTATGGTGAACGCTCACAGTAACTACCTACATGACGTCATCCCTTCTATCTTGATGGCGATCTCATGGGGATGGAGGTGGTTATAAAGGGAGGGTGGATAATGTCACCATTACCAACGCTGTCAATCTAATTATTTCAGACACGGACAATGAACGCGCATTTCTATATAATCATTAATAAATACATATTACCATCACCCCATGTCCCTTTTGGTAGGCAGAGAGGACAGATCTTCATGCCCTTGTATCCATGTACACAGACCTCGCCACGCCCACATCCATACATTTTTTTCTATCCCTCATAATTCTCATTTTCCCTCAGTTAAAAAAATTATTAATCTCTTTTTTTCCTAAGTATTTTAGCTACTCATTATTTCAATGCAGGTCAACATTTCTTAATTGCGCTCATTAATTTATTGATTCGTATCCTTTGAATATATCCGAGTTTATTACGCCATTTTTCAGCTGTCAAACGTATATTTACCGCCTGGCAATAAGCCCGCCAGATTGTATTGCAATAAAAGTGTTAAATAAATGAATATATTTAACATATGGTATACGAATTTTACGAAGTGCATTGCTGATTTTTTCTCCATTTTTATAACATATTTTAATAATTTCTAACCATTCTGTAATCATGTACCGCTGCACGATTAATTTATAGATGGCGTACGTCCTTTATAAATATTATACGTTTGACAACTAAAAAATTGCGGCAAATTTAAAATTGCAGCTCTTGTTGCGCTACCCTATATAATCATTACTTCTTGGATGATAGAGAAGATGGTGCCTTGCGGTGCATGGGATACGAAAAGCAATCCTTGTGATCGAGGATTATTGTCAGTAATCATGTGAATGGAAGCCACCTGTGCGTATATTGGTTTATTGAGTGCAAGTTATTGCGATTCAGCAAGCACGCAGTTTTGACAAATGAAACATCAAGTTCTGATGGTAAAGAGATTAATTTTTTAAGACGATAGGCAGCTAATTATTCTTCTGAATGTTGTCAAATATTTTTTATTAAATAATCTCCAATTTTTGGAAGATAAAGATTTTGATGGTCTTGCGCTCCATGGAATGTGGAGCATTCGCCTCCAGCATCATATCTCGATGACATCTATCATGTTTGTTTATTTATTTCTCATCATCAATGTTTCCACTACATACATAATATAAGCTACCGATATACATAATAGAATAAGAAAAATAGTTTAAGAGAAAACCAGTCCTTACGTGAATCTGCCAAGAATTGAAACACAGACCAATAAAACCACTTACCGTTAGACCACAGCTGAAGACTACCGGCGTTCCATGGTATACAGAACTATTTCCCATATACTCCGTTCCATTTCATGGTACACAGAACTCTTTCCTATGTACTCCGTTCCGTTCCATGGTATACAGAACTCTTTCCTATGTACTCCGTCCCATTCCATGGTATACAGAACTCTTTCCTATGTACTTCGTTCCGGTCCATGGTATACAAAACTCTTTCATATGTACTTCGTTCCGTTCCATGGTATACAGAACTCTTTACTATGTACTCCGTTCCGTTCCATGGTATACATAAGTCTCTCCTATGTACTCTGTTCCGTTCCATGGTATACAGAACTCTTTCTTATATACTCCGTTCCGTTCTATGGTATACAGAACTCTTTTCTATGTACTCCGTTCCGTTCCATGGTATACAGAACTCTTTCCTATGTACTCCATACCATCCCATTGTATACAGAACTCTTTCCTATGTACTCCGCTCCGTTCCATGGTATACAGAATTCTTTCATATGAACTCCGTTCCGTTCCATGGTATACAGAACTCTTTCCTATTTACTCCGTTCCGTTCCATTGTATACAGAACTCTTTCCTATGTACTCCGTTCCGTTCCATGGTATACAGAACACTTTCCTATGTACTCCGTTCCGTTCCATGTTATACAGAACTCTTTCCTATGTACTCCGTTCCGTTCCATGGTATACAGAACTCTTTCCTACATATCTTTATATGTACTCCGCTTTATTTTAGGGACAGATCTGTAATATATTTCAAAGCGACATGGGATTGTGTTACACCGCTTATACCACATTATTTCTATTGTAGATCTAATTTAGCTTGCTTGCACGGTCTTAACACTTTAAAACCCGATCAAAATAAAGTCAACCTTTTCCTGTGCCGGACTTGTTTTTTTGAGGGGCTTACTAAAATGGTTATATCTAAATCAATATTACTAATATTGTAATGAAACTTTGCATATTTGTTTAAAATATTTTAATAATTTAGTTGCGTGTAGTCATTCTGCTAACATACCCCTTTGTGGAGAGCCACGTCATACTCCTTACTCATGTACCGGGTCACACTTGCTTAGCACATACATAAATTATAAATTCTGTAGGATTTTTCTTTTTTGTCAGTTGATGGAGTACATATCAACATATATTATGCTTAGACACATTCTTTGACAACCTATTCGGAAGATCCTGTAAATTCCTTATTCTATTTGGACCCAGAGGCTGTACTTGGTCTCCAGATGTCGAAATCTTCAAGATCTGATCCTTCACTGCACACCGATTACGCGACGTTAGAATTGACACCATAAATCAATTAATGCATATTTGTATTATCTATGATATTGTCCATATTAGAAATCAGAAATCAGGAGACTTTCGTCTAATGGTTGAATTGTTTACTAACATAGATGCCAGTAATGTCCTTTTTTGGAAGACGTATCATCAATTCCGTTATAACACAGGATCAGGATAAAAAGTGTTAAGTATTGAAGGCATTACTCACCAGTTCGTTGGTCTTCCTCGGCGAGTGGTGTCTGCGGGGTGGGGAGGGGGATGCAGACAGTCGCGAGGGGTGAGCTTGGCTTCTCGCCACCGCTGCTGAACTGTCCCTTTTCTGGAAATTTATTTATTTAGTAATAAACGTCACGATGTGACTTAAAACGACAATAATGATAATAAAAAAAACAGTAGTATGTGATTCATATATAAAAAAGAGCAAATTTTTTTTAAACAATTACGACAAAAATAATAACAAAGAAACAGGAATATACAAGCGTACAAAGCTATAGGGTGGCACAACAAAAACTGCAATTTTTAATTTAATTTAATTTAATTTTTAATTTAAAGATTAATTTATAGGTCATTTAGATCAGTGCTTCCCAAATTGGGGGCCGCGGGATTTCTCGTGGGGGTCGCGAAAATATTCAGTACAAATATTCATGTGAGTATTAAATTGTTTCATGTGAGTATAGTTTTTATTTAAAAAAAAGTTTTTAAGCAAGTTCCTATAATTTTGTGTTGAATATAAATATGTGTATTTTAATTGTAATAATTATTGCCAAATAAATCTTCAACTATAAAAAAATTTTTTTTTTTTTGGGGGTGGGGGGGATTAATTACTTCAGATTTAGGGGGCCGTTACATGAAAGTAATTGGGAAGCCCTGATTTAGATGACGTATGTCCATTATAAATATTATACGTTTAACGTCTGAAAAATGGCGGTAAATTTAAAATTGCAGTTCTTTTTGCGTCACCCCTACGAAATAATGCCTTCGGTCAATGGAAATCATGATTCAAACTTTATTTTGGCATCAATTGAACGATTTAGACTTGGAAAACACGTGGTTCTACCAGGATACTTGTCATACTGCTGATGAAACAATGGCTTTATTTCAGGAAACGTTCTCCGACCGTGTAATTTCTCGTCGTGGAAATGTGAATTGACCACCACGATAGTGTGATTTAACCCCTTTAGATTTTTTTTCTCTGGGGTTATGTTAAACCTCAAATGTACGCCAACAATCTAAAAACCATTGATGATCTTAAATCCAGATATACGTATCCATTTATGTGAATCCGTTAATGAAAATTTTGCTCAAAGAGTCGTCATCTGTAAGCCGAGGTGGCCATGTGGCCGATATCATTTTTCACACATAATTCCCATGTGCATTAAATACGAGTACATTGATACCGATAAATATGAACATTTAAAAAAAATTGTTTTTTTCCTTGATTTAAAATTGCAGTTCTTGTTACGCTACCCTTTATACTATATATCATCAACACAATACGGGGCTGTCCAAAGGCGGACAACACGCACATCACAACGACAGGCGTCAATCGTGGCAACAAAATCAAAATCACAAAAATAATATAAAGTAAAAAATCTTCCCCACAACACTCAATGTCAAAAAAGGAAAAACAGACACAAAACCCCACCATTGAACAACAAATTTAAAACAATATATAAAAGACAGAATCAGACAGGTGTTATTTCACAAACCTCCTTTAGCACAGTGAAAACGTACTATTAAAGTAATAATATTGTAATTTTACTGTTAACTTTTTATTTATTTTTATTTATTTATTTATTTATTATTACACATGACAAGAAATATACATAATTTTCGAAAAAACAACAGGTAATTTAATTTGGACATACAATTTTAATGGATCTGGGTTTGTTGCCTTTCATTTGTCGTATCCCCAGTAAACTAGGCTTTTGCCTGTATCTCACTGAGGATATTTAGCATGAAAAAATAAATCGATACTTCTTTCCGATTTTTGATTACGCAAAAACAAAACCCCGTTGCACGTTCTTATCAACCTGACAAACAGTGACACTCAATTACAACTGGAAACATCATGCGAAATTAAACTCCTCACACATCATCACTCCAGAAAGACCAAAAATATTCATCCCACAATATACCGCACACAATCATAAGAATAAAAACAAAAATATACAGAAAAACAAATACAAAAACAACAACAAGAAGAAACCCACACTCACGAGCCCACACAAATATTTTCCACACGTCATTCATCCTGAAAGCCCAAGTACCCAAAATCCTGTCGCAATAACAACCACGCTCCGATCGACTGTCTAAATGGTTTTCTTACCTTTACCTTTATTGAATTCGGCACGCCATTGTACGAGTATGTCATGGGAGCCAAATAAGCATATTACCTTTGGGAAAACTGCAAATAATCTCTTAGCAACTTTACTGTCGGGGTAAGCAGAGAGGACATGGTACCAGACTTTTCTATCTTGACACATCCTTAGCCTCTTCTACATCTATACACCTCTTTATAAAACTTCTACGATTTCTCTGACTTTTTACGTTTCCTTCTTTCAGAAGATCATTTAATTTATCTAACCATGATTTTCTTGGTCTTTCTCTCAAACGCCTTCCACTCACATTTGTACTATGTATCTATTTTGTTATTCCTTCTTCATTCATTCGTTCCACAAGTCTTAACCATCTCAGCGCGCTCTTCTTCATCTTACTTAACACAAATCATATTAGATTAATGAATATAAATCCTGTTGTTTATTGTATTCGATTTACGTGCTTTTGCTTGACGCGAGGTATTTACAGGCTGAATAAGTAATAGAATTACAGGCTGAATAGTAATTACAGGCTGAATAAATCGCATTAAACAAGGTTTTCCCGCATAAAATGCTAAACCATTCTGCTAAAATAGGAATGTAGGCACTTATATAGTACAATAGTTAAAATACATTTTGGTCATGGAGGTACTTGGCTACTATTAAGTCGGCAGTGGACGTGTTAAGAATATTTTAAAATATATTTGCTTGGTAAATTGGTTGACTGTAGAGTTAGATAAACAGTATTTATTACATTTCACCCAACCTCATATTTTTTTAGAAAAATCTACATACCTATATACTCGTATAACAATTTTTATTTTTAATGTCAATTTAGTTTAAATACATTCAATTGACATAACAAAATCCGTAGAGACCTCCGTGGTCTAGTTGGTAAGACACCTATCTTTCGACTGAGGGAGGCGGGCTCGATTCCCGGTGAAACCCAGATTGTTTTAAAAAAATCCAGTTATCACTTAAGATATTTCTGGTTGGTTGGAAGGGATTACTACATGGTAATACACTTGTCGTGTTGTACTGTATTCCAGAGCTTGGACGAGGTATTTTGGTACTAGGGCACCGATTCGAAAACGCGACCCCATAATAAGGTGATTTTTTTGTTCTTATCACTTTCGGGAATGGGTTTTATTGTAATGTTTCCCCTTGTTTTCAAATTTACTTTCTAAAAAAATCCTTCTCAGTCTTACAGAGAAGTGAAAATAGTGGACGTACGGTCGTATAAATTAATGTATGAAAATTAAAAACATTTATAAGGTTATATTTTTGGGCAGTAAAATTATAAATACATTTTCGAAATTAATTGCGTTCGAACAAATGTTCAAAATTAAGAAAAATCATACCCGATAATCTCTCTTGTCCAATATTATGGCCTTAATTCACACTCCGGTCTAAATACTAAATATTAATTTATAGCCTTAAAATTTCGTGATTTTTATTCAGAGTCAGAGGTAACAAAACCACATGACCCCTTACTTAAATAAGTTACGACATAATTATACGAAACTTAACTTTAAATACTTTTTTCAGTAACAATAACAGTTCAAATTTAGTATTTAACGTTAAGATCGGACTATGAATTCGGGCCTTGATCTCAAATGAGTTTTGATTATTTTTTTAATCCCATTTTTTTATATGGTGCTAATGAAACGGGAATTAGCAAACATATCATATATGGAGTGTAAATCAATATTGAATCGAATTTGGCGATCTTCAGATATCGCACCTGGGGCCAGTGGCCCGGTTGTACCACCCTTGTCCCGACCCTGTTGTATTCAACGAAAGTGTGGTATAATAAAAGAAAGCCATATGCGTAAAGTATTTAAAATAATTAGCATCGAAATAAATAGTTTTCTCACCTCACGACATTTCCCCTCGTGGATAGCTATAGAGGCGGTGCCGAACCTTCTGCCGCAGTGCGAACAGAGCAAGGGCACTCCGGGCAGTGGCTCCTCGCTTCTCGCACTGCGAGGTATCTCTCCCTGAACCCTTCGTCCGGGGCTGCGGCCGCGCCCCTGCAGCCTGTCCCTCGACCCCGCTGCTTGAGGTAATTCATCAATACGTGGCCTACCAGATAAGTTTGGCTTCAGAGTTATATGCTTGGTGGAGATCGGAGTCACTGGACTTGGGGGCGGAGGGTGTGTGTGCAACCTCTCTGGTCTTGAAGCCCTTCCGCAAGAATCACAAGGCTTAGCTAGTGGTCTTATCACGGGACCACTGAAAACCTCGTCGATTTTTCTTCTGTTCTTGGGATTCCTACCAACAGCTGGTACCAGTTTCAAAGGAGATTTTTCTCTTCCTATTGAACTTCTAAGTGGAATCTTTAAAGTATCCTTCCTCCTCGTTTGACTCACGTCTATGACAATACTCTGTATCGCTTCATTTTTTGAAGCTCTTTTAGATTTAGCTTTGAACTTAACGGGAAGCGGTGAAGTGTTCTCATCACCTTCCAGGCTTTCATCCGAAGTTCTTTTAACTTGCCTGATTGGTGATTTTACTATTATTGGAGCTCTCATCAAAGTGTAAATAGAAAGAAGCTCCTTCCTCATGAGAGACATATCTATTTTTCCCAACAACGCTATATCCAGTAGCCTCGGACGATCCAATGTGGCTGTCACAGGTCTGGGTCTCTTTGACCTCTTTTTCTTATCTCCCTGGAAGGGCCAGGTCCCGACGACGAGGTTAGGCTTTGGAGCAGCCCTTTCTTCCTCCAGAAAGTTATTCATCTTCACCGTCAGCGCCCTCCTAGGAGTCCTTTCCCTGGGAGACTCTTCCCAGCCTGTGATGGCCGGGACGAAACTCTTGTTTCTCATTGCCGATGATGTGAGCATATGACTCAATGTAACAATTGCTTACGGTATTTTCAATACAATAACATTCGGTCGATCACAAAGCACAAGAATGTTGATTGATTTTATTTTTTTTAAATGTATTTTTTTAAACACAATAGTTAGTTAATATATAAAACACAATCAAAGAAAGCTGATAAATTTTAATTATTTAAAAATACCTAAAAATTATTATAAAAGCAATTTAAAATAATGAAGAATATTCAACGTATGGCCGTTTCATTATTTTGCTTTTTAGGTGTTTTTACTTTTATATTTAAAAATTAACGAAATTAGATAGGAAACATATTTTTAATTAATATCACAATTTATTATATTTCATTTTTTCTACAAAATTACTCAAACAATAACTAACTAACAAATTACTATATTAAAAGTTTTAAAAAAATCGGAGTTGTCTTCGTGTTAAAATAGCTTAAATGATGGCCGACGTTTCGAAGGCGTTGCATACATCATCCTTAGGGCGATGTCAAAAGACACTATCGAATATTTATGACATCATTTTTAGGATTGAGATTACAACGCCTCCGAAACGTCGGTCATCATTTAATCCAACTCAACACAGCAACAACAAACATTTGAAATTTTGGAAAATAAATTATTGTATTATAAATAAACAAGTAAAAAAAATTGATACAACAAATAATAGTATTGTATTGTAAATAAATAATTTAAAACACAAAACAAACAAACACCATAGAAAGTCTACGAGCATAACCATAAACAAACTATTAAAAAAATGTAATTCGTCTCTTTAAATATTCTGAAGGATCGGTAAGATTCTAATACGATTCTCTAAATAATTGTGAGTGATTATTTGATATTATTCACTGTGCTAAAAAAGGGCAATCCAGTATCCCACACTAGATG
Source organism: Odontocerum albicorne (assembly GCA_949825065.1). Taxonomy (NCBI): domain Eukaryota; kingdom Metazoa; phylum Arthropoda; class Insecta; order Trichoptera; family Odontoceridae; genus Odontocerum; species Odontocerum albicorne. Next base: position 7,156,218 of record OX463854.1, on the reverse strand, counting down.
ACATCACATATCACAATGAGCTCACATACTAGTTTTGTAATGAAATGCGATTGAATTGTTGAAGCGAGCCTCCCACCTGTATGCAAAATCAGGCACAAACACACAAGGCACGCCAACCTGACCACTCGACGGTCACCTCAACACTGAAGCCATTATAACTGAGGGGGAGTTTCAGAGGTAAAAAAAAATCACCTGCTGTTAATGTCAAGTAAAACCGCAATCATACTGGAGTTTTCTTTTATTTTTTTCAATTAAAAAATATATATACAATATATTTGTCACTAAAGTAATAGGTGGTTCGGAAAGCAATTTCATATTTATTGGTCAATTATTTTTATATTTAAAAGTAACTTTATTTTGTAAATCTGTTTTCAACATTTTCGGTATCTCAGCAATCTCTCGTGTCGTAAAACCAGGGCTGTGGAGTCGCTTAAAAAAAAACACGACTCCAACTCCGATTCCTATATTTACCAACAATACGACTCCGACTCCACAACTCCGACTCCACGACTCCGACTCCACAACTCCGACTCCACGACTCCGACTCCACAACTCCGACTCTACAACTCCGACTCAAAAAAGCTCAATTTTAGCAGGTTGTTTCCTACCTTTGCATATAGCCATTTTTTCATATTATAGGGATAAAAATAAAACAAGATCCAACTTTAATAATTATTTATTAGCATTTATTCTTAAAAACAACATTGCTTCTATTAAATCTGTATTCGTAGAGGCTCTCAAATCAGAATTGAGAATTTTAAGAACGGAAAATAACCGCTCTACGGATACTTGGGTTGGGGGTAATGCTGTAACGATCAATGCTGAATCTTTTACGATTTCTAGATACCGCTGTATTGCCATTTCAACATTTAACTTATAAGTTCGGTCAATTTTTTCCATTATTTTCAATGCATCATAAAATTCAATTTTAAATTTTGAAATAGAGTCTCCTTCATCTATATTGGGACTGTGATTCAAACGAGGACGTTTTAGTTTATCTTGTTCATTGAGATATTTTTCTAAATCGTCTTCAGATTCAGCGGTGTCGGATGAAGATGATGATACTTCGTGTACGCTGCCTGCTGTCGTCTCTTTTTCTAGTCGAAGGCCTTTCATACGAACGGTTAATTCAAACATAGCGTTTTTCGCTCTATTTATTTGTTCTTCCGTCAATATGGATCGAACCATGGGGTTAACATAGATCCCAGCCAACAGAATTTTCTTTCGACGTGAGAAAGAAGGAGACAAACACATTTTCGTAGACTTTATGCATTAAATGGATCTCGGTGATTCACCATATCGGCGCGACGCAAGTTTAATATTCGTGGACAATACACATTCATTATAATAATTTTTTTAAAAATGTATTTTAAATTTTAACGAAAAATTAGTCGGAGTCGCTCGTTTTTTACGACTCCTACTCCGACTCCGGCCCAAACACCGCGACTCCGACTCCAACTCCGACTCCACAGCCCTGCGTAAAACGCTGGTTATTCTTGAGCAAAGCTTTGATTTGGTTGTTTATACAATCAACTCTCGTTATAACGAACTTCTAGGGACATATTTAATCATTTCATTATACTCGTATGTACATATACATAAACACATACATAAACACATACACGTATTTATGATATACATATATACATAGATAAACACATACATATACCATACACATACAACAAGACCTTATTCTGAAGAGAACTGAAGAATTATACAGATAACTATATACCGATACAGATATGGTAACTGTGCCTGACACAAACTTAGATCTCGAACTGAGGACGATAATATCCCAAAGATCTTAGCATGAGAAATCAGACACGCAATCAAAGGTATGAAATCCGGAAAGGTCACTCACTGGCACTGACGATTTGTCCATTAATGTTCTAAAACAAACGAGTAGAGAAGAGGATACCATCTTATCAACATTTTTCAACAAGTGCCTTCTGAAAAAAGACAGTCCAGTAGATTGGAAATCTGCAACCGTAATACTTATCCTTAAGAAAGGCGATCGAGAGGATCTTAAAAACTACCGTCCAATTAGTTTGTCACCTACTCTGTACAAAATATTTACCAAGATCTTAACCAACCGACTCTCGACAACTTTTGATACGAACCAGCCACGAAAACAAGCTGGATTGAGGAAGGGTTTCAGTACCATATATCATATTCAAGTGCTGCGCGAAATTATAGAACGATACGAAGAATACAAACGTTCTCTATACCTAACCTTCGTAGACTACGAAAAGGCCTTGGACTCAGTAAAAAAATTGCCATACTAGAGGCTCTAAGAACACAAGTCATACATTTAGTTGTTCGATAACATCTATAAGGATGCAACAGCAAAAATACATCTCTACAAATCTTCTGGAACCATCCAAATTGGTAAAGGAGTACGTCAAGCTGATGCTATTACTCCAAAATTATTCACAGCTACACTTGAATATATAATATCTGTAGTAAACTGGAATGAGACAATAAAGGCATACAGATGTATTAAAAACACCTGAACCATTTATGATTTGCAGACGATATTGTTATATTCTCACAAAACTCGAATGATCTTCAGCACCAACTGCAGGAATTGGCAGAGGTCAACAAACAAGTTGCTTCAAAAATGAACTTTAAAAAAATCGAATATATGATGCCAGGATTCTTCGAGTTCAACCCAAATACCGAGAACACAAGGGGCATGATATTTGTTGCACGACAATTCACCGACGCACAAAAGCAATTTTCTTGATCAAAAAAATATCGATCACCCCCATATTCGTCTGATTTGGCTCCAAGCGACTTCTGGCAATTCCCAAACCTGGCGATGAAAGGAAAGCGTTTCGACGCAATCCAGAAGGCTTCGACCCCGATTTTGGAGGCAATTCCAAAGAATGAGGTTCAGGAGTGCTTCAGAAAATTTTATAAAATTTTATAATTGTATTGACTCACAATGAGTGTATTTTGAATAAAAGGTAGTGTAAACTAAAAATAAACAATGTCTTGTATTTCATTTCCCGCCAGTCACCTTTCGCATTGGACAGATAGTGTATATACACACACACATGCATACAAACATACACTCATACATACATACGTATGGTAAACACATACATTCATACATACGAGGGTCATCCAGAAAGTAAGGTTACAACATTTATGTAGGATCGAAAAATGCTTGTATTTAATTGAAATTCACAGGATACTTCACAAATATATTGAACTATTTTTCAACATAATCGCCGTCGAGATCGAGACATTTATGTAGTCGGGGCACCAGCTTTTGTGTGTCAGTGTCATAGACCTCCGCCGCCAGCTCTTTCAGCCACTTCTTCACAGCTTCCTCGATCTCCTGATCGTTGGAATTGTTGGGGTATAGTGACACACCCACGTCTCATCTCCCGTCACGATAGACTCCAGAAAAGCTTCTCCGTTCTGTGCAAAACGATCCAAAAATTCACGCGAGGTGGTCACGCGATTTTGACGGTGCTCCGGTGTGAGCATTCTGGGCACCCATCTCGCACACAACTTCGTGTAACCAAGTTTTTTTCCGACACAATATCACCAAGGAGACTTCGAGAAATGTCAGGAAATTCTTCGTGAAGGTCGTCAAGCGTCACACGGCGGTCATTTCGCACTTGTTCTTCAATTTTTTGCACAAATTCGTCAGAAATCACTGCCTTGCCTCGTCGTGAGTATCAGTACGGCCTTCTCTGAACAACCTAACCCACTTCGTGACATGTTGTCGATTCATCACATCACTACCATAAACTTCCACGAGCTTCCGATGGATATTCGCGGCGGTATTGTTCTGCAAAGTCAAAAAACGAATGACCGCGCGAGTCTCGCACGGACGAGAGGTGGCAGAGCCCGCGACGACCTCTCCATCGGAAGAATTTACTGTGACTGAACAAAATGGCCGACAAACACGCGGGACCAAACAAACTGACCGTTAGGATCCCCCCTACACGCCAGGTGCACCTTTGCGCAACTTTGAAGCAAAATATTTCCCCCGGCCTCAGGAGCCCTTGTAACCTTAGGTTCTGGATGGCCCACGTATATACATACACATACATGCATGCATGTATGTATACACACACATGCATGCATGCTGTACACTTACAAACATACATACACACATGTATGTTTGCATGCATGCTGCACACATACAAACGTATATGCATACTTACACACACACGCGCACGCTTGCACGCACGCTTGCACGCACGCTTGCACGCACGCATGCACGCGCTGCGTGCGCGCATAATCCCAGACACACACATACATACATATATATTTTTTTCCCCAAATTATAAAATCACATATTTTATAGTGAACAAGAGGTCAACAGATAACATAAACCAGCGTTTATCAATTTAACTTTTATGAAATTTGATGAAATGGTTTTGTTCAATATATACAACTAGCTGTCATGCCCAGCTTAGAACGGGCCCAGTTCAAAATTGTGATCGAGTTAAGTGTAACTTGTTTTATAAAAGTGTTTAGATACGGTTGAAAAGGATACTTAATTTTACAATTTGACCAATCAATAATATTTCGAGATCTCAATCTATTTTGATACTTTTTAGTAAGCAATCAACCAATAAAACTGTAACTTTCGAAAGATAATGCCACATCGTTGGATCTAACCTTAACCTTTTAGCCAATTAAAATTTACTTCTATCTAAAAAAGTCATCAACGCTATTCATATTCTGTAGTATGAGTATTGACGGATTGCGTATTTTCAGATATGTTTATTAGAGAAAAATATTTTCAATTAATAACAAATTTCTTTGGTCGTTAGCTAGGTTTGAAGGATCTCTCGACTTATGCTAAACTTACAGCAATGAATTTGATCGTTAGCTAGGTTTGAAGGATCTCTCGACTTATGCTAAACTTACAGCAATGAATTTGATCATTAGCTAGGTTTGAAGGATCTCTCGACTTATGCTAAACTTACAGCAATGAATTTGATCGTTAGCTAGGTTTGAAGGATCTCTCGACTTCTGCTAAATCCAATCATGTGGCATTATCTTTCGAAAGTTACAGTTTTATTGGTTGATTGCTTACTAAAAAGTATCAAAATAGATTGAGATCTCGAAATATGATTGATTTGTCAAATTGTAAACTTAAGTATCCTTTTTAACCGTATCTAAACACTTTTATAAAACAAGTTACGCTTAACTCGATCACAATTTGGAAAGACCGTGTATACAACGAAATTATAATACAATACATTGCAATGAAGTGCTGGCATAACATTCTCTAAAGAAAATAAACTGAAACTGACACAGCACAGGGGCAATCTAACCAGGAGTGTGAGAATACTTACCTGGCACGCTAATGATTAGACCAAAGACTTTGTCTAAATCTAAAAAAAACCACATATCATCACTTGCAGTCTATGGTATGAATTTCCTAGAATGGTCAGATGTGTTCAGGATATGAGGTAGGATGATGATAATTATATTTAATTATAGTTCGGAAATTCTAGGATGAGTCCTGTGACAGCTTACAAATTTGCCCCAATACAACCTAATGTAATGTATTTACCTAAATAACTTGCTATTTATTAGAATTGAGGCTTATATTAAAGTTGATAAAATAATTAAAATTACTGAACATCGTTACAAGGTTGTATTGGGGCAAATTTGTGAGCTGTCACAGGACTCATCCTAGATTTTCCGAACTATAGTGAATAACAAAGTAATATAAGCTTTTTATATTATCAAATGGAGTTATCTCCAAAACTTTTAATCAAAAAACAAATGTTTGAGAAGTGATGTATTTGGATGGCATCATACAATAATGCTGGAAAATCCACAACTCAATGTTCCTGATCTTTACTCTCTGTCTTGCCAAATAATGGTACACCATGACAAGCTCTGTGACACATCTTTTTGCTATATTTTTTTTCACATCTACAATTTTTCCATTTCTACAATGCCAAAGTGAAAGAAAACCAGATCTCGATGCATTTGCTAGACATCCTACCTGCAAGCTACAATTGTAAGATATTTTTTTATATGTTTATAGAATACTTCATTGCACAATACATTATATAAACTGACCTGTTTATTGCCAAAAAATATAGATAATAAATCATTAAACTATCACACAAATATAAATAACAATTCGCATCACATTATTCCTGTTTTGAGATATTTAAGGAAACATAATGACATGTAATGTGGGCTTGCTTCTCTTTTAAATATATTTTCTGTTATTTATCTTGAGATACATGTGCAATTCTGGAATGTATTTATGTACATACTATGTTGCTACCAATAAACCTATATTTATTTATTTTATTTTTAAAAACTAAAAACTTCAGTATGCCACGAACATCCACAATTTTAACAATATCAAGAACTTACTATCATAGATTTAATACACACGCTAATATGTATTCAGGACTATCACTAAGGCCGTCCAAATGTGAAAATCTTAAATACAATTGCCTAATATAAAACTGTTCTGAGATAACAAACACTTGTTAATTTATCTTAATTAATATGATGACCATTAAAAAATCTCAACCCTTCTTTATTTTCTTATTGTGTCAAATCACTTAATTATTTCCACCCAAAATTCTACAACCTGGACAGCACTGGGTATTGAATCAAATCGTCTTTGGTGCAAGACACCAGACCCCTCGGGCACTCCAGATACAGAAAGTTTATCCATCACATAATATTTCCTATTTTGCCATCTTGTCCTTGGTTCTCTCAATTTCTGTTCGGAGCCTATTTAGAGATTTCCAGGTCCTCCAGGACAGTTCAAAGCCAGATGGAAATGCCTCCACTGGCAAAATCTGACTGAACCCACAACCTTTGGATCAGAAGGCAGATGTTACCAACTATTAATGATTTTTATTTGGATTACTTTGTACGATAACTTGCATATTAATCAGGTTAAGTGACCAGAGATGTCCTTCATTCATTCTACTTCTTTTTGTCATCTGACTCTTCTAATTTTAAATCTAATAGAAGTATTTTTTAACTTAAATTACAGATCAACTGACATGATCGCTGACACCAAGTTTGAAGATGAAATAACTCCAACACTTAGCACAGAGAAGCCTAAAGGCTACCTCGGCACTCTGGGTATTGTGGGTGGATCCGTAGGTCAGATACAGGCCACGTACTTTGCAGCCATGGCAGCTATGCGGGTTACTGTTCTTTAATAAATATTTAGTTTAGATCCAATATAGCTTTTTACATTTATTTATGATGTGGTCAATAAAATCTATATGAAAGTAAATTATATTATATCAATATAGTTCAAGAGTTCCTAAAGTGGTCGATATCGACCCCCTGGGGTTAATTTGATTTTTCTAGGGGTCGATAGTTTCAATAAAAAAATATGGGGGTCGACGACAGCAAAAATAGACCCCCTTACTACTGCTATTTATTTGTTACTTCAAAATATCTATGATTCCAATAGGTACCTAATTAATAATGTTTGTCAATATTTTGAATTTACATATTTATTTCATAAATGTCAAAAATTAAAAAAAAACTCTGCTCGTATTTTTTTGCTTTAATTTTCGTCAGCGCAGATTTCAATATTAAATGTTGCACAAGATAATGCCATCATCCGTAGTCCTTTTATCTTTTTCAATCCTTAATTACAAGTGATTTAAATGAAAAGTTTGATATCTAGTGAAATATTTAATATCGAGTACTGTACAAACTCATTAATTTGAGTAAGTAAAGTAAATGACTAGGGAGTCGATGGTTTTAATAGTTTTTGGTAAAGGGGGTCTGCGGCCGAAAAAAGTTTGGGAACTCTTAATGTAGTTGAATGAAAGTAAATTATGTTATTTCGATATCATCATCATTCTGAAATAAACATAGCCTCAATTGACCACTGTCATATTTCAAACAGCTCACAAGCTGCTTTCAGATCCACCGTAAACTGATTGTAGCATGTCCCTGTAACAGTGCCCTGTAACGTAACGAGGAGGGGGACAGGAGTAGTTTTTGCTTCCGTTCACACTCTGGATATGAAAACTACAACAAAAACCACTGAACTTTGAAATAATTAAACCAGTACTGTTTTTTTTAGAATACAATCACTTTCAAACAAAATAAATACTTCAGTTGGATAAGGTTTTTCGGAGTGTATTACCAACATACAAATTAGCACAATATTTGACGAAACAACTTCAGAGTCATATAAGCAAGTTAGAACACTATGTGAGAGAAACATCACACTTGGTCACTATTCTTAAACAAAAAAGAATGAAAAAAGAGGGCATATTAGTCAGCATTAATGTAGAATAAGTCTTCACAAATGTACCACTGGAAGATACATTGACGATGATAAACTATTTCCACTAAATATCACCGATCTCTTTAAACATTGTATGACCTCAAGTTTCTTTTCCTTTGAAGGCAAATATTACGAACAGATTGAGAGTCCTTGTGGTATCACCACTATTACCACGCCAGGATGTTCTTGTGGTTTGGCAACATGGGGAGGAAGCCTGACTTTATTTCTTGAACACCTTAATGTGTTACATACACAAATCAAATTCACAATGGAAAAGGAAAAAGAAAGGAAGTTGGCATTTCTTGATGTAGAAGTAACCTGCAATGAGGATGGTACATTAGGACATAAAGTCTATCGGAAACCAACACACACAAACAGGTATCTACATGCGAACTCGCACCACCACCCGGCACAAAAGAGAGGTCTTATCCACACCTTGATCGCTAGAGCAATATGAGTAAGCCAGGAATCAGAACTTGATAACAAACTAGCGATACTCACTAGAGCACTCCAGCAGAATGGCTACAAGAAATGAGATAACATTCAAACTATCCGGAGATGTTGAGCGATAGCTAAAGAAGTGGATCAAGAAAGAGAGGACACTTGGTGTAGCCTTGCTTCCATACATGAGAAGTTTAATGGATAGAATTGCCAAAAAATAATTACTATTTCTTAGGATATTTCATAATTTAACGGAATCATAGTTTATTTTATTATTAAATATGCGAGTATATGAAAAAAAATGTAACACACATGAAACAATTTAAAAAAGAAATATAATTTATGGTGTATCCAGAAAAACATCCCAGAAATGCATTTACAGGTTTTGCCTTACACGTTATGTCGCTGCCTCATAAGACAGAATTTGCATAACTTTTTTTACTATGTACCAAGTTTAGATTGATGGGTTACTTGCCTGTAGCGTTCTTGAACATGTTTGATTATTGTGAAGTTCGCAGGATGAATAAAGTCAAATGAGAATCTAGCCTAACAATAAGTACATATTAATTTTTCAAATACCCTTGTTCATTAGCAAGATTACGAATTGTCCACAGTGGTGTAGTTGGTCAGTGCAACATTCCGGGTAGAAATTTATTGATTTGTATCCCACTTGCAGAAATATTTATTGAATTATATTTTTGAAGTGAGCCATTTGATGTAAAATTTTGTATTATATTAACTTTCGTTGTATACAATACAACTTCGCGAGTTTATTCCCATATGGCAATATCTTCCAACCAACCAGTAGAATATAATAAATCCATATTAAAAATTATATTCTATAATATTACTGAGAACAAAATGGTTTTTTTCTTGATTATGTGAAAATAAGTTAGTACCTTTGAAATTAATTTGACATGTACATAAATCCAAAAAGGATACCTTTTACCTGTTATGAGATAGCTAAGGCTACATACCATCACTTTATATAGCTATATATCGAAATGTAATTTTTTAAACATGATCAAACCATGAAATACAATATTTTTGCATACAGTATTAATGTGTGCCCATTTAATATTTTGAATAGCAGGCAGGCAATCTAACTACTGCAGACATGCAACAATTGTATACAAACCCTGTCTACCCAAGGCATCCCATGGTCAGCTCATAGTTAATCTTTCATGAACATGTCACGGAATGACCACATTTTACTAAATTTGATTTAATTCTTTAAATTGATACTTTGTGTTAAGACTTCCAACCCTCTGATTTATTTCTCTGATGTTTCAAATGATTAACCTCTCTGATGTCTGTTCAATCAAGTCAAGTACATTATTTGACTGCACATAAGGTATCAATAACTTCGTCTTCTTCTTCTCGGTGTCATGTCAGGTCCCCCCCAATGTTGAATATCACTTGAGAGTAGACAACTTTGTCCCCGGCAGCCCGAAAAAGATCCCCAACGCCCCTTATGCCAGTCCAATCACGTATATTGCGGAGCCAGGAGATTTGCCTCCTGCCAACACCTCTTCGGCCTTCTATTTTGCCCTGGATGATCAGATGCAGTAATTTGTACTTTGCTCCTCTAAGTACATGATCCAAGTAGGACAGCTTTCGGATTTTAATATTAGTCAGCAACTCTCTATCAACTTTGGCTCTTTGAAGAACCCTTGTGTTACTGACTATATCTGTCCAGGGTATCCGTAGCATTCTTCGGTGCATCCACATTTCGAATGCTTCCAGTCGGTTCATACTACTTACTTTGATGGTCCATGATTCACTTCATGCAATAACACTGACCAAACATAGCATTTGACTAACCGTTGTCGAAGTTTCAAGTTTAGATTATCATCGCAAAATACGCTTCTCATTTTATTTAAAGTCGCTCGAGATGATTCAATTCTGCACTTGACTTCGGTTTCTGGGTCGAGGTCTTCCACTAGGTATCAATAACGTTGTTCTTAATTAATCTATATCTTTTTATATTTTCAGGTTGGTGCAGATGTAGTTCATGTCTTCTGCCATTCAAATGCTCATCCAGTCCTCCAATTCTTATTACCCAATGCATTTATTCATCCTGTAATAGATATCAATCTTAATCTTATGGAAAAAGTGTTAGATCTCATGGATGTGATTGTTGTTTGCCAAGGATTACCTTTGGCTCCCTATTCGTCGGATATAATAATCCCACGAGTAATCAACATTTCCAAAAAAACAAACAAACCGCTTGTTCTTGACATGGATGAATACTTTTTGACGCCTGCTTTTATTGAGAGAATCAAAAATTATCCCCCACCTGGGCTTATACTGACATTAAACAATGATGAGTTTGAGAAATTTTACAGTTTGGTGAAAATTTCAGGCAGTTTTGGTGATTCATATATTTCTATAGATTTTAATAATAAATTAGGTCACAATATTTTGATACATCGTAAAGGATGCACAGATACTGCAATGAGTTCAAATCCGTTATCAGCCTGGAGTTTAGGAGAGATTGGATCTCCTCGTAGGACCACCAATCAAGGAGACATGATAAGTGGAGCTACCGGAGTATACTTTCATTGGGCTCGAAATATGGCTTCTTTAAATACCAGTTCAGAAAATGGACCAATGTTCCCAGCTGCTGTAGCTTCGTATTCTGCGGCCAGGTTGATTAGGAGAGCTGGTACAAATGCCATCAGCCGTCTGGATTGGAGTACACTTACTTCTGATATATTAGATTCGATTCAAGTAACACTCATGGATAGTGAAGATGAAGAATAGGAAAAAAACTATATAACTATATGTAGTAAATCTGTATTTTTATTAAATAATCCTAAATCTGCCAGAGAGTAAATCTGTATTTTTATTAAATAATCCTAATCGTAGCATAGTGAAAATAATCATAATAGTACGTACCGTTATAGCCTGAATATAAAGCAGCCTTAAATTTAAAAAGACTCATTAATTTTTCATTAAGGAATTTTTTTTTAAATGTGAACTTACTTAATGCTTAGCATGTATATTTAAAATAAACGATTTATTAAGAAGATTAATTACTCTTATACGAGAAATTATACTGTTTATTTAAAATCAATCGAATCTCCACTACTTTATGACATTTTTAATGGCTTGATTTGGCCAAGTGTTGTTTTTCTTAAGTTGTACTTGAATAGGTTATTAATAACAACATCTTATATCCGCAATTGTGATGTCATTCCACCTGGTATTAATACCAAATCGGTATTCAATCTTATTATATTTACTTGACATCTGGCGGGAGGTGCCCCTGAACTGCAAATAGTAGGAGCATCACCCAAGAGTTTCGATGTGTAAGCAAAATTTTTATGTAAGCCGTACCCTGTTATGGTCAATCCACATTAACCCCACAGTTAACTAAAAGGATAACCATAAGTTGATATCGATCAAATGAAAATGCAATATATTTTCTAGCTTTTATATTAGGGTCTTTTAATAAAATTCCAAACACTCTGTAAGATGCAAACTGATTTACTACAAGATTGTTTACAACAAACCTGTAGAGAAAGTGGATTCATTTAAAATATTTGAGAGTAGATCTTTGTAGCTGTTGTGATCTTCATGATGAAGTAAGAGGACAATTTACAAACCTATCATGTAAATGCAAAATAATATACAAGTGTTTTTACAAAATTGATTTCTTTTTGATAATGAAGTGGTCTTATCAAACCTTTGATAATATACAGCGTCGGTACAAAGACTGTAATATAGGTGAATGGCTGCCGCTCAATACTCGTAGATTCCGGTTTACTTCTTGCGTTTTCAGTGAAAAGTAGCAGGATGACGAGATTCCTCTTAAGCAGGTAGAAGTTTTTTGTAAATAAAACACAGTAGATGTTCCAGAAACTGAAAATGTGTTTGCTCATTTTTTTTCCTTATGTGCAGCCCATCGCTCATCACAAGCCCCTTTATTCGCCCGTGTAAGCCGTCACGGCTTACTAGATACTTGCTTGATTCCATGTATACCGTGCACTCTCTGCATGCATGGTATGTTTGATTATTTATAGTGATTATTGCGAAGGCCACGCATAAGAAACATTTCATTACAACAGGTACAAATATCAACTCTACAATATTTACACAGCAATTACACAAATAAAATCATATATTTTAGGTGACGCATATGTCTGATACAGATAATAATAATTATAATTCTGTAATATGAAGAAAAAACTAAAAGAAAATCTTTTCAAATATGAGTCAAAGTGATCCCCAAACTATGGCGTTCATTGAGAGAAAAAAAATTCAATGATGAATATCAAAATGATGGTACTCTTGTTTGCAGTATTCTAAATATCCTGTATGCAAATTACATAACACATAAGCTTCCCACATTTTCTGTTGTGGAAATTTGAGGACAACTATTTCAACTATTTTAATTTGAATGTATCTGTTAATAATTATGTCAAAATTATCTTGTAATAAATTGCATTAAAGGAGCATAGGTAATGCAATATTCTTTATTTTCTAAACTAACAATCAAATGAGAGGTGCATGGCGGTGTGGTAACGCACTGGACTTCCGTGCGGAAGGTCGTCGGTTTGAACCCCGCGCTGTGCTACTTCCATCGAGCGACACAAGCACTTCTTGCGCCTAGTGTTCGAGGGTATTAGGATACCTATGACTTCGGTCATATCTATTCTTTTAAAATAAAAAATAATAATGTTGTTCCTAATAACTATAATAGTAATATTATGTTAAGTTTGACTAAATAGATATGCAATCCAGATAATATGTTGTAATATTTATTTACAATACAATGGAATTGTGATGCAATAAATGTATGTTGATATTATTTTTTAAAGTAAATTTTTTTCTTCATCTGAATAATTTTTATTTCATTTAGCAACCCTGTCTGATTTTTAATGACATAAAATGTAGGTATAACATATAAACAATATTATTTTTTTGCTTTGAAATCTACCGAAGAATATGAATGTTTCGACGCTACAGAGCTTCAATCCCGCTTTGTAGTTTAGATTACATATCTTTATATAGCTGAAAATTTTTATTATTTTTACTTTATGATTTGTTACATCACAGTTCTTTATGGTAAACGTCAAAATCAAAACGGGGCTCGAAGTCGTCCTCATTCGAGCCAAGCGGAATTAGAGCAATTTTTATTATATCCAGACAATTGTGTGGATTTACATCTGTGATCGCTTCGTATAGCAGCAATGGCTCTGTTTCTCAAAAGCTTTGCCACATCTTTCAATACAGGCAGATCGGCCCTGTCTAATTTGAGAGCACCTGTTATCCAACAGATCGCGAGGAAAACCGACCACTCCGCCGAACCTCCACCTGAAACGAGACCTACAGTAAGAAAACCCCACAACGCAGCTTTAAAAACCCACCTGAAGGATTTTGGAAAATACATCGCGGAATGTTTGCCAAAATACGTGCAAAAAGTTCAGCTAACAGCTGGGGACGAGCTGGAAGTGTTAGTCCCTAGTGAAGGCGTGTTACCGGTTTTGCAATTTTTGAAAGACCACCATAATTCTCAGTTTGCTAACCTGATAGATATTGCCGGCATGGACGTGCCCAGTAGGCCATATAGGTTTGAAATCATTTACAACTTACTGTCTCTCCGTTTCAACTCGAGAATCCGCGTCAAGACTTACACAGATGATTTGACTCCCGTCGAAAGTTGTAATGATGTATTCAAAGCTGCCAATTGGTACGAAAGAGAGATATGGGATATGTACGGTGTTTTCTTTTCCAATCATCCCGATTTAAGGAGGATTTTAACTGATTACGGATTTGAAGGACATCCATTCCGTAAAGACTTCCCTCTGAGCGGTTACGTGGAGGTTCGCTATGATGACGAGAAGAAACGAGTGGTAGTGGAGCCCTTAGAGTTGGCACAGGAGTTCCGCAGGTTCGAGCTGAACGCTCCTTGGGAGCAGTTCCCCAACTTCCGCCAGGTCCCTGAACCACAGGAAGAAGTAGTTAATCCCTCAGAAGACAAGGCAGCCAAATCACCATAAATTGTAGTTACAATCAATAATTAATGGTGAGTTAATCATGGCTTATTTTGAAGATGGTGGGCTGTTTGGCGCCTACATCCTGTCTATTTTGTTGTATTGTCTGCCTCGAAATGTTACTATGGTCCAATAGAAACGATTTCTCATCAGTTTTGAGAACAGATACCTAAGGAGGATGATGGTGGTAAGCCACTGGGTGATAAGTACATACCCATCATGCAGTTTCCCTGTCGTGAGAGGCAAAGAGGACAGAGCACTTATATAGCAATACCCATCTTTCTACTCCACCTCCATACAACTCCTGTGATTTGCCTGACTTCATACATTTCCTTTCAAAATATCTACCTAACATTTTTTTCCTTAATCTTTCTCTACCACGACTTCCACTCACATTTGCACTGTATATTTATTTGTTTCGTTTGTCTCTCTTCATTTATTCGTTCTACATGCCCAAACCATCTCAGAGTGCCCTTCATCTTACTTAATACATCGCCTTAAGTTGACATTTATCCCTAATCACTTAATTCTGTCATAAACTATCATCCCATGTATTCCCAGTGCACGCATTTCTACAATGTTTATTCGACTTCTTTCAGTCTTTCTCCTGTTCTCCATGTTGATGTTTCACTCCCATACATCAAAGTCTGTACTAAAATACTATTATGGACCATCTTGCAAATTTTGATACTTTTTGGTTCAAATACACGTATATGTTTTAGTGCACCGTCGACTTTATTTGCTATCGGTACACACCACTCAATATCTCTTATAACTTTTCTATCATCTGAGAAAATAGGCTACCCAAATAGCACAATTCCTTATATTACTCAATCTTTCATTACTCACCTCATATATCACATTTATCTTTATTTATTCTTTTGTGTACCTGGTACATCTGACGGGCTTATTGCTATACAGCGTTTACTTTTCCTTTCACACTTTTCTATCACCCATGACTGGATTTCTCAATGTTCATTTTCAAATATTTCTCTTCACATCTCTCATACAATTGACTTAACAAACTCTGTAATTCATTCTCCACTAAGACAACCATGTCATCAACATACAGCAATCGAGGTGGTAAGGACAGGTATTGAGAATGCTGCCTAGTAGTCAAGTCCTGCACTGTATTATCGGACACAAAGGACTCGACAAATTGAACGCCCATCTTACATTTTAAACTAATGTTACGATGAGAAGATTTGCAATCTCTGCCTGACATGGAAGGATGTTGAGTGTCGGGTGGTTGACTGACCTGGATGGAGATGTTTTATGGCATCCTGTGTTTCTGTTGGAATGTATAGGGTAGAATGATGATGACATCACGGAAAACTGTTTTAATTTAGCTTTGGAGCTCTTTGGCAGTCGAGTAATGCTTGGAGACTCTTTTTAATGGCTTAATTTTTAAATGTTAAACTTATTGCATACAGGATCAATAAAGAGTAAGAAAATATTATTAATATTTTTTACTTCTATTTCATTTAGAATATTTTATATTTATTACCGGTATTCATGTTATATTTATTACCGGTATTCACTTTCCTTCAAAAATAATAATGAATTAGCAAACCAGCAATGATCCTAGTTTACAGCTTTCTTCCCCTGGTATTTAATCTTGCAAAGCTTTTTTATACTTTGTATGCAGTTTAATAATGCTAACCCATGGACAAAGCTACAATATATTTTATCAAAAATAATGACTTAGTTTTGTGGTTACATTATGTTTTATTACACTATTTTTAATTTAATAATTTAAACCACAATATTTTACACCCAAATTCAATTTCAAGAAATAATCCCTAAAGGCCCTTTTATCATTATGGCACCCTTTTTAGTCAGTGATGTGTCTTCGAAGAGGAAAGATTGAATATGTCACATTATGTTATTTTAACCTTTTTTAATAATTTTTATTTTAAGAGTCCAATAATTAATTATATAAAGCACTGTTGCGTAACTCATGTCGCTCCAAGAGCACTGCTAAAATTGATGTAAAACAGGAACCAAGAACTCGTTCAGCAATAAATTCAGGAAGATTTTTTTTATGGAATACAACTTCAAGTGAAACTCCACTGAATACTACTGCAATTAGTTTGTGTCATATGATGTTCTCTAAGATAGTCTTAAAAAACACCATTACAAATTGTGCATAATTTAGAGTATTGCTTCAAGATTGTTTTATCTTCCCCAAATTTATTGCTACACATACAATTTTATAACAAAAAGTCAAATGTGTAACCATAACACATCAGAAGATCTGCAAAAAATTATTTGTACAGTATCCGGCGGTAAGTAACACACATCGTTTGTAGAGTGTCGTCTCTGTCGCACGATACGCTAAGGCCGAGGCCACACCAAAATGCTTCGTTAGGTGCTAAGCTAGGTTTTACGTGACTCATATACTAGGTGACTTCATGCATGACCACACCAAAGGGCTACGCACAAATTCATTTGACAGTTGGGAGCGGTTGAGTCAACACACGATACCACTCTCAAAACGAACCAATTTAATTATATCTTACCACCTTTATTTACTTCATGTGCAATTCATTCCATGGTGATTTTATTACAGGTACATTTTTGTATAATTTGCTCGATGTGTTCCACAACGGCTCCCTTTTACACACAGCTGTTATTAAAACTTCCGCCATCTTGTAAAATCACGGTGACATAATAAAATTAACCAACACGTCTGTTCGCTAGGAGATTCACTCGGTGACTAATCGTCATGTAGTGTGGCGCGAAGCGTGAGTGTGACCACTGCGATAGTATGCGGTAAGTTAGTTCGCTAGGATATGTCACCTAACTCGCAGCGTAGCTCTAAGCATCATGCGAGGCTCCTACTTGTGTGGCTGAGGCCTAACAGTCCAGTATCGTAGTCACGATGCGGTTAACGTATCGTGCGACAGAGACGACGCTCTACAAACGATGTGTATTACTTACCGCCGGATACTGTAGTTTGTTTTCCATATAAATTTATTGTCATATATTTTTCCTTTACATATGCAAAAATGGGGAACTTACTAAATAAAAGCCCTAGTCAATACATTTCTATCTTTATCCTCACAGAATCTATGTTATTATTTCATTAATATCTTATATTTCATAAAACAGCTAAATTTATTTGATTCTTCATTTATTTAAATATTAGATTCGATTCCCGGATATCAAAATTGTATTAGATTAAAGTAATCATGTGTGCTATTTGTGCTTTATAAATTACAATAAAACCCTCTTAAGACATTCTCATGAAAAGTAAACATACAAAACATTGTTTAATACCATCAATGGCTTGGAAAGGATAAGATAGGAAAATAGGAGAAGGAATATGGAAGACCACATTTTATGTTGCAGAGAAACTTAACAGTTTTACCTTAAGATTGCTACTTAAAACTGAATTTTGATTTCTTTCAGGTCTCACATCTTCCAGCTATGGAGGACTTTGGCTAGCATATATTAGTCTCATGCTTGTAAATAATTTATAAATAATAAATATAAATATTATGTTAATACTCTTTCATTTATTCCTTTATTAACCATTTGAGATTCCTTAACCGATTCACTGCCACGAGCGTGTTGACGCGCTCTCCGATTCAGTGCTCGCCAGGCCGGCCATACAAAATGAACGCGCTCTCCTTTGAGCTTGTCGCAAGCCAATATCAAATCCAATTGTAATAATTTATAAATTATAACACATAGTGACATTTATTGGGATGGTCAAGAAATACTTAAATATTACAATTTACCGATATTATCAAAGTTACAGTCATCTTTCTAAAAGCTTTCACTGACAGTCAATACGTGTCTCTGATACAGGGTTACCGACTACATTTTTTTGCGACGTAATTGCGATAATTTATAATGAGTTCGTTTGTAGTTTTGTTCAGTGGTTGATTTTTAACTTTTGTGCGTTATTTTTGTTAATTTTTCAAAGTATTTATTTACAAAGTGTGTTTTCATGTATTCTTTGGTTATTGGCGGTAGTTTTGCGGCATAATACGACGTTTATATAGACTTTTTACGGTTTTATTTTATAGTTTATTTACCTTTTGTGCTTTATTATACATCATACAGATAATTTGTTGATTTTAGTTTTCAAAGTATATTATATTCCACTATATTTACAAGTAAACGTGTTTTCTGTGTCAAGTTGGGACAACCCTGACATTTTGTGAATATTTAAACTGTGTTTTTCTGAGTGAACGGCATCTCAAACGTCCCACGGTGTATATATTTAGTAAGTTTTCATAATATCCTTTATATCTGTATACAAAAAATATAAATTTTTTAGGTTTTATTTTTGTTGAAAAAATCCCTCCTTGCTGGGCACGGCCATACTAATAACTTCCGGCACTTAAAGGGTTAAAATACTATTTATGAACCCCTCCCTTCATTTACACGTTCAGTGACAACCTGATAGTAGCGAGTACCCCCATTGCTATTAGTGTCTGTTTATATACAGATAATGAAAATTAAAAAAAACTTCGATTTGCTTTAAAACATGATCAGGATCATCATCATAACGCCTTCGATCATGATCATCATCATCTTGCTTTAGATCACGATCCTCATCATCACGCCTTCAGATTACAACTACTGGAGAATGGCCTTAGAATCACTCACTGTCTATTTTCGTATGCTTTGGTATAACCCTGTGTCACAAGATAGCAATCTTTTACACGAACTATTAATAAGAACCATATTTTTTTTTGTTACCATCGGAATGTCTTACCAACCACGGGGGTCGATAGAATTTTTCTTTCGGAAATTTAAAAAATAGAAATAGTCCAGAAACAGAAACCACCGAAATTTTAACTCAACTTATTAGACATGCTAAAGATTAATGAACAATTAAATATAGAAAAAATAAAATGGTGAAAGAAAAATAAACATTTTTTTACAATAATATATATTTAAAACTACATATGTAAATAAAATCAAATGAATATCAAAATAAAGATAGTATTTTGAAAAAGAATAAATATCTTCTGTGATCACCGCCTGTATCTGTATCTCTTGAAATGGAACCAGAGTTGGAAGATATTGTTCTGGAACTGACAACGGAATCCCCGCTTGTAAGAGTATTCCCATTCTCGGTTCACTATCTTGAAAGCAATGTCTTCGTAAGGGGGACCAGCGTGGAACCTCAACACACCAAAATCTGGATTGTCTGGACACGGTTTCTAGAATGAAAAAAATCATATTTAGACAAGAGAATAAAATGAATATACTTTTGCCTTTAAAGCTGTACTAGCACTAGATATTTGTTTAAATAACAGTTATTTAACCTTTCCTTCCCTGTGTTGGGTATCTTCTACACGTTGCTTCTAATAACCATCAATATCTCTATAAATATAATAAATACAAGGTTAAGATTTTAGGTATTCCTCCATAATATATTTACGCATTTATTAAAAAAATAATATTAATAATAATCAGAATTTATCGACTACATTGAGGTGTTTTGTAAAGATCGAAAACAAATTCGCATTTAAACGCTGCGAGTGCCTCGTCTTGACGATAGGTGAATAGTATGCGGGAAGCGCGACACTATATTCGCATCTCACTCTTGCATACTAGACTGAATTGCGAGGAGCTGAATTGTCTCAACGTCGCAAGCAAAGGCGTAAGCGCTGGGGTATGCGACAGACGTTCCGCACCACTAGTAGCCTCTAGGCTTGCAAATAGGTTAGACGTACGCCCGTTCCGTGAGCGTTTTTTAATGTTTTTAGATGGTTTTTTAATGTTTTCAGCAAATAAATCTCAATTATTATAATTTTTAACTTCAATTATAATTAATTAAGGGGATTATCTATGAATGTTCTTATTTTTCCGATTTAAAATTGCTAATTTTTGATTGCGTACTCACTACCCAACACCGGATCACGCGTATTATTTTTATCACCGTAAGGGAAGGGTTAAACAAATAAGAGAATGAAACTAGACGAGAGTAAATGAAGTATGATGATTTTCGTATAGTAAATAAATACACAGAACTTAGACATGTTCAAGATATCTCCCCTCACTAGCGTAAATCTCCACTAACTCTATCCCTGGCCAATTCTTTCGCTCCGCCCAGTCAATTCTCAGCCTCTCAAATAACTATTCCACCTGCTAACATAATTATCCCGGCTACTGCGCAATGTCTTTAAACCTCCACAATGTTAATGCCTTAACCTCTTCGCGAGTACCGCCTCAACCGTGGGGCCATGAAATACTGAGTCAGATAGCGTATGGCCCCGCGGTTGGGGCGCAGGGATTATTTCTCGAATATTCCCAGATTATGTCAGGATTTGGACTACCAATGATATCTATTTATGATACCACACAATAAAATAATTTATCAGCTTGTTACATATTTTACCAACTGAACAACGATGTTTTAAAATTTTCATTAATATCTTAATACTCGAGAGGTTATGCTATATGAATGGTTGAAGTAAAATAGGTACTAAGTACCAAAAAAAAATAAGTACGCAGTTTCGTTCTATATGACATATAGAACGAAACTGCATACTTAGTTTTTTTTGGTACTTAGTGCCTATTTTACTTCAACCATTCATATATAGTTAAGGCATTAACATTGTGGAAGTTTAAAGACATTGTAATTTGTTTAGTCAAACACTATTTATTCCACTTTATATAATGGTATAGCCCTACCGGTTTCAAGATTTTCACCTCATCATCAGCGGAGTACAAACATGACTAAATTATGTTCGAACTGGTACCGAAATACACGATTCTAACGGTAAAAATTCAGGTTGGGATTGTGGATGGAGGGAGACAACTTTAGCAAGCAGCGGTGAGATCTTAGGAATATATGTATTTGCCAGATGTTCATTCTAATGCACTGACTTGGATATTTCTAGGGCCTCTAATCTGTCCAATTTATTTCCGTTACCACTGATATGCAAGAATCTGTTTTGTTAGTCTTTCTTCATTCATTCGTTACATGTTCAAACTACAAATATCCTATGTGCTAAAGCTCAAATAATCCTGATTCCACTTGCGATGGCATCTGCAAAGCAGAGTTTTCAACTGTATCAGTAATAAAAAATCAAATATCATTACGAAGGACAGAAAATGGAGGTAACTGTGTCTTGTTCGATTTCTAGATTTGAGCAAACTGTATGGTGAACAACAGATTGGTCATCCATCCCACTGGTTCCACTAAAGGCAATGTTATGTTTGAAAACCACTAGTATAAGCAACTACACTAAATAGGATCTGCTATTAACAGACGGTAATCAGAACAGGAATAAAAAATAGAAGATTAAATATGAAAACTTACCAAAGAGAATTGTGGTGTTGAATTTTTATCAATAAGATCCGGATAGAAAATGTTGAACTTGTATCCTTGCACAATCTTGGGCGGCGGGTTATCCATGTCATAGTGAGTCTGGTTATATTTGTTCCATTCGAACCCGGTGTGCACCCTGAAAAAAATAATAAATAAAAAATATATTCTTACATACATACAATTTAAAAAAAATAGCACTATAAATCATACTTTTTCCATATAACATTTATTGTATATCCCAAACTCCAAAGCGCAATTATGCCTGAATTTATAATTTCTCTCTTTCTGGGCTATTTTTACAAAAGAGAGAGAACTTTGTGAACTCACTAACATCCTGCCCATGGGGACCTGGTTTATGGATAACACGAATTTACGTACTCACTAGCCATAAAATCTAGAAAAAAGTATCTACTCGAAAATGTGGTTTCTGTATCAGTGACTCATTCAAAGATTCTTAAAAAAAGTGAATCTTTTTTTTTGGTGACTTGTACAGAAAAACGAGTGCATACCTGTTGAAGTAGCGGGGCTTTCTCGGTCTGTACTTGTCAGACCAGAGGTAGAGTTGGTCAGGAAGGTTGGCCTCGACGCTGAACCTGACCTCGTCCGCACCCATGTCTCTGCGTGCTTCTCGTTCCAGTGCTGCGACTCCTGGATTCACCGCCTCCTCATTTTCCTAAAAACAAACATTTCAAATTTAAGATATAGTTTAAAAATGTATTATATTTTTGTGTGTTGCAAAAAGTCTGATTGATACAAATGTTCTTAATCCACTCTATAGGATTTATAATCTTACATTATGTTGTGATAATGATGCAGGATAAAAATTTGGAGAAACAAAAGCGCCATGCATGTTTGTACTGGGTGGCCAATATTCAACTTTACAACTTCTATTCTTTAGTTTTGATTAATATTCCTTTTGTTTTGTAATATTTCAATTGGATCGATCTTTGTCTGCCTCAAAGATCGATGTAATTGAAATATTATGAGATAAGGATGGTGTGTGCAGCTTTAGCAAACACTTGAAGACAACCTTTTTTGGGAGGTCTTATCAAAATGTATGATTATATATGAACACTACACAGATACATTACACTGCACCTAAAGACGAATGTGTTAAAATCACATATAAAAAGATCTATAAAGGCTTCTTTGTAGTTCCTCTTCCTTTAGTATGTTTTCTACAGTTTTCTTACCGAATATGTTTTTCGAAACGTCTTCGAAAGTTTATCTAATTCTGTTGCATCAATTGGATGAACTAAGTTTGAAAAACATGTGTTTTCAGCAAGATAGTATTCCACATGTCATAAAGCATGAGGCAAAATCGAAATTTTTAAGTTTCAGACATTGGAGAGCGCGGCTGGGAGACAATATTGTATTCGGTCCCAATAAGCAGCCTTTGGGTTTAGAACCTTCAGACTGGAATTTTCCATCACGATTTTGAGGGTTTTTTTTATGTTTTCTGGTGTAACAGGCTCATTTGGACGACCAGAGCGTTCAGCATCATTTGTGTCTGTACGACCGCGTTTGAAATCAGCATACCACCGACAAATGGTTGTTTTCGACGGAGCAGAGCCCGGATAACCCTTTTCAAGCCATCGCTGAGTTTGAACAGATTTTTTCCCATTAAAAAGCAACGTTTTATCAACACACAAAATTCTATTTTTTCCTTTGTTTTGATAATAGCAAAAGTAGCGTCACTAAAACCACTGTAACTCAATGACACAATGTCGGAATGTCATGAAAGTTTGTCACGTAACTTCTAAAGGAGAGTACTAATTGAGAATGGTATGGATTTGTTATTAGAGGCGCCATCTGTTGGTTAGTCACGGAACTTATTGATCGATATGTTAGATTCCTTTGATTTTACCAAAGTATTTACTGATATTTTTATCAAAACTAAGGCTTTAATTCATATTATTGAGAGGATGTTTTATTTTTGTCGAAGCTATTATTGGTCCGTGAAGAGGAAGGAAGAGTGTGTGTTGAGGTTTATAAGCGTGTCCATTGAAAGGTGTTATGTCGTTATTTTCTTGCATAGCATAGGGACCTAGGCTTTTTTTAAATTGTGTATCTTATATTGCTGTATTCACCGCACTCTTAATTTTAATGTTTTGTAAAATTGTTAATCGTCAAAATTCATTGTAAATGAATAAATAAATAAAAAAATCTAGATATCTCCCCAAATATCAGAGGCAGTATAAACAATGGCAATGATCTGGTGAACAATAAACAGTTTAGTAAATAACACACTTTCATATCTCATTTAACCTGAATTTATTGAGCGGCATTTATGAGCTGCTATTTATTAACCACTTAACAGTCGGATCACAATGACGAACTGTGAACGAATAAATTCTATACAAAAATATATTCCGTTCGGAAAAAACAAGTTGAAACAAAATCTGCCCAAACGACGTTCGGGAGAAACACTCCCAACAAGTCGAAACAAGATTTGTTCGAACGAGGCTCGGGCTCGTCAGAAACTTCATGCCCGAGTCCCGCTCGGGCAAAACTGTCAAGTGGTTAATTCAAAATAAAAGTGGTCTTAAAGTGATACTTTTTAATAAAATAGTGTCATACAATCTGGAGGTGCATGGCCGCGCGATAACGCACTGGACTTCCGTGCGGAAGGTCGTCGGTTCGAACCCTGCACTGTGCTACTCCCCTCGAACGACACGGACACTTTCCTCCTAGTGTTCGAGGGTATAAGGATACCTATGACTTTAAGCATATCTATTCTTTTAAAAAAATCTATTTAATATTTTTATAAGGATCATCATAAAAAATTCCCCACCATACTGTCTTTAGAAACAAATTGGGTGAATTTTTAGTACAATCGTACAGCATTCGTATAAGTGATATGTCCAGGAAGTAACTTCTGGAGTAGTACGTGATTTTAAGTGCTACTAAATTTGAAGAAACTAATCAATATCAAGCTACTTTGACATAAAGCTCATCCCTACTTTATGACACTTTATTTTCTACAGTATTACCTTCTGATCGGTGTTAAGCACCTTGCCTCGTAGGAAGGCGATCCTCTGCTCATCATGCTCGGGCTCTGTGAGCAGTGTCCCAGGCTCCAGGCGGCCGGGGGACGTCAGCGTGGGGCTGTAGCGCCCACTCACATACAGCTTCAGGTATTCGGTCGTCATATCCGTCTCCTCCGATACCCATCTGCAAAGAAAAATGTGTAAATAAAAAAGTACAATAAACAAAAAGCTTACAAAAAGGAATTGAAAGAAAGTAATACCGGTTAGAGAATAAAAATAGCAAGGGCAGATTCCAGAATGAATTGGGAGTGGTAAAATAGATCCAAGCTTTCCCATTTTGTTCTTCAGTCTTTGGCAGTCAACTACTAAGCAAACCACCCAAAAGATGAAAGGACAGCTGGCAGTATACTCGTACATGCAGTACAGCAGGAACAGCAGAATATCACAGAGAAGAAGAATTTAATCATTCCCAAATTATGACTGATTTTTCTCTTATTATTTTTGCACCAAATTTTTCACGGTACATATTTCTTTTGCATCAAGCTTGCCATCTTGGTAGCCCCTCTGACAGGTTGCGTGAGATGGCATTCTCATACAATGAGGGTTTCACTATTTGGCCATGATATTTATTTATTAACCTGTACACCGCATTAAAAATCAAATTCCACGAATCCTGTGCGCGGCACAATTTCAGCATTTTTTAATTTCTAAGTTTAAACGCGTATTTTGTTTAGAACCACTGATATTTGATTACACCACCAAGTAAACATGACATTCAAGTAATTTTCTGATAATAAATAATAGTCATTACTCTTAAGGAGACTCATTAAATAAAGGAGATAAACTAAACATTACGTAAAATACACAAAGGAATGCTACAGATCAGATCACAGGCGTTTGTGCTTCCCGCGAGGAACATGTTAACAAACAATGAAAAGATTAGAGCAAGTTGAGGAATTCTGCTATTTACCAGGTCTGGAAATATGAAACCGGAATTTGCTCATAGATGGCTCTAGTTGTCAATGTAGTGACTGTCAAACCGCGTAATTGGCACCTTTTTTTGTGTTTACATTTGTCAAAGATTTTTAACTCACAACAATACAAGTTTAATACAACCACATATGTTTTCATAGCGTTGAACATGTCCGTTTTTGTGCCTGAAAACTATGATTTGCGGACAGCGTTGATTTTCTGTTACCATTTGAAGAAAACTGCTGCAGAATCGCATCGAATGCTTGTCGCAGCTTACGGTGAGGATGTTCTTGGTAAATCACAGTGCTTTGAGTAGTTTAAAGCATTCAAAAGTGGCAATTTTGACGTGAGAAACGAAGAACGTGGAAGACCACCGAGAAAGTTTGAAGACGTCGAATTGCAAGCATTGTTGAATGAGGATGACGCTCAAACACAACAAAAACTCGCAGATCAATTCAATGTGACACGAGAAGCCATCTCCATAAGTTTGAAAGCCATCGGAAAGAACCAGAAAGTGGGAAAATGGGTTCCACATGAACTGAATGAAAGACAGCAGGAAAACCGAAAAACCACTTGCGAAATGCTGCTCGCCAGGTACAAAAGAAAATCATTTCTCCAACGAATTTTGACTGGCGATGAAAAATGGATATATTTCGAGAATCATAAGCGTAAAAGATCATGGGTAACTCCAAGCAAACCAGCGACATCGACTGCAAGGCCAAATCGCTATGGACGGAAGACAATGCTCTGTGTTTGGTGGGATCAGAAGGGTGTTATCTATTATGAGCTGCTAAAACCTGGCGAAACCGTTAATACTGAATGCTACCGACAACAAATGATGGATTTGAACCAAGCATTGCGTGAAAAAAGACCAGAATATCACAAGAGGTAACACAAAGTGATTTTGCTTCATGATAATGCACCATCGCACACAGCAAAATCAGTCAAGGAAACGATTGAGGCGTTTAGTTGGCAAATACTTTCGCGTACGGCTTACTTTTCAGACTTGGCTCCATCCGATTACTACTTATTTGCATCGATGGGACACGCATTTGCTGAGCAGCGCTTCACTTCTTAGGAAAATGGCTCGATGATTGGTTTGCCTCAAAAGAGCAAGAGTTTTTTTGGTGTGGCATCCACAAATTGCCAGAGAGATGGGGAAAATGTGTAGCTAGTGATGGGCAATACTTTGAATAAAATATTTTTTACCATTTTCATATAATAAATGTGTATTTTCTATAAAAAAAATCCATATTCATATTTACAGACCTGATAGGTAGTATTTTCTCAGTTGATGGAAGAGTTACGAGGGATATAGAATTGCCTGTAGCGATAGAAAAAAGCGTCAAGTGGATTGATTTTAATCTGGGTGAGATAGGGATTGGTTCCAAACAAATAAAGTACATAACTAAAAAGGGTAAAAAAACAATTTATATATTTATTTCAAATTCAATGGCTTATATAGTTTATTAATTTCAATTTGATAATGAATCAACTGGGTCTGGTGGATTTGGTTCATCATTTTAAAGCTGAGGAACTTCTGAATTTTTCTGGCAACTCTGGAATTCTCTATGATGATTTCAATTGCACTGTCAATGTCCAGAAAGAACTTAGCTAACTCTACACCACTAATAAGGCTGAATAATGTACGCAGCGTGAGAATCATGGGAATCATCTATGCTGCATACGCAACTTCGTATGAGGTGCATGGCTGCGCGGTAACACATTGGACTTGAAGTGCAGAAGGTCAGTGGTTCAAACCCCGCACTGTGCTACTTGTGTTGAATGACACAGGCATTTTTTCCGTCTAGTATTTGGGGATATAAGGATAAATATGAGTTGTCATATCTATTCTTTCAAAAAAGGAAAAAAAAAATGCAAGTGTACTCCGATCATCTCACTGTAGTGTGTAATAAGATTCAGTACAGCGTTGTAGCTGGTGATTTTGTTGATGTGCAACAGCTCACTTACTTAATAAAAAAAAAATCCACAGCGCAGCTTCGCTTTCCAACTGAATTAAAGTTGGAATGGCGAAGGAATAATCAACTACCAAGCAATGACAATAATGATACGCAACTTTGTCACTCACAGGGTTATTACAACATTGGAATAGTTTTTTTATAATTTTTTCTTAATATTTAAGTTGCGTAAAATGAGATCATGTATAACACGGAATGCTTGTATTACTAATCCATGAACAAAGAGACATTGAACATTTCCTCCCATTATAACCTATGAAATAAAAAATAATACATACTCTTCATCACTTTCGCCCTTCTTACTACCCTCTTTGCCCGAGTCTACCTCCTCCTTACAGGCGTCGGGCTGCAGTGGTGGCGAGAGCCTCTCCTGCTTGAGGAGTTCAGCCCCTTCAGTGCTGGGTCCTGCTTGGGGCTCTGCACCTTCAGTGCCTGCTTTATCGGCCACCACTCCCTGCTCCTGTTTCAGCAACTGGAGTTTGCAACGCAGATTCTGCTGGTGCCGGTCGCGCAGCCGAGCCCTCGCCATGTGAGCTACAATAAATATTAATTAATATAAAATACAACCTAATGAGCTAGTTAACAATATATGGCAATTTCATGCGACCAGTCAAAAGGATTAAAAAACCAGACTTGGTCCTATTTTTTATGATACACGAATTGTACGAGTATATTAAACTAGAGTTCAGCATAAGTTTGATGCAATTTTAGCGGAATGCTTCTTATCCGAAGAGATGATGATAGTAGTTGTTGGTAAATAAATAAAATACGTCAATTAGCAATGCGGAAGGAGAGAGTGAATCAATGTTTTATTTATCGGTATGTGGGTATTTATACATTTCAGAATGGGCGCGGGAGTGCGCCCGCGATATATTTTTATCTCGCTTCTGTGCGTGCAGAAATGGTCGATTGAAGTATTGTAGACATCGTAAATAGTATTGTGGGTAAACAATTTGTTTACGGAACCGGCGAGACAACGTGATGCGTTCTCTTTCTACTGTGGAATGTATCGTAAATAGTATTATGGGTAAACAATTTGTTTACGGAACCGGCGCGATGTCCGGCCGCGTCAATGTTTTGGTATGTGACCTTCTATCGGTCGGTCGTTGACCGTATGTGTTGACAATATTCAGCGACGACCGTGGTTCCCACACAATAAACAATCCCTCGTAATTAATTATGATTCTCAGCTATTTTATGGATATAAGACGTCTGAGCGTATATTGCTTTATAGTATGCAATTTGTTTCTCTTCAGCATGCACACAGTCTTCACTGATCAAACCCAAAGTTCCGATAGCAACGAGATTAAGTTTCCAAGACGATCGGCAGGTCTTTATCTGCTACAGCCTTACGAAAGGCAGAGTTATATACAGCACTATTTTCTGTTGTTTAATAGGTTAATAAGAATTTATGACAAGCAGCATATACGTTACAGAAAAAAGGAACCACCAGGAATCAAACTTCTGACACCCGCTTTTTTAGCGTTAATTTTAACAATTAGACCTTGACTGCCGACTAAGTGTAGGATTTAGTATAGGTACGACTTAGAAAATGTCTAAAAATACGAATTATGATTTATTGTTCTTCTAATTAAAGGATAACTCACCTTTAAGCTGCGAAAGAAGGGATTCCCAATAACCTATGTCAACTCCATCATGTCGGCCTCGAATCTTCTCTTCAATCTGCTGCTGTAACGCCTCCAACTGAGCTCCAGTTTTACCCTTGAATACCTAAAATAAAAATATATAAAATAAAAGAAAAAAGTGGAGACTTTGGAAGCCTTCATCCAGGCCCAGGTTGATAACAAAGAATAATTTTAAAAGTAGAGTTAAAATTTTACATGATTCACAAAGTCATACAAAACAATGAATTTAGAAACATTAGATAGACAGTCATACGTAAAAATTAAACAGTAATAAGAAATCAAAGAATGCAAAAATAAAATTTTACACGATTCACAAAGTCATACAAAACAATGAATTTAGAAACATTAGATAGACAGTCATACGTAAAAATTAAACATTAATAAGAAATCAAAGAATGCAAAAATAAAATTTTACATGATTCACAAAGTCATACAAAACAATGAATTTAGAAACATTAGATAGACAGTCATACGTAAAAATTAAAAAGTAATAGGAAATCAAAGAATGCAAAAATAAAATTTTACATGATTCACAAATCATACAAAACAATGAATTTAGAAACATTAGATAGACAGTCATACGTAAAAATTAAAAAGTAATAGGAAATCAAAGAATGCAAAAATAAAATTTTACATGATTCACAAATCATACAAAACAATGAATTTAGAAACATTAGATAGACAGTCATACGTAAAAATTAAACAGTAATAAGAAATCAAAGAATGCAAAAATAAAATTTTACATGATTCACAAAGTCATACAAAACAATGAATTTAGAAACATTAGATAGACAGTCATACGTAAAAATTAAACAGTAATAAGAAATCAAAGAATGCAAAAATAAAATTTTACATGATTCACAAAGTCATACAAAACAATGAATTTAGAAACATTAGATAGACAGTCATACGTAAAAATTAAACAGTAATAGGAAATCAAAGAATGCAAAAATAAAATTTTACACGATTCACAAAGTCATACAAAACAATGAATTTAGAAACATTAGATAGACAGTCATACGTAAAAATTAAACAGTAATAGGAAATCAAAGAATGCAAAAATAAAATTTTATACGATTCACAAAGTCATACAAAACAATGAATTTAGAAACATTAGATAGACAGTCATACGTAAAAATTAAACAGTAATAGGAAATCAAAGAATGCAAAAATAAAATTTTACACGATTCACAAAGTCATACAAAACAATGAATTTAGAAACATTAGATAGACAGTCATACGTAAAAATTAAACAGTAATAGGAAATCAAAGAATGCAAAAATAAAATTTTACACGATTCACAAAGTCATACAAAACAATGAATTTAGAAACATTAGATAGACAGTCATACGTAAAAATTAAACAGTAATAAGAAATCAAAGAATGCAAAAATAAAATTTTACATGATTCACAAAGTCATACAAAACAATGAATTTAGAAACATTAGATAGACAGTCATACGTAAAAATTAAACAGTAATAGGAAATCAAAGAATGCAAAAATAAAATTTTACACGATTCACAAAGTCATACAAAACAATGAATTTAGAAACATTAGATAGACAGTCATACGTAAAAATTAAACAGTAATAGGAAATCAAAGAATGCATAAATAAAATTTTACACGATTCACAAAGTCATACAAAACAATGAATTTAGAAACATTAGATAGACAGTCATACGTAAAAATTAAACAATAATAAGAAATCAAAGAATGCAAAAATATTCACCTCTCACATACAATTTCTCTTTGGGTACATAGGCTACACATACTTTCGATGAAACATGACACAAGTTGGGCCTAAGCATTGCTTTCGTAACAAACTGGGATCATTCGGCCTGAAGAGAGCCTCAAAATATGAGGTAGAAACATGTGTCAAAATATGAGGTAGAAACATCAAGTGGAATAATAAAATATTTAATATTCTAATAATTTATAGATTCATCCACTTAATCAGACAAAACTTCAAAATTGGGATAAAAAAGTGGGAAAATGGCAGATATGCGTTATAGACTTAATTTAAAATTTAAAAACTTATATTGTCTTAATTTAATAATACAGATAGATATGTTAAATAAAAAAATGTTCACTGAGAGAAGTGAGAGAAATCCAAGAAGCCTAGAGGAGAATAAATGTGGAGAAATGGTGTCTTGTGAAGAATATTTAATATTATAATGTAAAGAATAATCGAATCCAAGGTCATTAGAGACAGAAGTTAGGAGTAAAATGAATAAAGATAATTTGGGCACATTGAGAAAATGAGTTACGAAAGACAATTACCATGTCTCACTTCAGATTTTTTTTAAAAAGTAGGCACACACAAACATCATTGGACAGGTTTTTAGGGAAAAAGAACCCCAGAAGGACAGTCACCTGACGTTTTTTATGCAAGGTGACTCCCTTTCCAAACAATAACATCTCTCCACCTTACACTTACGCAATCAGCTCTCCTCAGTTCAGGTGAAGTGCAGTTAAATTTTTATTTATTTAATCTATTTATTGTGTTAATTAACAGATTAATCCAACCTACGTTACTTTTTATGAGAAAATTGATGGATCTAGTTCGAATAGCGAGGTTCCACTGTACAGTGTAATTCTATCTATCGTTTTTGAAGAAACTAAATAATAAATATGGGAAAATAATTTATGCGGGAACATATGATAAAAATAGTCATACGGTAGGGAAATAGAGTGATGGTATGTTTGTATGGATGTAGTTAGAGCTTTGACCGCTTTCAAGGTCAGCATTAGGATATTTTTCAAGTTCTGATCATATTCTCCGTATAATATAGTAATGAAAAACATCCCACCTGCGTTACATCCTGTGCGACAGCATGGTGAATGCCATCCCTGCGCACCCCCTCGGCGCCGCCCTCGACAGCACGCAACTTTTCCAGCTCGTCCTGCACGATGGTGGTAATATCTGACCAATACGCCTGGTTGGCCTCCTTTTCCAGCTCTTTGTAGACCTAGAACATTACAACTGCTGTTAAAACAATACACCAGTGATTCCTAATCAAGTATCAGTGAGCCTGTGATTAAGGTGGTGTAGTAAAAAAAATAAAACATTTTGAATAAATCTCTGATGATAATGCTAACTGTATTGGATGTATGCGTCACATAGTCAAATAATTATATTTATATTGCTTGTAAATTGTATTTGTATTACTTGTGAATAGCATTTTAATATTGTAATAAAACGTCCTTATATCGGGTCCTCGCATTTTTGCATCATTATGGATCGGAAAGATTGAATAAGTTCAAGTCAGCTGATTAGCAGGTATCGAACAACCCCCGCGCCCGATGACCTCTTGGCAAACAATGAGTTAGGGAAGGGTAACGGTATAAGCGGTCAGATCGATATGCTTGCGACGTGTAATGGACTATATTATAAAGGGCGCAAAATGAATTGAAACTTCATACTGTTTATTTCAACAAAATTCTACTAGTCAAAAAGGAATCTCTTCACCCAGTTGTCTCTGAGTCTCATTGTAGTCACGCAGAAATCTCCGAGGATTGAGCGGCAACTATCCATCTATTTTAATCTTCATACACTGTACTGTACACCATAACACAATCCACAAATATAAACTTAGTTGTGAAGGTGAGTTGATGTTTTTTTATATAAGATTAGCTTTTATTAGACTGGTATCACATTCTTCTCCCTGGCTCCATCCCAACTCACTGTCTGCGAAGACTGTCGGGGTCAGCTCTCCTCGTCCTCAGGTTGTATGCTCTTCTGTCCTGGACTACGTTCCCCAGGCCAAGTCTCTGCATCAGGTTATCTTTTTGCACCACCCATGAATTCTTTGGTCTTCCTCTGGTTGTTATTCGAGGAAGATTCATGGAGATTGCCTGGTTCACAATGTGATCGGGTGCTCTGCGTCCAACGTGCCTATACCATCTCAATCGCCTCTCCTCCATCTTGCTGTTGATGTCTGTAGCACCTAGGCTTCCACGAATGCGTGAGCTTTTTATTTTGTCTCTTAGGGACACACCAGCACTTTAGACTGGTATCACATTCATGTATCAATAATCCTTATCACTTCAATTTTACACCTATATGTGTTTGCAGCAAGTATTATTTAACTTTATACATGATAAATATTTTTAAATGTACTTCAATCATAAAGTATTTATTTATTATTAAATTTTACTGAAACAAAAAGATATCGTTAAAGGATATACCATATTATTTATATTTCTGATGAACTTTCTCCAGGATAAAGGTCCTGCTTCCTGGAAGATGTCTCACAAAACCACATAGTTTCCCTTCTTCCTCCAGGAATTTTACGGTTACTGCATATGATAGTCTTTAGGCATACCTTCCTTTTTGGTTGTGAAATATGGCTTTCCATCCAGGTTGTTTTCAGTGTTTTTGGTGCTTGGTCATTTTCTTTTTTCTGGTAAGATGACCAAGCCAATTAACTCCTTCCTAAGCTTCTTATGAAAGATGGTTACAATCCTTATTCATTTTAATAAAATACAATGAAGCTGCTGATTATACACACTTTTATTAGCCAGAAAAACATCTTCTTCCCCCTCCATCTTCTTCTTGAATAGGCAACTGCTGCATTAGTGATGTTTGGCCCGTTATAGCCCAGTTTTGGTATATAATACGTGGGTCGTCCAGAAAGTAAAGAATGTTTTGGCATAACTAAATAAAAACTAAAGATATCAACACAAAACTTTATTTACAAAGTCACAGTACCTTACTCTATTTTTCAATGTAGTCGCCATAGCTGTCAAGGCACTTATTTTAACGTGAAATCAATTTTTCAATTCCGATGTTATACTCTTCTACCGCTAAAGATTTGAGCCAGGATGTCACTTCTTGTTTGAGGTCTTTATCGTTTGCAAACTGTTTTTCACTCAAAAATTCCTTTAGTTTCGGAAATAAGTGAAAATCACTTGGTGCCAAGTCAGGGCTGTAAGGAGGATGTCCAAAAACTTCCCACTTAAGACGTTGAATTCTCGCTGTGTTCGTGCTGATGCATAAGACCACCACCTTTCCCAACAACATTCCACGTCTCTTGTTTTGGATGGAGCGTCTAAGTCGTTGAAGAGTTTCACAATAGGCCTCTGAGTTTATTGTGTGTCCTCTTGGCATAAACTCCACGTGGGTCAAACCCTTTCGGTCCCAAAAAACTGTTGCCATCACCTTTCTGGTGTTGAGATTCGGTTTTCCTTTTCCGAGAACACATTTTTTTGTAGCCAAGGTGCTCTGTCACTATTTCATGTAGCAGCGATCGTGAAATTTGTGGGAAAGATTCATGTACTGTGCTTAAAGTTGCCTATAAATTTCGATAGACCGAACATTTTGTGCGTTCAGAAAACGAATGACACTACGCACTTTACATTTGGTGGGATTTTCGATGGGCGCAGCCATTTTGAAAGGTTACAGAACAAAGACGCACGACCGTTCAGCAACAAAACTCGGCTCGCACTGAAGCGGGGGAACGAGCTAACTGGCGCGCATACGATCGCGATGGTGGAGGATCGGCGCAGGGCGTGGTGCGCAATCGTTCTGTACTTTTTGGACGCGCCTAGTAGTAATCAATATCACCACCAAGCAACATCTTCTTCACTAAGAGACACAAACTCATCATCACTATTAATACATTTTTCTTGAATTAAAGAAATTTAGTCAACAACAACATTGTGCGAAGTAGATGCCATTTTAGATTACATAAAAAATACTATTGTAGTATACAAAATGTCAAAAATGTAAATAAACGTCAAGTGTGTATATCTCAAAATAAAATAATAATGTTTTTCAATGTTCTAAAGATAAATTATGAACGTATGAACTCAAAGTAAACATATGCATTGCACGCGAAATTTGTAATTTAAAGCAAAAGTAAATACGTTAAAGCAAACATGTCACCTGCGCGCTAAAAACTGTGTGCTAAGAGTCAACAGATCATCACACTTTTTTGTACCAAGTGCGTGTCAAAAATTGGCAAACCTCGTGAGCAGCTACAACTCAACTATATTAAATATGTTTTCCATATCCATGTCAAAGTTGGAACTAATCTTAGCAGTACATTTGACAGGTGGTGAAAGCATATGAATCATTATTTTTATTATTCTTACATACCTTTATATCCTCCAACAAGTCCTCCAGATCTGCTATCTGTAACCCATTGAGATATGTGTACGGCTCGTGCATCTCTACTGCATCGACCTCCCCTTCGGCACTCACATACCAAGCCAATAAATCTATGGCTTTAGCTAAAACAAACAAACAATTTGTTAAAAGCATAGTTGGTACCTGTATGCCAATAAGGTGTGGTAAGTAAACTGTATATAAGGATTTGGAATGAGAGAGTAAGATGAATAGCAGAATCGAAAGTATAGACTGCACAAGGTGGTTTTTTTTATGGTAGATGATGCATGGACCAGATTTTCGTGTTAAGTAACATTTAGGAGCTATGTCCTTAAGGGAAGAGATGATGATGATTTGTTGATAAATAAAACTCGTTAGATCGCTATGCAGAAAAAAAGAGTTTTTATTAGTAAACGTAGGTATTTATACTATTTCCGCGTGTGTGCGGGAATGCGAGCAAGATATCCTTCGTCTCGTTTCTGCATTAGCAAAACGATTAATGTCGTATGTAGGTGACAATTTATTTACGGAACTGGCGAGACAAGCGTGGTGCGTTCTCGCTCTAGTATGGAATGCGGTCCGCTCCGGGCTATGGGTTGAATGGGCGGCATGTGAACTTTGGACTTGTTAATTTAGATTTGTCGAGGAATGCAAAGGTCACTTCGTCGGTCATTGACCGTGTGTATGGACGCCCACAGTGTTCCGAGTGTGCGACCGCCACAAACACATATGATAAATGTTTGGGAAGAAGGAAAAAAGTATTCTATGCATTTGTTGACTTAGAGAACATGTATGATTGTGTAGGAAGAGAGAAATTAATAAGTGCAAGTGTTGCTTCCCTGTATCAAGACAGAAGTGCATGTATAAAAGGGAATTGAGAACTTACCGAGTGGTTTAAAATTACTAAAAGCATAAAACACGGGCATGTGATGTCACCTTGGTTGTTTATACACATAGTTAACTCAGAAAAACTAGAGTAGGTTGACGGGTTCTGTTATCTGGGCAGTATGTTTACGTGTGATTGGAGAGTTGAAAGAGACATTGAAAGAAGAGTAGTGACAGGGAACAAGGTAAACGGAGCACTCAATGTAATATACAAGTGAATTATATATCAAAAGTAGAAAAATTACAATACATAAGTGTGTTGGTGCCCACCTTGACGTATGGAAGCTAAAATTGGACTTGACAAAAGGATAAAAATAAGATTAATGCTGTGGAAACGCGTGCACTAAGAAGAATTTGTGGATTGTCAACATATGAAAGAAGATGGAATGAAGACATCAGAAATGAATGCATGAATTAAATGAGTGTTTGAAGTAAGGTGAAGAAAAGAGCTTTTAGATAGTTTGGATATGTAGAGAAAATAGATGACATAAGAATGACCAGCGAGTATACAAGTCAGAGGTGCAAGGTGTACATGGAAGAGATAGACTAAGGAAAATGTTGTTGGACCAGATTTTGAAAGAAAAAAGGATGGTG
This sequence comes from Odontocerum albicorne, assembly GCA_949825065.1. Classification (NCBI taxonomy): domain Eukaryota; kingdom Metazoa; phylum Arthropoda; class Insecta; order Trichoptera; family Odontoceridae; genus Odontocerum; species Odontocerum albicorne. The sequence continues at coordinate 7,119,028 of OX463854.1, read as the reverse complement.
GAAGGAAAAAAATAATGGAACATTGTGCAAGACGAGATGTATGAATATGGAGGGGGGGGAAGTTGTGTGCTTGTATACATTCACAGCCAGTTTATGTAACACAAAAACGTATTTTTAAATCAAAACTTAGACATTATTTATGGAAAAGGGCTGGTGAAAATAAATTTAATTTATTGCATGAACATAGATTTTAGTTTTGTATATTGTCAACAAAAGATTACTTAAATGGGGGCTGTTAAACATTTAAGGAGAATTCACGAAGAAATCATAGTCTTGGATAAATAAATTATTTATTTATTTAGTCCAAAAATATCAATAAACGAAAAAAGTAAACATGACTACTGAACTATCACACCTGGTCTGGAACCAAATATGTAGGAAGTCTAATATAACAATGATTAACATACCTCTGCCGTCCTGTATCCGGATGTGCGTTCTGAGCCGGGCCTGTTGCAGATGGAAGGCATCCTCCAGAGCCCTCCAGTGGCGCCACTCAGCCGCCTCGCGTCCCCGCTGCAGAGCCAGTGCCTCCTCTTCACGTGCTTCTCGCTCTGCTTCGCGCTCGTTACGACGCTTCTTCACCTGCAGACACCCATCATTCATAAGTCTTTTTTTAAACAGTAACTTAAGAACTAAATATTAAATGCTGCCAGAAGAAAGAAAACAACGGTTTTTACTATATAGTTTTTAAGGACAATACATTCCAAAAACATTTCATACTGTATACATCAAGCTGTTTCCTTGTAAGGGTAGGCAGAGAGAACAGAGCACCAGAGTTTCCTATCTCGACACATACATTTAGTCTCTTCCATATCCATACACCTGCCACAATTCCTATGATTTCTCTGACTTCTTACATTTATTTAATTCATTCCCTTGATCCAATCATACTTTCCTTGGTCTTTCTCTACCACACTTTCCATTCACATTTGCACTGTATATTTGCTTTGTAAATGTTTGTCATTCATTCATTCCACTTGCCCAAACCATCTTGGAGTGCTCTTCATCTTACTCAACACATGAGCCTTAAATTCACATTCATCCCTAGCCACTTCATTCCGTATTGTGTCAAACATTGTCATCCCACATATTCTTCTCAGTGCACGTATTTCAATAGCATTTATTTAGTATTTATTTATTTAGTAAATTTATACTCTTTTGAGTACTTTTCACGTCCCCCATTTTTCTCCCATAGATCAAAGTTGGTATGAAAACTGTTAGTGTTTTGTTTCATATTGCTATACGCCATTCGATATCCCTCGTAACACTTCCATCATCTGCGAAAGTACAATCTAAATAGCTGAATTCCTCAACATGTTCTAATCTTTCTTTATTCATCCATATATAGCTTTTCCTGTCACACTTTTCTTTCACCATGACTTTGGATTTCGCAACATTCCCTCTTAGATCTTTTCTTTTCACATCTCTCATACAATTTATTTAATATTTAAATTCATCTTCTTCATCCGCTAACACTACCTTTTTACCCACTTACATTCCCATTCGAAATTTGCATGCCATGCGACTCCTTGACCTCTGTAGTTCATTCGCACATGAATCTATGTAAATACGAGGCGTATCCAGAAACTAAGTGTACTGAGGCTCTCACGACCGGATGGATTTTATTTTCGACATGTTGGCTACACTTCCGTGTAGCCTGACCCTTCCCCTCCGCAACGAGACCGGTTCGAGGTCAGTACGTTGAGAAGTGTCGACGCGACAACACGTTTCGTGAAAAATATCAACCCCATCTCCCGCCAAGTTGAATCGAGTGGAGGCCGGGCAAGAGTTTTTGAGGCGCTGCAAACTCCATGGAGATGAATTTCTCCGCTCCATCGTTACTGGAGATGAAACTTGGGTTGCACATACACGCCTGAAACCAAAAGGCAGTCTCAACAGTGGCGTCACACCTCTTCACCCTCCGCCAAAAAGTTCAAAACCACAATTTCAGCCAAGAAAATCATGGCATCCGTGTTTTGGGACTGTCAAGGCATAATTTTAATTGAATATATGCCTCAAGGGGAGACCATCAACTCTGCAAGATACTGTGAGACCCTAAAAAGTTGCGGAGGGCGATTCAGAACAAGAGGAGAGGCATGCTGACAAAGGGAGACTGCCTGTTGCACGACAATGCCAGACGGAACTGCTCGCCTCGTTTAAATGGGATGTCCTGAACCATCCCGTGCATTTTCCTGACCTAGCACCTTCAGATTACTATCTCTTTACCTCCCTGAAGCTGCACATGGGTGGAAAAAGGTTTTTAACCGACGAGGAGGTAAAGGAAGAGGTGGAGAAGTGGACGGAGGGGTTGGCGGGAAACTACTTCGAGGAAGGCATCAAAAAGTTGATACCCCGCTTCACCACCTGCATTGAGAGGAATGGCGACTATGTCGAAAAATAGCTTACATATGTACTACGGTAACCACGTAATTTTTTTGTTTAAATAAAAAAAATTGTAACCTACAAAAATTCAGTACACTTAATTTCTGGATATGCCTCGTATTTAACAACCGGGGTGACAACACATCCTTAATCTACTGTTTCCGGAATATCAAACCACTCCAAAATACACTTGATAAATTTCTACAAAAAGTTATGAGTAAAAATATTTAAATTAGCCTGCATATTTAATTTAGTTTAACGTAGCACATGATCCAGTCGTTGGGGATGAGAAGGAGTAGAGATAATACGAAGGTGCTTAAATCACAGGTGGTAGGTGAATAAAGATGATTTATGGTGTGCCGCAAACAGTGTAACTACATTGTAAAAGCTTTATATAATTAAAGCTCTAATGACATATAGAGTGTCCCAATAAGAGCGCCAGATTTAAATTTGAAGCCATTTTTTTATATAAGGTTGGCAGCTCTAAAAATGTCATCTGTCAATCTTGCGATTAGTAAATATGGAACGCTACACGAAAGAACAATGCGTTATTATTGTTAAAACTCATTATAAAAATGGGAAAGTTTTGCTGAAACAGTTCGTAAACTACGTGGAATTTTCGGTCGAAATAATGGTCCAAATGAGCCATCGATTCGAAGATTAATTAATAAATTTGAGGAAATTGGTTCAATTCTGGACAATAAGCCACCAATGCATCCTCGTAGTGGGCGTTAACTCGAAAACATAGCCGCAGTGGGAGAAAGTGTTACTGAAACCCCAGACACATCAAGTCGTCATCGTTCACAAGAATTAGACGTTTCAAGAATCAACTTACAGCAAAATGCATGCTTACGAGATCCAACTGACCCAAGAACTCAAACCAGGAGATTACTTTAACTAAATTCATGCTCTTATTGACACCTATATTACTACCATTCAATTGATGTATATTTAAAAAAATATCAAACTTATAACAGGTAACTGTATAAGTTTGATATGTGAGCGTGTATTGTAATTTTCAAATTGAAACATCACACTGGATGAAACTTACAAATCACTATGGGTTAGCTGAAAATGGTAATCACATACGTTACGTTGCACACTTCAAATGCTTTTTCAAGTGCTTTGATTCTTCTTCTTATCATTCCTCTCCATGTTGGAAGATGGTAATCATCATGGCTATTTTAATTTTGTCTGCAGCTGCTCTAAACAATGTCTCCGTGTTACAGTGAAATCACTCTCTTAGGTTCTTCAGCCAGGAATACCTTCTTTTTCCTACACTTCATTTTCTTTAAATCTTCCCCTGTAACATGACTTGCGATGATTTCATATTTGTTACCTCTCATGAAATGCCCAAAATATTCCAATCCTCTTAATGCAAGTGAAGACTTCTTTATCTTTTTTCACGTGTCTAACAATCTTTTTGCACCTTTGTCAACCCAGGAAAGCTTAAATACTCTCCAGTGCCTTATGTGGTAAATATAAATTATTAAATCGAAATGAACAAACCTTTTCTAGTTCAATTTTATTGTCAAACTGCTTTTGTCTATTCCTAGCATCAATTTCGTCATTAGAAGCCCCGGCCAGCCCCTCCCGTGCAAGCTTCTTGTTCCAGACGAAGGTCTGCGTAAGAGCTGCATCCCCGAAGGGATTGTCCTGGTTGGTGTAATGTTGATACTCTCCATCCCACCCCATGCGCTCCCTCCTTCTGCGCTCTTTCTCTCTCTTTTCTTTCAAGCGTCGAGCCCTGGAAATAAATATTTATTTTTACAATGTATGATCGATTTCTATAAATAAAATGACTAAAATTTAAATTTAAATTTTGAATTTAGTGCATACATGAGTACAAAATGTAAGATGTTACAAAAAGTACAAACATTAAAACATTAAAGGACTTACACAAAACTACAGGGAGTCCCAAAAAAAATGTTTACACACTTTGAATTATAAACTCCAAATTAAAGAAGACAGATGCAGAATTTGTTTAGTTATCGCAAGTACGAGGGTCATCCAGAAAGTAAGGTTTTATTTATGTAGGATCGAAAAATGCTTATATTTAATTGAAATTCACAGGATACTTCACAAATATATTAAACTATTTTTCAACGTAATTGCCGTCGAGATCGAGACATTTCTGTAGTCGGGGCACCAGCTTTTGTATGCCAGTGCCATAGACCTCCGCCGCCAGTTCTTTGAGCCACTTCTTCACAGCTTCCTCGACCTCCTGATCGTTGGAAAATTGTTGAGGTGTAGTGACACACCCACGTCTCATCCCCCGTCACGATAGAGTCCAGGAAATCTTCTCCCTCCTGTGCAAAACGATGCAAAAATTCACGCGCGGCGGTCACGCAATTTTGACGGTGCTCGGGTGTAAGCTTTCTGGGCACCTGTCTCGCACACAACTTCTTGTAATCAAGTTTTTCCGACACAATATCACCAAGGAGACTTCGAGAAATGTCAGGAAATTCTTCGTGAAGGTCGTCAAGCGTCACACGGCGGTCATTTCGCACTTGTTCTTCAATTTTTTGCACAAGTTCGTCAGAAATCACTGCCTTGCCTCGGCGTGAGTATCAGTACAACCTTCTCTGAACAACCTAACCCACTTCATGACATGTTGTCAACTCATCACATCACTACCATAAACTTCCACGAGCTTCTGATGGATATTCGCGGCGGTATTGTTCTGCAAAGTCAGAAAACGAATTACCGCACGGATCTCGCACCGACGTTTTGTGGCGGGAGCGTGTGACGACCTCTCCATCGGAAGAATTTACTGTGACTGAAAAAAATGTCCGACAAACACGCGGGACCAAAAAAACTGACCGTTAGGATCCCCCCTACACGCCAGGTGCGCCAACTTCGAAACAAAAAAATTTCCCCGGCCTCAGGAGCCCTTGTAACCTTACTTTCTAGATAACGCTCGTACGTTAATTGGTGGTCTTTCTGAGCCATATACTGTTAATAATGTAGAATCGCAAACATCAGAAATCATTTATGTTGGTATTTGAGCACATTATCTTTCAATGGCAGATCTCAATTCATTATCCGTTGCCAGTTTTGTGCCATAAACTTTAAATTTTATGAGTCCCCCATGAAAGAAAGCATGAGTTATGGGAAGCGCTGGGGGTATTCAATGCTACCTCTACATCCCGTCCATCAATTTGGCAAATTTTCATCATGATAGTAGTAGGAAGGTGTATTATCTTGCTGGAAATAAGTCCTCGTCCCTAAATTCCTCATAAATGTGTGATATGAAAAATTCCTGAAGGAAGTTCAAGTAAACAGCACAGAATAAAAGTGTATTAATTTTTTTGGGACACCTATACAATCATAAAAAGTAGATACATACTACGGCATATACATCTCTTTACTTCAAGATTTTACACTGTCTAAATTTATTAAATGGCAATACTCAATCCACCCACACTAGGATGAATTTTGTTACCTCATTAAAGCCAAAAAACGTATACGAGTTAAAAAAATATATAATTTTGAAAAAACAACAATTTTTAGACAATCATAAGCTTCAACTGATGAAACTTCATAAATTAAACAATTGATCTATAAGTGGAAAAATTCTTCGAAGATGAAATGCATTAGATGCAGCAAAAATAGAGGAAGGAAAACCAAAGAACACATGTTCTATAGCAGGGATACTCAATCAGTCGATCACGGTCTATAAATCAATGGTGGCATACTTTTAAGTCGACATTTGCTTTTTTTCCAATGCATATACAGTAGAGCGCTGATTATCTGAGGCTCAATTATCTGCAAGTTTGATTAACGGAGTCTTGTGTAGTAGAATTTTTTTTTTTAATCTCGAATATTTTTTTTCACTTTTTTACGTGAAAGTTACAAAGCAAAGACGTAACGTAATATCATGTTTGACACTTCCATCTTATTCATTCTCATTATTTGAAACCACAGTTTCATAAGAATAAATTCCTGAATTGATTTATATCTAGAGCCGTTATTGACACTAGGTATATCCCAATCAAATGTCCATCGGTGCCAAGTATCGTATTAAATTTTATTAAAAAGATCAGATAGAGGTCGAATTAAATGGCATGTACTGACTTTATAAATTCAAAAGCAAAGTGCATCAGAATATTATCTCAGAAATGTAATGCAGCAAATAAGAGCCAGCACATAGTAAATTCAGACGAGAGCATTTAAAAATGAATTAAACCCTATAGGTAAGAAGTTAGTTAGATTATAAATACAAGTCTTAATTTTCAAACCTTTTTTCTTCTGGTGTTTCATTGGCTTTCATTAATTCTTTCTGTTTTTTTCTTTCTGCGACTTGTCTCAGTCTCTCATCTTCCAGCCGCTTCAATAACTTCAGCTCCTTTTCACTACTGCTAGACTCTGAATCTGAAGAAGTAGAGGATGATGATGATGACGAAGATGAAGATTTATTAGGTTTCTTTTTACTTTTCTTCTGTTTGCTTAAGGATTTATCACGATTGTCTGATTTATTATTTTTATACTTTGAAGTCTGTTCTTCGGAACGATCTAACGATTTGTTCCTCCTTTCTTTAGAATTCTTATCAGACTCTGGAGAAGGAGATCTTCGTCTTCTTTCTTTTGAAGTATGTCTTTCGTATCTTGAGTTTTGGCGCTCGTGTGACCTGCCTCTATGATGCCTTGACAAATCTTTATGATCGCGAGAATCATCTCTACGATCTTTTTTCTTATATGTTGATACAGATGAGGAATGTCTGGAGGACCTAGAAAGAAAGGTTGATAAATAAAATTACTTGAAGAACAAAAAGCTTAAGTGACACAGAATTCTACTATTACTATTGAACAGAATCAAACAAAATTCAAACTAATTTGAGTGGAAGTTTCGTTCTGTGCCAGTGTCAGATCTATTTGGATCTAATGTAAAGTGATATTTTTATTTTCGGGGATGCGGGAACATTTTTTTTAAGGGATCTTATCCCTACGCCTGATAGAGAATGTTAGTAATAATAACCTAATATAAATCAATATCATTTTATTTGAACAATTTCAAAACAGTTTTGCATAAATGTTTGCATTGCACTAATAAACTTGAGTATATTTGATTGAAAAATGTTTCTTTTTTACTTTATAAGGTTTGCTGTTATTTTCTCTCTAAAGGCCTCACATGATAAATAAAAATATAATATTTATATAGTGCCGTTTAGAGAGCTAACTCTCCTCAAGTTTGATCTTACTCAGGATTCGAGCCCATTCTTAAATGTTTATAAGACCTCCTATAAAAGATTGTCTTTAAGTACTTTCTAAAGCTGCACACACTACCCATATTTCTAGCACTTGGAGGCAAACCCTTCCACACCACAGGATCAGAAATGGTAAAAGCTCTATCATAATACCCCGCCCTATTGGATTGATTTGGAACAGCCAATTTATTAGATGAAGAAGAAATTGACCTCAAAGTTCTACTTCTCTCCAAAGGAGCATCCCTCAGACATAGATTCGAAAGATACAATATACACAAAGTATATTAAGAGACAACGTTTGAAATCAATCCGTTCACAACACTCAACCCAGTGTAGACTTTTTAGCAGTGGACCAATATGGCAATATTTATAACATCACACTCGTATATCAGCCTAGCAGCTACATTGAAAATAGACTGGAGTCTAGAAATTTATGAATCAGGCAAACCAGAAAAAAATATCATAGCTATTAAAATAAATCCATTGTTTCCATTTAAAGCTATGATTTTTTATCGCTCCAAATGTAGTTTATGCAAGAAAATACTTGCAACAAAAGTTTTGCTTCCAGGGAGGCACATCACAAGACTAACAACAGCACACAGTGTCTCTTTACCTATGGCTTGCATAATCTTTGATTTTTTTTCGTTCTAATATTCAAGAATGAGGAAGAAATACTGAATCGGGGACACAAGTTTCGGGAACGAATGGTAACCTTTATCGAATGGAAACAGCTAAAAACAAAGATAGCATACATTAAGGTGTAACCAATTTAGGTAAAAACATGATCATGAAATCAAAGAAAGATTCACAGTCAGTATAGTTGAGTAGCATATTACTTAAGACTTAACAATAGCTGAAACAGTCACTTTTTAAATTAGCTTTAACAACACTGGGCAGAAGTAGCAGAAATAGTTTATATTGAATTACAATTACACAAGTATGTTACAAATTTTTAAATAAGAATATAAAATTAAAAATAAATAAAAACCTACATTGTATGAAGAACTCTTAAAATTAATGGATAATTAATGTATACATTAATTAAGTAGAACTAGATTTCCTTCGAAATACGTCTCACAAACGATTGTTTTGACAAAAACATAACCCAACAAAATACATCATCTGACAAACACAGCAGTTTCTTGTATTGCTATATAAAAAAATATCGATAAAAATATGGCGGGTTTTTTCTACTTCATAAGTTATAAAGAATTATTCATAGATTCATGTCAAATTTCTTCCATGACCTATTTTTATATACGCTTAACATATTTCTTACGTTTCACGATAATTTATTGCATATATCTATAAATGTGATATTGCACCATCTTTATAAATTATCGAATGGTTGAGTATTTCAAATGAACTTTAATCAATAATTGTGACAAAGTTATTAAAAATAATATGGTGAGAACTAATTCTTTATATTTATTTGTCTATTAAACGTTGCTCAGGCATAATTATTTAATATCGCAAAGGAATGTTCTGTGTGTTTTTTGAGTAAAATTTCAAATTAGAAAGCCAGTTATACTCTTAAACAATTTATCATAATATTTATTTATAATTCTTGTCACCAGAGTTCTATAGTTCTTACAGTATAATCCAAAAATTGTTATTAATATTTTAATATTTTGTTTCAAGATTTTAAAATCACTCGATTAAATTTTAAAATAACCTATTTCTTGCTGTGAGAAATTAATTGGATCTTATTTATGAAACAATTTATACACAAACTTCTTTACATTAATTTTATCTGCTTGAAAAAATGTATATAAAGCTACGAACGCTTACAAGTCCACTATAAATATATTTTTTATATCTTAAGAGATAATTTAGGTTATTTTCAGGTGTTTCAAACAATGTGGGAGAATTAACAGATAAAAGTAACCAAATAGTAAATATTACTGTTTTACGTATTCTCAATAAGCAATTTTTTTTTTACTCAGCTCCTTGTCAACAAATATTATATCTTAAAATGTTGAGAATTTCCTATCAATATTTTTTCATAAATTTAACGAACTTTAAAATATTTTTACATTAAATGGAGAAGTAAAGACACTGTGAGGGCTAATTTTGGTTTTCCAAAATAATGCCCTCACGTCATAAAACGAGAGCGAATCAATCTTTATTTAATTTTTCGTGATGGAGCATAGACTAACGAAAGTTTGAAACCAGAGAGAATAAGCGTGAAGTTGACGACAAACTGTTGCAAAACATTTCAAATTTGTTCATAGCGCGGCCGTTGCTCTGTTGCTTTCTCGAAAAGTTTTCAACTGTCGGTAATATTTTCCCGATCAAACTCATTTAGTGCCAGCTAGTTGACTTAAGAAAAATGGCTGATAATGATATTTATTATTCTGCTAAGTATTACGATAAAGAGAATGAATATAGGTAAGTGCCATCATGTTTCCTCTTTGCATTTGGCATTGGCCGGTTAATTATTTGGAGGTGAGCGAGTAAATAATTTTTTTGCGACTTGTTCCCGGCCTTCTTGTTTAAGTAGCGTACAAGCCGATTCGGTCAAGTTATATTTTAATAATATATCCTTTAGTAATTCCTAACCTATAAACATATTTCTTATTGTCTCAAAAGATTAATAAACGTTTAAATATAACCTTTTTCTCTTAGCTACCTGTATAGCTGTAAGTTGTGTACCTCAATAAATTGCATTTTCGCACACACCTACAGTGTTTTACATTATTACCTGTTTATTATCTTTTTCGCCTTACCCTTTTTCAATAGTTGACTAACACGCTCCTTCTATACCACTCCCGGATGTCCTCTTTTCCTTGCTCCTCTTAATTCAGTCATATATTATATTTTCATGGTCATCCTATCCTCGCTCATCTCTCTCACATCCCCATTATTTCCTTATTATTACATTTCCAACATACAGCAGAGGTTCTTACAGTTTGTAAACTTTAAACTGCAGATCCCAATAACTGAGTTGAAATATATGTTGTTGAAAATGATGAGGATTATCTTTGTCAGAAAGAAGAAAGATGTTTGGCCTCACAACATTGTTAAAGATTGTCAGCTCATATTTCAATAGTCCGAAACTAGTGAAGTGGTTGCTACCATGCCATAGTGAAATGGTTGCTACTAATGATTTGTATATCTCTTGCATACCAAGATTGCACAGATTTGGTAATCAATATAAGCATTGTATGGATTTTCATATGACTGGCTAATGGAGTAAAGTGAAGAAGTTGTTCTTGGGGTGAATTGTATGGATTCACTCTGTTGTATTTTTCAACTTGTACTGTTATTTTCCTATTGTATAACACTGCTTACATGTCAATGTTAAATTCTATGTTGTTTTTTAATATTTGCATATCCATAAAGCCTACAGAATTAAGTCTAGATTTGAGGTAGAATTTTCACTTTTCTCTTTACCCATAGAGTGAATGCAAAAATGCGCCATCTCAGCAAATTATAGATAATCCGGGTTACCTTCACTTGAAACACACTGCATTCGTTGATGGAGGGAAAAATGTGACAATGATATTCTTTATTTCAGGCATGTAGTATTGCCGAAAGAATTAGTAAAACTCATCCCTAAGAATCACCTGATGACTGAGTCAGAATGGAGAAGTATCGGAGTGCAACAGAGTCAAGGCTGGATCCACTACATGACACACTCACCCGGTAAGTGTCACTACTTTCTTCACTCGAGCATAGTCAACTAGATCTTGTAATCGGGAGTAATAAATTTAACAATAGGTATAGGGTTATTCCATAATAAATCCAATAACTCTTCTGTGATGATGATTTGTTGCCATTTAGTACTCATGATTTCTCAATTGAATAATAGTTGATAAAAGATCCTTTTAATGATAAAATATTTTATATTATTTATAGTTAAGGCATTAAACATTGTAGAGGTTTAAAGACATTGTAATTTGTTTTATCAAACACTGTTTATTCTATGAGGTGAAAGCCTTGAAACCGGTAGGGTTATACCGTTACAAAAAGTGGAATAAACAATGTTTGATAAAACAAATTACAATAAAATATTTTGGTTTAGTTAATTAGAATTGTACCCTTGAAAACATTCAAACTGTCATTTTAGATATATTGAAGAGTATAGCCGAGAGACAACATTGTTTTCACCGAAGTATGCACAGAACTCGTAGTTCATCGTCATACATGTTGACAATGTTATCATACACTAATAGGCTACAACACTTGCACACGTCTAACACAAGCATAGGATATTGAACTGAAAAAAATTAACATACAAATGCAACGTGACAAAATTATTGTATATTGTTTTATTTCGTACGTAATGTATGAGAGTAAAACGTCGACATGGACAAAGGCTGAAAAGAGTCGAATAAATACTGTAGAAATGCGAGCACTGATAAGAATGAATACATAGAGTGACAATGTATAACAGACTATGGAATTAAGGATGAATGTGAACTTAAGGTTGATGTGTTGAGTAAAATGAAGAAGAGCACTAGGAGCAGGTTTAGGCATGTAAAAAGAATGAATGAATTAAGAAAGACTAACAAAACAAATATATAGTGCAAATGTGGGTGGAAGGCATGGTAGACAAAGGCCAAAGAAAGTATGGATGGATCAAATGACTAATATTTTAAAAGAAGAAAACTCTTAGTCAGAAAAATCACAGGGCTTGTATGAGAAGGTGTATGGATGTAGAAGAGGCGAAGGATGCGTATCGAGATAAGAAATTCTGGTGTTCTGTAATTCTGTCCTCTCTGCCTATCCTGACAGGGAAATGACGTGATGGTGTATATTTATATGTAATAATTATGAATAAATATTGAACTGACATATTTCAGAGCCACACATCCTCCTGTTTAGACGAAAAATAACCACGCCCCCACCAAAAGAGAACAACTAGTCCTTCATCTGTGGTCAAAGCTGGCTGTAGACCATCGGTTCCACTGTTCCTCCAGGGAGACCACTCAGCTTGTTCTCCGCCTGTATATAGCCATTTTACATTAAAATGTATAGGAGTGAAATCCTCTTTTTCTCTTTAAATTGTATAGAATTGTTACAAGTATAATACTTTTCTTCAAAATGTGCCATAATAAATGTGATTTAAACCTAAATATATATTTTTCGAACTTGATAATTGCGATATCTTGTTTGTTGTATAGGATATATTTTCCACTTAGAACTATCATATCGCTTATAATTTCTGAACCCTTTATTTAAGTAAAATTGCTTCGTCTGAGAATAAATACAATATACTTGTAATAATTTGTCATATATTGAATGTGATCAGGGGCAATATCTTAACACGTTCTGCGCCGCGTAGGTCACCGGTGACCTACCGTGTTTTTGACCAGGGCGCCACATAGGTCACCGGTGACCTACGTGTTTTTTTTTTTTATAAACAGTCCCAGTGCGCCAGCGGTCACATTTACTACGAATTTTAACATTGAATGTGACCTATACGGCGCCCCTGAATATAATGCACATAAAAACTTCCAAAATTTTGTTTGAAAATGCAATTATTTTTAATAAACCTCCAGGTGTACATGAGCAAGCTATTACGGTTTATTTTTTTCAAGGATAAACTAGCCTCTACAATTAGGCTAGCGAGTATAGAAGAGATTCCAGCGATAACATAATGAATGGGACCATCCATTTGTCACACTCTGGAAATTTATGAGGGTGCTTTGTCTATGCAACATTGTAACCCTTTTTTTTGGAGCTATTGTCTCAGTAATCATAAGAGATTATTATGTTATGGCGTAACACTATAGCATATTACATAAATAAATTTTAAAAAAAAAGTAATAAATTAGGCATGCTACAATTTGTTTCGACTACATAAGTTTATATTGTATATACATGTATTACCGTACGACACCGCGTAGGTCACCGGTGACCTACGCTCACAATAACACCTAAAATCAGTTTATTTTTAAAAATAAATCATTATTTATGAAGCCTATATATGTATACATAATATAAACTATAATTTGTTTAGTGGTGCAGGTACTTATTTTCTCAAAATGTACTGCGGCACGGAACGTGTTAATAATTACAATTTTGTCGGGATAGATTAAATTAGATTTTCAACTTTAGACACATCAATATATATTTGATAGATAAACACATTATTTTGTTTACTGATAAATTTTTACTCTTGGTGTCAACATTTGTATGATCACGTTGCTGCATTACTGTTAACATCAAAATTATTAAAAAATCTGACAGGATATATTGATCACCTTCAATATTTCAAATTGAGATTGTTATAATGGTTTTTTTTTTTTTAATAATCAGATTTTTTATTCTTGACCATGCAGTGCCCCTTTGTACTTTCCAAGCGTCACAATTATTAAAGAAAGGTATTTACATGTATGTTTAAATTAATTTTATCTAAAAATGAAAGAAGGATTTAGTATTTGTATCCTCAACATATTTTATGAAGTTTATATGTTTTAAAAGTAATTAGTGAGTTTAGTAGTAATTATTATTTTACATGCATAATTTAATTAAAGGATGATGTAATCCAAAATGCATTCCACAATACTTCCAGCAGTCAACCAATGTTTTGTGATTAGTTGAATATTTTTTTCACAACCACGTGTACCATTTTCTTAATCTTTTAAAATACTTGTAGCAATTCTATAATTGATAGGAAAGGTGTTATGGAGCTATCATTTAGTTCAAATGCACATCTGATTTGAGACTGACTTAAAACTGATCCAAGTCAGAGGAATTGTCAAGATCCACGGTCAAATTGCTGTCAATTGTCATCTAAGCCCTACCCGTAGAATGTAGAGCATCAACTTATTTTATTATTAGTTTAACTATAAACAATGTGCGATGATGACTCCTTCATTTAATTTTGAAACATGTTATGGATCAAGGCAAACAAACTGAGTTGGCCTCATCAGATTGCAATATGAATAAAATGACCTGTTATTCTTTAATCAGATGTGAGTTTGTCTTAGTTGTATAGACACTGTTAGGTTTGAGCAATTTCATTTTTTGTTCTATTATTTGATCTTTGTATACTTGGAATCTCTGATTTAATTATATTGGATTGTCTGGAAAGTAGTTTCATATTTTTAGGTCAAATTCAAATTCTTTTTTTTTTATTTTTAGACGTTACTTTATTATCGATGGTGGTTTTTGATATTTTCACTATTCCAGAAATCTCGCATGTCGTTGAATGCTGGTTATTCTCGATCAAAACCTTGATAATCAATAAGCACCTTAAAAATAACTTATTTTGTTCCATCTTCAAAGTGATACTAAAAAACCTATCAAGTAATTTGAGTAAACAATAGCTGAAAAAATACGCTAAACTATCAACATATGAATGAAGTTAGCAATGAAAATTTTCTTCTAACGACAGCTATCCGAGAAATGTGTAACTATTTTCTGGACAACCTATTATCATGTAAATAACTTATTATTTTCTTAATGGAATGTTAACATACAATCTTTATTATGTCTCTATCTCTGTATAAATTAAAAATCAAAATGTTCACAATAATGCATTAAATTTTCATTGTAATTAATATAACTTTCAATGTAAGTTTACTATTTTTTATTGATTTTATATCTGGACTCTTTAATTGTATTTTGTTATATATATTGAAAATATGTGTTTTTTTTTTTAAATTCCATTTTCGTAAATGTCAACCTCGTGATTAAAAAATTCCCAGTAAAGAAATATTTAACATTGATTTTAATTGTTGACTAGTTAAAATAATTCAGAGATTATCGTTTTAAAATTGATGTAAATCATGTTTAGTAACTGCAAATTTCGAACTCCATGTGTTTTTGTATGAATTTATATCTTCATGTTCTGTTTTTAATATTAAAAAAATCAAGAAACGTAAGTTTTTAAAATATCACTACTAAAAGATTTGCTTAAATATTTCTTAACTTTTGTTCAGTCTGAATTTGTGTGTCGTGATGAATGAATTGAAAAACACCACTGATCGTCATTGTAACAGAAAAATATTTTATAGTTTAACATCACAGTTTTAGATAAATAACATTTGTTTTAAGTTATTTGAAAAATATTAATATTAGAAATTTATTTTCATAAATCCTAGTTTCGTGGAAACAACATAGGTAGCACAAATTTAAAATTCCAGTGACATACAACTTGAGATTTGGGAGATTCAGAACCAATTTAGGTCATGAAGAATGTGTGTATACTTGAGGAAATGTAGCATGGTCCCTGTGACAGTTCACAAATTTGCCCCAATACAACCTTATAACGATGTTCAGTAATTTTAATTATTTTATCAATTTTAATATAAGCCTCGATTCTAATAAATAGCAAGTTATTTAGGTGAATACATTACATAAAACTAACAATAATGACAAATTAATACATCTTGTTGCAAATTAGCAAAAATGTGGCAGTTTGTTAAAATCAAATAATATTTGGTGATGTTTGTCAAAAGTCACTACGATAGTCTGCATTAGTCTGATGGGGTATACGATAATTGGATTTTCGATTTTTTTATACCTAAAATTAAATGTTCGTAATTAGTATTAATTCATAGTGGATCTTGGCCTATTTAAAGATAGATACAAATCATACAATACATTCGAAATTCATTATGATGAAAATTAGGAATTAAATCGTCAGTTTAGAGAAAAACAATTTTTCGATTTGTGAAAAAACTATTCGATTTGTAAAAAAAAAGATTTTACCCCATCCCTTTGAGACATGACATTTCAAATGTCACAGGGACCATCATATATTTTCTCAAGTATAATAAGGTTAATTTCTGACCAGTTAAAAAATTATATTTTCAGTTTGATAATTTTTAATCTTCATATACGAGTATATATCCATTGTTACAGTTTAATCTAGAATGAACATCTGTGTACCAGATATTTTTTTTTGGATTTCGTTAATATATATTGCATACTTTGAACTCTTATTAAATTTAATCAATTATGTATCAGAAATTGAACAAAAGTCACAGATTATAATCAGAAATAAGCATAGTCAAAGTGATATAATAGTAGAATATTAAATAATAATCTACTTTTTCATTCCATTTAAAACATTAATTCCCGCAAAATATGTTTTTACTTCCTATTTTGAAGTTCGCTTCAGGTGAAAAGAGAAATGTTGAGGCTCATTCCGCCTGAAAAGAGCCTTGAGACAGGAGGTAGAAACACATTTTGTGGGTGTTAATGAAATTATTGGAATAACAAAATAATTATTAAATATTTTAATATGGAATCCCAAAGCTGAAACCTTTGATAAAATTAAACAATATTTTTTCTACATTAAACAATTCAATTGTTTGTATTTTTTGAGTCAAAATTGACTTAGGTGCTGCATTCCACTATTTTAATATAGTATTTAAGTTATTTGTTAAATTTTAAGTTTTACCAATGTCTTAAAATGTTTGAATATTTTTATACATGTATATCTAAAATATATGCTAAAAAAATGAGTAAAGAAAAAGAAAAATTTGTTATTTTTGCTTGTCAATGATTATAAGTGTTAAATTGTCCACTTTGATATGCATAACACATCGATCAATAAGTCCCGGTACTTACCAACAGATGGTGCCTCTAATAACAAATCCATACTATTCTCAGTTAATACCAACCTTTAGAAGTTACGTGTCAAACTTTCATGACATTCCGATATTGTGTCATTGAGTTACAGTAGTTTTAGTGATGCTACTTTTGCTATTTTCAAAACAATGGAAAAAACCGAATTTCGTGTGTTGATAAAACATTGCTTTTTAATGGGAAAAAATACCGTTCAAACTCAGCGATGACTTGAAAAGTGTTATCCGAGCTCTGCTCCGTCGAAAACAACCATTTGTCGGTGGTATGCTGATTTCAAACGCGGTCGTACAGACACAAATGATGCTGAACGCTCTGGTCGTCCAAATGAGGCTGTTACACCAGAAAACATAAAAAAAATCCTCAAAATCGTGATGGAAAATCGCAAAGTAAAGTTATGTGAGATAGCTGACATCCTGAAGATATCATTTGGTAGTGTATACACTATTTTACATGAAAAAGCTTTTTTCGAAATGGATGCCGCGTTTGCTCACAATGGAACAGAAACAACGCATCGATGATTCAGAGCGCTGTTTGGCACTGTTGACACGAAATAAACAGGAGTTTTTGCATCGGTATGTGACAATGGATGAAACTTGGATCCACCGCTATACTCTGGAATCAAATCGGCAGTCAGCTGAGTGGAGAGCAGCCGGTGAAAGTCGTCTGAAGCGACTAAAAACTTAACAGTCGGCCGGGAAGGTTATGGCTTCCGTATTTTGGGATGCGCATAATATAATATTCATCGATCACCTTGAAAAGGGAAAAAACATCAATAGCGAATATTACATAGCGTTATTGAAGCGTTTGAAAGCAGAAATTGCAAAAAAACAGCTCCATATGAAGAAGAAAAAGTTCTCTATCATCAGGACAATGCACCGTGTCACAAGTCGATGGTAATGATGGCCAAATTGCATGAGTTGAACTTCGAATTGCTTCCGCACCCACCGTATTCTCCAGATTTGGCCCCCAGCGACTATTGGCTGTTCACAGACCTCAAAAAGATGCTCCAGGGAAAGAGATTTGGCTCCAATGAAGAAGTGATTGCCGAAACTAATGCCTATTTTGAAACCAAAGATAAATCGTTCTACACGGCTGGCATAGAAAAGTTAGGAAAGCGTTGGAATGAATGTATCGCTCTTGAAGGAGACTATGTTGATGAAGAAAGAAGAATTTTGGAAAACAAATGTAGTTTTAGTAGTTAGTCTCGGGACTTATTGATCGATGTGTTAATAATAAAAATCAGAAATAGATAACTCGTATAGCACTTTTTTGTAATAAAATAACACCTCGAGAGTGCTGTGTTTTTTAATTTATAAAAGCCAGCTCATAAGCTCCACTACATAAATTCAAGTGTAATGATATTTAAAAGTGTTGATGCCAATAATGAATAACAAGTTTATTATTCACCAAATTAATGTCATCAGCATTGTTACGTTTGTACACATATGAAGATAATTAATGTCATCAGCATTGTTATGTTTGTACACATATGAAGATAATTAATGTCATCAGCATTGTTATGTTTGTACACATATGAAGATAATTAAGGTTAAAAAATGTTTCATAATGATGAGTTCAAAGAAGCTTGTTTAGGCAGAGGTATTTTTAAGAGCTCACGTCTAATTAGTGACCAGCTGTATCCATTTTTCTATACCCCTGTTGATGATTTAATTTTTGACACTGATAAAGTGATGCGATGGTTTCTATCATACATTTTGTATTATACTTACATTTTTTTATGTTCATGTAAGAAAAGCTTAAAATACATCTGCTCTGGAAGATGGCGAGTGTCAAAATCCAATCTGTGTCCCTAATTTAATCAAAAATATTACATTTTTCATTGTGTTTCTGTTAGACTGATATTATTTATTGTTTCTAAAGTCATAAAGCCAAAAATATGCCACGTTAACAT
Organism: Odontocerum albicorne; assembly: GCA_949825065.1. Taxonomy (NCBI): domain Eukaryota; kingdom Metazoa; phylum Arthropoda; class Insecta; order Trichoptera; family Odontoceridae; genus Odontocerum; species Odontocerum albicorne. The sequence continues at coordinate 7,099,978 of OX463854.1, read as the reverse complement.
TTCATTTACATTTGGAATAGTTAACCTTTCCTTCCCTGTGTTGGGTATCTTCTACACGTTGCTTCTAATAACCATCAATATCTCTATAAATATAATAAATACAAGGTTAAGATTTTAGGTATTCCTCCATAATATATTTACGCATTAATTTAAAAAATAATATTAATAATAATCAGAATTTATCGACTACATCGAGGCGTTTTGTAAAGATCGAAAACAAATTCGCATTTAAACGCTGCGAGTGCCTCGTCTTGACGATAGGTGAATAGTATGCGGGAAGCGCGACACTATATTCGCATCTCACTATTGCATACTAAACTGAATTGCGAGGAGCTGAATTGTCTCAACGTCGCAAGCAAAGGCGTAAGCGCCGGGGTATGCGACTGACGTTCCGCGCCACTAGTAGCTTCTAGGCTTGCAAATAGGCTAGACGTACGCCCGTTCCGTGAGCGTTTTTTAATGTTTTCAGCAAATAAATCTCAATTATTATAATTTTTAACTTCAATTATAATTAATTAAGGGGATTATCTATGAGTGTTCTTATTTTTCCGATTTAAAATCGCAAATTTTTGATTGCGTACTCACTACCCAACACCGGAGCACGCGTATTATTTTTATCACCGTAAGGGAAGGGTTAATCATCATTGACTTAAAAATTGAAGTGTCTTTCAGAACTGGTTTAGCATCTTGACGATTCATATATCCATTCAGCAAATTCACGGATCTGATTGATTTTTTTCATATATCCTGTCCATACAAATTATCTGGCATGACAGTGAACATAGTAAATAAATCACTCATACGAGTATACTTGAAATTTTTTATAAAGACACATTCAATATTTAGGGTCTGAGGATTCTAGTATTTCCTTTTTTCCTTCATTTTCTTGATGAAGTGTTTGTGCTATCAAATCTTGTAACCTAATTTTGAGAGGGGAAAAAACTGTATTTACAAACGGTGATGAATAGAGTAGTTTGATTATTCAATTGTATGATGTGATACAACCTTATTACTGTGTGGCATTTTATTTCAATTGACCAGAAATATGTTAAAAGGCCTGTTGTAAAAGATCAGATTGGAGTCCATATTTCTAATATAGAATCTGTAGTAGATCTGTTTCTTCGGAATCCTTGTTGTTCATCTCTATTTTCAATTTGATAGCTGTACAGTGAAACCTCGTTTTTACGTTTTTGAAAGGACTGATAAAAAAAACACGTAATTGGAGGGAAAACGTAGATTCGGGGCTAGAAAAAAAAAAATTATTTATTTTTATTTAGATAATCATGCAAATCGGAAAACTTTTTTCAATCGATTCGCGATTTTTTATTATCGTAGCTAAAGTTGTAATGGGTATCCCCAAATCACGCGTGAGCGAAACATGTGAACCAACGTGTTTATTCACTTTTTCGAGAATTTTCCTTTCCTCTTGAATCGATAATGTTTTTCTTTGCCGAGACATTATTTGAAGGGATTCAACGAAAAATTAAAAGAAATGAAAAAAATTTTAATTGACACAAAATACATGACAATTGACAATTGGAATTGTATGTACACGACCGACACATTAAAAACACATGCACAGATTGACCTGCCTATACAAACTGACTGCCTCTGATTCGCTAAATTTCCCACCAATTGCATCGTATTACACGACTCGTGTAACCTTGACCATGAGCGCTGCAGGTGCACACGTGTCTAAATAGAAACAACATATTTCTGCTTCCTAATATTCATTTCAAATATTTTGAATCGTCACGCGTTTAATTAAATATGTTTATAAATTGATTTTCATTTTAAATATTTCAAACGTAAATTGCGGGAAATAAAAACGTAAAAGCGGGTACTAAATGTACTAAAATAAAACGGGATTGTAAAATTTTTACGTAAATAGTGGGAAAACGTGAATTCCGGGCACGTAAAAACGGGGTTTCACTGTATATAACATGCATTAACAAATGAAAGTGAAATGATTTGCTTTATAAGAATTGTTTGGAATCAAATATATTAGAGGATTTGGCCGCTGACCAGAGGTCTTTAAATAGTGGCTTAGGGAGTTTTTCTCAACTAGCCCCCTATTGGATTGATCGTCCTATGTCAAAATACTATTAGATATGACAGACAGAGACAGCATTACCAGTGCCAATGGTCTAGTGAATAGTAGACATTCATTATTGACATCGTAGTATTAATCACTTGAACAATTTATTTAGTGGCACTTATGAACTGCCTTTCATAAATTCCAATATTATATAATGAAACAGCACTACACAAGTCACTTATTTAATTTATGTTTGTTCAGGGTATGCCTGTACTGCCCTCATAAGCAAAAACGCAGCTAATGGCAAAAGTTAAGTTTTGAGAAAACTGCACTTTTATGTTTTTCATTGCTGCTTAAAAATATGATTCATAAACAAAAAAGCAGTAAAATGTGATTCATAAGCAAAAATGCAGCAAACGCATAAGCACTTGCTGTCTTTTTGCTTATGAATCACATTTTATCGTTTTTTGCTTAGAAAAACCTAGTATTTTGTAAAATTAAAAAAGACTGTCGATTTTTGTGTTGAAATAAATGGTTTTCTGTATTTTTTTATGGATTATGGTTCAGAATTTGATATGGAATATTGCCTCATACTTAGTTAAATTTCTGATTTCTTCCCGTTAGCTGCGTTTTTGCTTATGACGGCAGTGTACTTCATCATCAAATTTTTACAATAACCAAAGTATACGCAATACATTTTTTAGCATGTATAATTAGTTTATAAAAATATAACTTGAGAGTTGTAGGCCCATATGTATTAGTAAAAATGTTTGTCACCATTGATTGGTATTTTATAAATACTCATTAGATATGCTTGCATAAGTTCTTTTCATGTATAAATTTGTTGTAATAAATTTTGTACGAAGAATTCTGTTTTATTTGACATGTAATAAGTAAAATAAAATTAATTTGAACCTCATCTCCTTTCTTTTATGCTTTTTAATAGGCAACAATCCAGCCCCAAGAAAGAAGAGGCCAGGGCCTTGCTAACTCAGGGTGGCCACAAAGATTCGATAAAAGACCAATAGGGACATTGTATATGATTGAAAATGGTATCTTAGTTAATTCCCTCAGGCCTCGGCCACACAGGAAGGAGCTTCGCTTGATGCTTAGAGCTATGTTGCGAGTTAAGCGACATATCCTAGCGAACCAACGTACCGCACGCTTCGCGCCACGTTGCGTGACGATTAGTCACCGAGTGAATCTCTTAGCGAACAGACGTGTTGGTTAATTTACAAGATGGCGGAAGTTTTAATGACAGCTGTGTATAAAAGGGAGCCTTTGTGGAACCCATCAAGCAAATTATAGAAAAATGTACCTGTAATAAAATCACTTTGGAATGAAGTTGCACAGAAAGTAAATAAAGATGGTAAGTTGTAATGAAATTGGTTAGTTTTGAGAGTGGCATTGTGTGTTGACTCAACCGCTCCTTACTGTCAAATGAATTTGTGCGTAGCACTTTGGTGTGGCTTTGCATGAAGTCACCTGGTATATATAATGAGTCATGTAAAATCTAGCTTAGCACATAATGAAGCATTTTGGTGTGGCCTCGGCCTCAATGCAGGTAACCTGGTTGAGTAATACGACCTTACCAATGGTTCTTTTTTAAGTTTAATTGCGTCCTATCAATATGTAACAAGTGTTGGCCTAGTGCTGATTAAATGAATTGGATATGCTTCAAATATGACACTTGCAAACCACATTTTTTTTGTTTAATTACATTTAATCACTCGAGTACAAGTGATATCTTGCCCTATATAGTGCACCCAGTTGCTTTTTTCATCTGGTCACTCCATTGGATGGGTGCACTGATTGACCGCTCAAGACTGTCATCCTCTCCCGTGCTGTATATGCTATCATAGGTATCTTGCACACAGCACAGAGACATGTCTCAACCCCAAGCTTTTCAATAATCAATTCATACTTCTGGCAGTCCATGAAATGCGTAAGAGCCGCCTCCAACACAATATATCAAAGGCATCTATTCTTTATCTATTGCATGCCTTAAATGTCCAGATTTCTGCACTGTATAAGAAAATGTGGGATTAGACCAATCAACTTGATTTTTCATAGGGTTACTCGATTCCTGTAGATCGCATCCAGAAGACTGCGAATTAAGCTGTATGAATTTCGCAACAATAGCCACCAAAAACCTTTGTAGTGTTTATCCTAATGCATTAGATATCTGCAAGTGCTAGCGTTGATTTGCCAAATTTCAATTTACTGATTTCTATCTCTCAGATGTCCATAGTTTGGGAGTGGAGTTGAACAATAACCTGTTTGTTATGTTCAGCTGTTGAGGCAGATCGTCATATCAAACCATTAATGAATTATCACAACTTAAATCATTATAATCTACTATTCAGGAGCACCTTCAACAGATAAAAAAGGTCAATAGACAAGGAGTTTGGGTCTGACACCAACTTTTAGCTGAAAACAAAGCATAGCATTCTACAATTTTTTTTCATTGAATTGCCACTGGAAATGAGAAATGGATTCTTCATGTTTACATCAAGTGCAAAAACCAAAGGCTTTTTCCAGGTCAGACACCCAAACCGGTCTACACCCCAAAAAGTCTTGCTCTGTGTTTGGTGGTATATTGCAGGCATAGTACACTTTGAAGTCTTGAAAATCTGGTCAGACCGTAACAGCAGAACACTATTGTCAACAATTGGAATGTCTGAACCATTGAATATCCAGTGCTTGTCAACAGAAAAAGTGCCATTCTGCAGCATGACACATTCCGCAAAACAAGATTAGAGGTTTAGGCTGAGAAGTTTGCCCCATCCGCTGTATTCACCTGACATTACACCATCTGATCACCACGTTCAGATCTCTGCAGCACTTTCTCAGCGGGAAAACTTTCCGAAATATTAATGACGTTAAAACTGGGCTCTCGGAATTTTTCGTATCACCGTCAATTTCCTTTTATAAACAGGGTATTGAAAATTTGGTTTCGAGATAATCGTGATTGATAACGATGGCGATTATATAATTGATAGCATTTTTTTTATTCTGAAACATTACTTTCCCGTCCTAATAGATTCATCGGAATAACTGGGAACAAGGCCCTTCTTGAATAATGACCGTGAACTCCTATACAATGGAATAAGGCTCATAACGCATATCTTATAAGTCAAATAGCAACTGCGTATTTGCAACCCTATAAAATAAAACTGCGCATTAGCAACCCTATAAAATAATGTACGTATGTTAAAAAGAAATTTTAATATAGAAATCGATATCATTCAGTTAATAATACAACATTTGTCGCCTGTAACCACTGCCTCGGTAGCGCAGTAGGCAGCGCGTAAGTCTCATAATCTTAAGGTCGTGAGTTCGATCCTCACCCGGGGCAAATACTTTTTGCACTTTTTATTTTATTTAAAATATTTCAATTGTTAAAATTAAGTTTCTTTGTTTATAAAAATTAAAGTCTCTTTTAAATATATATTTTTCTATTATTCTTTTTGATAAATTTGATATAAAAATATATTCAATAATCAAAATTTAATACCCTAAACTTAGAATAAGATCCAGTTTAAAATATCATCTTGAAAAAAAAAACAAAAAATCAAATTCCCCAGGTGAGGCTCGAACTCACAACCCCGGCATTGCTCCACGACTACTGTCTTATAAGTACCGTGCGCTAACCAATTGCGCCACTGGGGACGACGAGCGGGACGTCAGAATAACTCAATACAAGCCGGAGCTATATTTCTGCGTTTTTACTGAAAAACGAGATACACTGTGAAGTTAGACACTAAAATGATGTCTTATTTTATTCTAACCTTACTTTCTCAAATGTCAAAACATATTTACAGTAGACATGGGATTTTTTTGATTGATAGTCTAGTTCCTTATAATTAAAAAGCATTCCATAAAAAGCCTTGTTTAATAGTCGTGAACTCTTATATATTAAGTAAAATAACTATAGAAAGTGAAGGATTAATTTTAAACATTTGAGGAGCTTTATTCTATATCAAATTTCTTAAAAAATAAATTTCAGTTAAAATTTATAAAAAAAATATTCTGAACGTGTTATGTATTCATTTTGTATTCACGTAAATAAATGTGTTTATATCGTTATATATATTAACACATATTTACAAGTAGTTCAATAAAAATATTTATGATAACGTAATTTACCACCTCCATTGCCAAGTTAGTAGAATGCTGGTCTTCGAATTAGAGTTTTGGGTTTGATTCTTGATGTTACCAAACAATGTGTCCGAGTCTATTTTTTCATAACAGACCTTTTAATGCCTTTCTGGGTAATAAGAACAAATTAACACCATAATCTTATACTGGTATATATCATATACGTGTTTTCACTACAGTGGTATGCAGGTAATATTATATAATTAATTTGTTCTGTATTTGTTTTTTGCATCGTATATATGTTAAAGAAAAAGTTTTTCGTCATTTTATAAAAATATCAGTTATAATTGTAAATGAAGACATTTTATGACAGTTAATTATTTTTGTTAGGAAAAAATGGACTTGCCCGTAAGATAACTTATAGTTCACGCGTTCTATAAACATACTAGTCATACTTTATTACTTGATGAGACCGACAATAGTACTCGACAACATTAAAAATATTATCACTCAAAGCATCACTCTTTTGGTCTACTTTTTACGTACATATACTTGATGCAATATTTGATGTTATTTTTTAATGTTATTTTTTAGTTTTATTGCATTTTTTTTTCAGTTGGGCTTTTTAAATAAATATCTACAAAATGTCAAATGTGAGACACTGGGGCGAATCGGAAGATGACCTATACGTATATATACCAAAGGTAATTAAATTTATTTAAATTTGTTTATTTTTCATCTGATAATGCATGCTATACCATTACTGTATGGAAACAAAGTCAATTATGCACTAAAATATATTCATACTCAAACCAAACACAAATTCTACTAAGATGATAGTCCACAATAGTAGTTTACTCCCAACTTTGATGTATGGGAGTGAAACGTGGACGTGGAAAAATACAGACGAGCTAAATAATGGACTAATGTGGAGAATGGATAAATGTGGACCTAAAACTGATGTGTTAAGTAAGATGAAGAAATGTACGTTGAGATGATTTGGGCATGTGAAACGAATGAATGAAGAAATATTTAAAAAAAAACATATATAGTGCAAACGTAAGTGGAAGGCGTGTGAGAGGAAGACCAAGGAAAGTATGGTTGGATCAAGTGAATGGTATTCTGATAAAAAGAAATGTAGAAAGTTAAAGATATCATAGAACTTATATGAGAATGTGTATGGATGTAGAAGAGGCTAAGGATGTGTTATCAAGATAGGAAAGTATGGCATCCTGTCCTCTCTGTCTATCCCAACAGGAAAATGACATGATGGTATGCATGTATGTACTATATATTTAAAATAGTAGTAGGGAAAGTATTTCCCCTTAAATAAGAGTTTCCGGATTTTGAAAGTCAAACGATGTTAGCAACAGTGGTGTGTATAAACTTTTATGTACTGACTGCGATAATTTCTATATAGAAAAGACAGGAAAATCTTTTGTGAACACAAATTCACCTTAACAAATCCTCTAATTTATTCTGAAATAGCTAACACACATTTTCTATCGATGATGCTAAATTCGTGCATACCAATAGTAACTGAAATAAATTGGACAGATTAGAAACTCTAGAATTATCCAAATCAGTGCATTGGGATGAAAATCTGGTAAATACATACATTCCCAAGATCTCACCGCTGCTTGCTGAAGTTGTCTCCTGCCTCCCTGCACCCACAATCCCCAATCTGAATTTTTACCATTAGATGTGTGTATATCGGTACCAGTTCGAAAATAATTCAGTCTTGTTTGTGCGTCCCTGATGGTGAAGTAAAAACAATGAAACCGGTAGGGTTATACCGTTATATATAAAGTGGAATAAACAGTATTTGACTAAACAAATTACAATGTTATAATAACTTTGTCCCCATTGGTATTTTCAAGATCTCATTCCCTATGACTTCTTTTCATTACCAAAATTAACAATAAATCGAATGGCAGATTTGCTACAGAGCAGATAATCAACAAAAAGGTTGTAAGAAACATTAAACATGTTGAAAAATTTACTATAGTTAATATTTCCATGAACGAAAAAAATGGTTTTGCATTTCTTTAGGGAGGGGATATTTTTGTATTGAAACACATCCCTCCCAAACTGTTATTCTGTAGATATGTAACGATTACACAGAGCGGAGTACAATTTTTATAATTTTATGTTGAACACAGCTGGATATTCTAATTTTTGACCGTTTCAATGGCAAGGATGAAATTATCCGAAAAATTAATCCATACTGCACAGGCCAAGCGTGGTTATATCAGCGTTCATACAGTTAAGCTTATTTTACCAATTTGTCATATGTTTATGATATATGAGTATTTTATAATTAGTACAGATTCTGCCATCTCTGTAGAAGATTATGAATATTTTTGTCACTTGCTATGATGATTTCTGATCGAGATATTATCATTTTTCTGAAGTGACCATTTGACAGCCATCATGTGTCGCTAGGGTTGACGTGTTAATATTTTTTTTTGTTTATCGTCATTTAACAATTTTAAGTGAATTCGCCATAGTTTATCAGTTATTTGTGTCACAAAATCTTGTTCTATGTAAACGTTCCACTAATAATAAATCTAAGTTCTTTACCACTATAAAATATGTGCTCCTTAGTTACGTTAGTCTACTTGGCTGATTTGGTAATATTTTGTAATATACATACATATATTGAATTTAAATATACATATTAATATTAAATAATTTGAAACGATGATTTTGTAATTTCTTTGTTATTATTACTACTACTTTTTGGTATCTACCGTATTTTACGGACTATAAGACGCACTTTTTTCTTCAAAAAATTGCCTCCAAAATTCAGGTGCGTCATACTCGAAATTAATATAAAAATGTCCAGTGTTTGATTTAAAATTCCCGCCAGTCTTAAAAATGGCCATATATTCGATGCCGCGGGAAACCTATCTCGATAAATAAACCATTTAAAGTGTATATGAGAGAGGAATGGAACAAATGGATGATAGATGAAACCCAACATGAATTCACGCCGAAGGGAGCTTTAAAACGACCTACAATCAAACAAGTGCGTCAGTGGATAAAACAGTCGTGGTCTAGAGTGAGAGAAGATATTATTGTTAAATCTTTCAAGAAGTGCGGCATAAGTAACGCTTTCGATGGCAGTGAAGACCATCTTATATATGAAGAGGACAACGATGACGATGACAAGGAAGAAGAAGAAGAAAGTTTAGATGACGATTTTCAGGGATTTTATAAACTAAGAATTTTTTTTAGTCTGGCTTTGCAATCTAATAATAAAAATGGTAAAAATGTAATTTTTTTTTTTAAATTGCCTAAAAATTAAGGTGCGTCTTATAGTCCGTAAAATACGGTACATGTTAGTTTAAGATAAAGTCTTGTACTTTTGTCAATAATTTTAAGTATTTGCACTAACTTGTCATATGTGCATTTGTTTGTAAAAGACACTGTCGTTGTAAATTAAATAATTGGCTTCGTATTTATGTGTCTTAAAAGTTTATTTAAAATTGAGAATTTTAACACGAATTTTATGTTTTTATGGATTTTTATATTTAAAATCTTAGTTAATACTGCATTTCTTTTACAACACTTTTATTTTAGTCCTTTTTATATTATTGGTAATCTTTCAGTTATATATGAATGAAAGTTTTTTTCTATATAAAGAATGACATGAAATTTGTGCGTTATATAGTTTATATTTCTTAGTGTAGCGACATATTGTTTATATTTCTTAGTATAGCGACAAGTATAAATTAAATTTTGAGACGGTAAAAAATACATTAAATTTTATCAAAAAAAGCATAAAATATAACAAAACGTCAACAAACTGTGAACAATCAACTTTTTACTTATTACGTTTTAAATATTTTTTTAAATAAAAATAGCAAAAATAGTCTGGGCAGGTCATGCCATGCCTGGCAATGATAATATTAATTAGACTTATTGGTGTCTTTTCCAGGTAAACTTCTCCCAAATTATTGATCTAGCCCTGCACTCAGAGGGAGGACAAACATCATGGGCACCACAGCAACAAGGGGCACTGGTGGGGCTGCCGCTGGACAGTGTGACGTGTCGGGCGGCCCTGCTCTCTCAGCATGCGCGTCTCGGGAGCCAGCAGCCAGCCCCGCCCCAGGGTCCTGACTACATGCAGCATGAGCCTAAACCCCCACTCAGATTTGTTGAAAAGGTTTGACTTTACAATAGAATTCCTCGATTTGCAGCTATGATAGGAAAAAAGTACTTAAAAAAATAATAAATAGATGACTTGTGTAGCACTGTTTATAATAAAAGTACTTTATTTTTCAATTTTTGAAAGGCAGTTGATAAGCACAACTAAATGTGGGTATGATACCGCTGTTTAGCAGTTGTATCTGTCAAACATTGAGAAAGCTCGTTCGTGTACTCATCTTGCGTGAAAAAATTTATCTAGCATGTCAACTCTTAAAATGTTTAACTCAATAAAAACTTAATTTTGATTAACCGTGTTTTTCAATTATCCGGGCTCAAGTGTCCCCCAATTACTATGGATATTCGGTGCTCTTCTGTACGCTTAAAATTAGACGATCTTCTTCATCGTGATCTCAGCGTTGCTGAGGAACATGACCCACACTAAGATTGCTGTAGGTTGTACATAAAGTGGTACCTTGGGTTACGAACTTAATTCGTTCTTTGATTCCGTTCGCGAGCCGAAATGTTCGCAAACCGAAATTCATTTTCTTGGTAATGAGGGTTAATTCAATGCAAAATATATTTTATATATACTGTATATTATATATATAAAAAGCAAAAAAAAATTAGAACAACGAACGCAACGACAAACAATGTTCACAACGCGCGCACCTGAGAACAACTAATGCGTAATGCGCCGTTACAACTAATTCGTGAGCCGAGGCATTATACGCAGGTCGAGTCAAAATTTGTTCGGAAATTGTGTTCGTACGCCGATTTGTTCGTGACTGACTAGAGGCGTTCGTGACCCGAGGTTTGACTGTATTCTTCTCCAGTCCTCTACATTCCGCTGTCCGAAGAGCCTGTGACAAAAGCAGGCCCTTTACACTCTTCACCTGGTCACTCCAGCGCATAGATGTTCTACCTGTGCTGCTGCGACTTTCCATATTTTTAGTGACTAAATTTCTCCATGCCCGCGTGAAAAATGTGACTAAAGTGCATTCTTCAGTGCACGATTCTGAAAGCCTCTCTGAGATATTAAGCTCTTCAAAAATATAAGCCTATCTATAGAGACTATCAATAACGAGTAATAAAGTACTATTTACCAGACTATTGACATTATTTATGCTGCTTCTGATATTTGGGTAGATATCTTAACATAATAATGATGTAGGATAGTAAAATCAACCTCAGTGACCTAGTCAATAAAACTTTTGTCTTCTAACTCAGGGGCTGCAAGTTTGATTCCCATTGGTACCAATTTTTTGTTAAAAAGTGACTGTCTTATTTTCACTTTAAGCCTCTTAAACATCTCTCTGAATAATAATAAAAAGACAATTTATATAGCGCTGTTTACAGAGCAGACTTTCCTCAAGGGTGCTGTACCTCGAAAATGGAACCCGGGGTCGGAAAAAAAAAACAGGTTGAGCGTAAAGATAGGAAGTTAGTGGCTACGGCCATTAGTTGAGAAACTTTGCCGCATCTGCATATGTTTAGAATAACATATTTGGTAAGAAAACCACAGGAAACTTACCACGGGAAGATGAACTACAAAGAAACCTTTGTAGATTTACTAATAGTAATAGTAACTCATTCTGATTTAGGTGTAGTGTAATGTATGTGTGTAGTGTTCATATATAAGAAGTGTAATACAATACAATTGGGCTGGATAAAGAAAATCATATTGGGCTGGATAAAAAGATCCAATAAGAAATGTTTGAATACTCGAATTAGGGGGTGAAAGCTGGAAGTCAATTGTTTGGTGGCATAATGTTGCTAAAGAATCTTAACTTTGCACTAAGTGGTATAATTTCAGGGAATGACTGTATTTATTTCCAGGAATACTGTCAATGGTCCCGCGGTGTAGGCCCTCTATCCTTAGGAAGAGCCAGCTCATCGGACTGTCGGCGAGCGCTGCTGCAATGTGCTGCCTTGGAACTGGCTACGCACCCACCTTCGCTCTCAGCTACCAAATCCGTCCTGGAGACCATGGCTGATGCAGCTGACTACTTCCTCAAGCAACTCACAAGCACCATGAGAACCATCGCTGACAGAGAAGGTTCTAATAGAGCGTCGGGTAGGTTTTGATTGTTTGTGTAAAATGTTATTTTAAATATTTTTTTACGTAACATGTTTTATAGAATTAATGAATTAAAAAAAAGTGATGGAAGGCAAACGTGGGTAAATTAAAGAATTTTAAATTGTTTCAAAAAGTGAGTAAAAAACTAGTTTTTCGCAACTATTGATATGAAATTGCATTTATAGGAAACTTAAAATAGAACTTCTAGAATATAGTTTCCCAAAGTGGGCGCTACCGCCCCCTGTGGGTGCTAGAAGGATCTGGAGGACCATTGCTGACCCCAAAGGCAGAAGGGTGGCATTGAGAAGTAACTGGACAATAAGAAAATGCTTAAAAAATTGGTTATAATAACATTTTTTAAACAAACACTTATCCACTTGACTATTTGGACACAGTCACGCATTGTCGCAAGATTAATACCTATCGACCATTCATACATATTGGTCCAATAATGGTATAATCTATGGATTGCTTTATTTTCCAAGGAAACATACATTGTAAATTGCAAGTTACAATCAATTTGTCTAAAAAACAAAATGTCAAGTTTTAACAAGTTAGTGTTAGCATGTATGTAGCGCACACTTTTAACTTACGCGGGTTCTTACAAGTCCAGTTTGTAGCAGGTTTGGGAAACTCGGTTCTAAAATAATGATCATGAACTCGTATATGAAGGAGGAAAAATAAAAAAAATTTGCAACTTACTTTCAAGAATGTATGGATATGAAACATGTGGACATGGAAAAAACTAAAAAGAGCCAAATAAATTCTGTAGAAATGCGTGCACTTAAAAGAATACATGGGGTAGCAATGTTTGACAGAATACGAAATGAAGTGATTAATGATAAACGTGTACTTAAGGTTGATGTGTTGAGTAAGATGAAGAATAGCACTCTGAGATGGTTTGGGCATGTGTAACTCTGATATGGTTTGGGCATGAAAGACTAACAAAATAAATACAGTGCAAATGTGAGTGAAATGCGTGGTAGAGGAAGACCGAGAATAGTGTCATTGGACCAAGTAAATGAAATTTTGTAAAAAGATAAGGTAAAGTATAAAATAAAACAGAAGGTGGTTGTATGAGAAGATATATGGATGTGGAGGAAGTGAAGGAAGCATGTTGTGATAGGAAAATTTGTATAAATCTACTTAATAATATTTAAATTTCTCTTTTTTAACAAATGTACAAAACCATTGGAAGAAAGAAAGAAAATGTCTTTCGCAGTGGATAAGCTTGCAAATAGACTGCATTCGATCAAATAGACTGCAACAATCATTCCACTGTGTCCAATCAAAATCGAACTACCAAAGAACTCCCAATAGTGCTTATGCACAGATTGAGAAATCAATACACAGATGCTATGGATATTTTTAATATTTCCATGGCGCGTTTCAAATGTGGCATGATTGATGCATTCTCTAAGACTTATTTAAACTGAAAATTTTACCATAAAACCCATAATACAAATTGATTTTGTTTTCTTCCTCGACCTTTAAATAATTGTTTAATTTATCATCAAATATTTTTTACGGCTCAATTGCAGTGTTGATCAAAAAACAATAGTCAGTTTTTCAAACACATTATGTAAACTAGTATTATATAGTATGTGATTTCTTTTTAATATAACTGTTCTATGTAATCGTATTTTGTGGTGTTTCTTTTTTGTGTTGTTAAGTTTATTTATTACTTGTCTTTTTTAATTCATTACTTGATAATTAGAGGTACTTGGTTTATATTTGAAAACAGCCCTATGGTGAGTATGTACTGAAAAATAGGTGATACTTGAGGTGCATGGCCACGCGGTATAGATCATTCAGTTTGAAGAGTCATTTTGCAATAGTGTGAGTAACGCTTTCTGTATTACACAACTTGTGTAGTGGTATTGATCTTAGAATGCCACACAATTGGTTCGCGTAGAGTGCACATTTGTATTGTTAAAATACTCGGTGATTAAAAAAACACTACCATGTCGAAATTAGGAAAGGGAAAATCGCTTTCGGGCCAAGCAAAGTAGATTGTTTTAAATTTTGGTAATTGATAATAATTAGGGATTGGTCAAAAAGGTGCTGCAATCTATTAGAGTGATTTTTGTCTAATGTAATGTATAATTTAAAAAATCTTAAGCTTAGAATGTACTTTGTTATAACTTAAAGTTTCCTAGAATTTAGTATCACTCCATCCACTATTATTTTAAAATTTTATTATTTGGCATTGTAATTATGATACATTAATATGTTAATAACAATAACCTTACATTCATTTTATTTTTATGTGCTATAATCTAATTAAAGCTGATGAACATATTTACTTTATAATACTTGTACAGGTAGCCCCCGTTCATCACGACCCCGGTGAGTGCGGATTTGTTATAACGCGGTATTTTAAACAACACTTGTCCGGCTTCGACACATTCCAGGAATCGTCATAATGTGTAGTTGCACGAGCGAGCTATCTTTCGTTCACTCACATAATACACATACGTATATACGTAAGTTCACGAGCGCGAGTGAGACAAAATATGTAGCTATCAGAAACATGGACGAAGCGTGGAATGAAGTCACCCAATATTGTATGAAGAGCGTTTGGAAAAGGTTGTTCAGAGAAATTGATGATCAAATGAATTACGAAAATGATATTCAAAATATCGTCGAAGATATTAAGTGTTAAAATAATCTAAAAGACCCTTTCTCTTCACAATCAGTGCATGCAGATGTTAGAAGAAAATGACGAAGATTATGAGCGAATGAGTGCTGTAAAGTGTGGTTGTAATGGATTATTTGACGGTTGTAGACAAATTTTACACAATAAACGTAGAGGCCAAACAAGGAAATCTAGATTATTTTTTGCAAAGCAGAAAAAATAAATAATTAATTAATTATATTTTATATGACATTGTTATTTAATGTTTATTTTAAAAATAAAACGTTTTTTAGAATCTTAAAATGTTTTTTTTTAAATCCCTCGTTGATCGCGGAATTTCGCTTATCGCGGCCATGTCCGGAACGTATCTCCCGCGATCAACGGGGGTTACCTGTACTTATATTTATTTTTAATCTTGATAAATTTCATTCTTGTTATTTAATGTTTCCTAGAATCTGCTATGCCTAAACAATTAATATGTTAAATAAAATTATTTTCATTTTATTTTTATGATTATTGCAATTTAAGCTGACAGCATTTTTAATTTACAAACCGTGTGTGTTCATTTCAATGTTTGAATATAAAATATTATTTTAATATTTTTTTTGCTTTTTCACTTCATTAAAAAAATAAAGTGACAAGTTTTTGTAAATGCACTGTTACTCACACTATTGCAAAACGACTCTTCAAACTGAATGAACGCATTAGACATCCATGTAGATGGTCGCCTGTTCGAACCTCACATTGTGCTACTTCCCTCGAATGACAGGCATTTTTTCCGCCTAGTATTCGAAGGTATAAGGGTATCTTTGATTTAGGTTATATCTATGCTTTCAAAAAAGAGAGAAAACAACATGCCGGTGTGCTCCAATCAACTCACTTCGGTGTACCATTGGATCCAATACAGCGGTGTGGCCGGTGTGTTAAAATAAACAAAAAAAACTCCACAGCACGGCTTCGCTTTCCAACTGAATTGATGTTATAATGGTGAGGGTATCCTGGACTACGACGACTAAAAGATATATAGGTTTTATAGAATTCATCAAAATAGTGATTCTCAACTAACATGACAGCATTGTCCGAGTAAAAAAATTCCACGGGAATATTTTTTAAGATTAGTGAAGAGGCGGATGTCTGACATATTTTATATTTTAATAAAAATATAAGTGAACAAACATTTTCTATGTCAATTTTATTATTTCAGGCTTTCCCGATCTTATGATGAAAACCTTCACAGAACTTGGCGTCACTGGACTGCACGAGTGGTACAATGACCGAGTATTGGGGGCGAGGCAGCGAGCGCAGATCCGGTGTCGCCAAGTGGAGCCCTGCACCGCTCCGGAGGAGGTGCCTGAACTGCACTTTCCTGCCTCACTCGAAGCTCTGGGGGAGGGCTCGCTGGGCCCTGGCTACAGAATGCTGCATTCTCTGGAGAATGCTGATCTCCTACCGAGACTATCCCTTCACCTGGAGTTAGACTTGGACCAGACGAGCCCTAACCAACCAGCTGGCAGCTCTTAAGCCTTTAACGGAACATGTTTTTTAGTAAATTTTAAATAGACTTGAATGCTGATTTAAAAACTTAGAAGCATCATGGAGTGTCGCAAACCTTCTAACTCTTATTAAAAAGAACATTTTAATTATTTATCGATAGCAACTAGATTTAATATTCTCGATGGAAAATGGAATTATTGTGTAGACATTATAGTTATACTCTCGGTTATTTGCCGATTCGCAATTTGTCAGGACTACAGAGTTACAAGTGCATTATGTGTACGTGTTTGTAAATATTAAAGTTTAAATGGTTACATAATCTCGTAAAAGTTTTCTTAATTAATAGTTAAATATATTGTGTATTATAGTGTTGAGAAGGTGAAAATGAACTGATTACGATATGAAAACAATCTATCAAAATAAATAGACATACATAAGTGATTAGATAAATTATGGTAAGATGTGTAGATATGTGATACCTGTTGAGAATTTTTAGAACCAACTGCCACCTGCAATTTTCTGCAAAAATTCAAGCAATTATTGAAAAAATAAAATCAAATTACATTTTTAACCCTCGGTTTACACTTAATTTTAGAAAGAGATGCAAATTGTATAATAAACAATAAAATCAAAAAATTTCTTTTTCAATTAAACATGCTTTCCCATATATGTTTCTCCCATTTCTAAACAGATTTTCGACACGTTAACTACCAATTAAATGCAAATGAATAATTTATCAGGCCAGCTAAATTTATTAAATTTTAGTTTCCAGTGACCACAAGCTTCGCCAAACTGTTGACCACGAATAATGTGTTCAAAGAATCTGAAGATTCTTTGAAGGCATATATTGTTGATAATCTGTCGTTGATTCTTAGTTCTTCGAGAATGGGCAAAAATTACTCGGCTTTTTTAGAAGTGTGTTCAAAAGAAATAGCTTTCAAATATTTTGGATGCTACATTTCAAAAACAATGAAGTTGATGAAAATTAAACTATTGAAAGTTGAGTTAAAAAAGTGAAGAGTTTTATGAAGCATTTAAATAACAAGTGTAGACAACATATGATACCCCACAAGAAATAGTGGTCGATGAGTCAGTAGGGAATTTTAAAGGTAGGATTTGTTTTCAACATATGATGTCCCGCAAAAGATAGTGGTTCCATGAGTTAGTATGGAATTTTAAAGGTAGAATTTGTTTTATGACTTAATATCCAAAGAAACCAAACAAATAGGGTATCAGAATATATATTTCAGCAGATTCAGGTTCTGCTTATGTTTATTTTCTTGTTTCATCTTATGACTTCTTAACCTTTCCGTTCCTGTGCTAAAAATATCCGCGCGTTTTGGTGCTGTGTATTCAATACACATGTAAAAATGAGCTATTTAAAATCTGAAAAATAAGAATATTCATAGCTAATCGCTTAAATTAATTAAATTTGAAATCAAATGTGATAATAATTGAAATTTTATTGCTGAAAACATAAAAAAAGCATCGGCCGACGTTCACAAAACTGACGAAGAAACCACCTCAAATGGATGCCCGAAAGCTACTGAAGCGAGAGAAGCGAACGAACTGAGATTCTATTTCTTACGTTCCCATATACCGAAGTAGAGTTACCTATAGCGGTTTTTTAGAATGAATATACCTACATCACACACTGGCACACATTTGATTGTATTGGTGAATTTATTCCCGATTTTCACAAAATATCTTTGATGTGGCCGATAAGTGCTAATTATTATTAATATAATTTTTTTATTCAATGCTTAAATGTATTACGGAGGAATACCTACAATCTGAACCCAGTATTTATTATATTTATAGAGATGTTAAAGGTTTTAGAAGCAATGTGTACTAGTTACACATCGCAGGGAAGGAACGGTTAACCACAAATAAATTAATTAGACCTAATCTCACATTTACGTTAAAAATTGTTCTGCACTTGTGTAATTATTTATTAAATTCGATTCCGGGAGCTGAAGGTTATCATATATTTATTGATCAGCTTTACACAAACCTTCGATTGGGCGAAGACTTTCTTAAAATTAAAAACACATTTAACTGGCACCATAAAGACGAATAGAAAAAATATTCCATTATCAATAAAAAAAAAAAAATTTAAGTCCGAGTAAACCGTCATATGTGTAAAATATAATCAATTTCTTCTTGCCTGGAAAGACAAGCGGATTGTGACCCTGTAGACTATACGTTCTCAACCTTATTTTGCCCACTTTGAGAATATTTTTTTTTCTAAAGCCCTCCAATTTTTTTTACTTGCGAATCTGAAACAGCTATTGCCAGGATTATATTTAAACGTGTAATATTATATACTATAGTCGTAAGATAGGATATGGTATGGTATGAGCCTAGCCTATTTCTGAGTTTAAAGGAGACTGTTTCAATGAGAACAATTAAAACACAAGCATACTTCATTATATTGAAAAGTATTTTTATTAACATTCAAAAGACATTGAATTTATAACTTATCTAATGAGAAGGTTGAATTTGATGCATTTTAAGGAGTTTGTTAATATCAGGCTCGATTTTACTTAAAAACAACCGTAAGTCAAATGATTAAAATACATACAATAACGAAAATTAACAAATATTAAAGTTTACTTTAGTTAGTACGTGATTAGCGTGTTTTTTTTTTGTCTTTTTTAGACTATATTTTTTTAATCTGCCCATGCCCCTCCGTGCCATCTCAACGCCCCCTAATTTTCTCTGGGTCTTCTACTGCCCCCCTGAAAGTCTCAAACGCCCAAAAGGGGGCGTTATCGCCCACGTTGAGAACTTATGCTGTAGACCAAGAGTTCTCAAAATGGTCAATATCGACTACCTGGGATCGATTTGATTTTTCTATGGGTCGATAGTTTCAATAAAAAAAATTGGGGGGTCGACGACAGCAAAAATAAACCCCTTTACTACTGCTATTTGTTTGTTACTTCAAAATATCTATGATTCCAATATGTACCTAATTAAGAAGTAAAATAATTTAAAAAAAAACACTTTTTTGATAAAAACACATTACATACCAAACTTGTGAATGAAAATATAAAGTGTGTCATTAAAAGAGTCAATTTTTTTGCTTTAATTTTCATCAGCGCAGATTTCAATATTAAATGTTGCACGATAATGCCATAATCCGTAGTCTTTTTATCTTTTTCAATCCTTAATTACAAGTGATTAAAATGAAAAGTTTGATATCTAGTGAAATGTTTAATATCGAGTACTGTACAAACTTATTAATTGGAGTAAGTAAAGTAAATGATAGGGGGTCGACAGTTTTAAAAGTTTTTGGTAAAGGGGTCTGCGGCCGAAAAGTTTGGGAACTCTTGCTGTAGACAAATGTTTATTCTAATGACAGTATAATTGTAAAGAGAATAATTCGAGGCGGAAAAGAAGGAATTATTATAAAACCAGATATGGTAATTCATTCCACCAAATAAAGAAAGGTGTGGATACTGCCAATCAATATACTGCAGCCTACACATTTCTGAGAAAAATGTTGAAATTGTGGCGAAAATTCTTTTTTTAGAGATTAGAAGTGTCCGTAGTTAATTCTTATATTTTATATAAACAAAAACAAAGAGGATTGAATAAAAAAGCAGTCACATCTTCAGTTTGTTGACAAACTTATTTTCCAGTTGGTCCGAAATCATAGAAGAGGGTTGGATTATACAAAAGGAAGACACTCTCTCGTTCCAGAACCAAGATTGGATGGAATGTATTTATGCCTCAAAAAGAAAATAAATTTCGTAAGTGTATAGTGTGTTCTGATAAAAAACTACGGAAAAAGATATTATATTTTTGTAAAACTAGTAATGTAAAATCGGCTATGTGCGTGGGAGAAAATATTAATTATAAGTTTTAATTAGACGATTAACATATATTAACCCTTTTAACCCTTCCCTTACGGTGATTAAATTGAAACACGCGCTCCGGTGTTGGGTAGTGAGTACGCGATAAAAAATTAGCGATTTTAAATCGGAAAAATAAGAACATTCATAGATAATCCCCTTAATTAATTATAATTGAAGTTAAAAATTATAATAATTGAGATTTATTTGCTGAAAACATTAAAAAACCATCTGGCAACGCTCACGGAACGGGCGTAGATCTAGTCTCGTTGCCAGCTCAACAGCTACTGCGGCGCGGCAGGGTTGGTGGCTAACTCGGGCGTGGCGTACACTTGCGAGGTTGAGACAATTGAACTCCTCGCTATTCAGTGACGTATGCAAAAG
Source organism: Odontocerum albicorne (assembly GCA_949825065.1). Taxonomy (NCBI): domain Eukaryota; kingdom Metazoa; phylum Arthropoda; class Insecta; order Trichoptera; family Odontoceridae; genus Odontocerum; species Odontocerum albicorne. The sequence continues at coordinate 7,079,234 of OX463854.1, read as the reverse complement.
TGAGATGCGAATATAGTGTCGCGCTTCCCGCATACTCTTCACCTATCGTCAAGACCCAAGATCGAGGCACTCACAGCCTTTAAATGCGAATTTGTTTCCGTTATTCACGAAATACTTACGATGTAGTCGATAAATTCTGATTATTATTAATATTATTTTTTAAATTAATGCGTAAATATATTATGGAGGAATACCTAAAATCTTAACCTTGTATTTATTATATTTATAGAGATATTGATGGTTATTAGAAGCAACGTGTAGAAGATACCCAACATAGGGAAGGAAAGGTTAATCTCAACATATTTTGCATAAAATGTGCGATAAATCCAATTTGGCTAAAAAACAGTAGTTTATGTTTTATTTTTTATCTCAGTTAATATTTAGTTTTAAACCCTAATTTTTTTGTGGAGACCTCCTTGTAGAGTGTATAATAAGTAATTTTCATATTTCATAAAAAAAAAATTTTTTTTTATTCAACATAAAAACTTGTATGAAAACTTTGAGGCCGATGATCGGCCCCATGGGATTTTTTGCATACACCATTTGGGGTCGATAATCGGCCCCGTGGGATTAAAAGGGTTAAGATGTGTAAATATAACAATTAAATAAATTATGTAAAATAAGTGCATAAATTTTTGCTCTAAAACACCGTATATCTGTAAAAGCCATTCTTTTAATGTTTGACCGCCTTCCGTTTGTCAGGTACGGGGTACGCATTGAAATACAATGTGCAAATAGTTTTACATCCTTGGACCCAAACAGACCGACACATAATAAGGTGGTTATAAAAATGTTGCTACAAACATTTTAAAAGTTTTGAGCAATAAAAGCCACAAATTTTACAAAATTACTATTATTAACAATACAAGAAATGTGAAACTCATAATTTAATCCGGTTAAGTAATTTTCTTGTTCTCAAATAACTGAATTTAGAAACTTGTCAAAAAAGGCATCCCAAATAAACATCATATGATTGTGGTCACTATAAAAAAATTGCATAATATTTAGTTTTTATTTAAAAAAAAATATATCCTATTTTCTAATCAAATGAAATTAATTCGATTCAATATATAATTTTTTATTTGAATAGCAGAAATTTTATTGAAAAATAAAATATATAATTATTTTAGCCCTATAATAATCTTTTAGTAACGAATAAATCCAATAGGAGTGCAAAATGTTAAAGAATTAGTAATGATAACTTGTGATATTTGGTTCAATTTTGATAGGGAAACAAACTTTCTCAATAATGAATAAACAATAAAACCATATGATCAAGATTAAATGATATTAAAAACTCTTGACTCCTGAAAAAAACAACCGACTCCGACCCCTCCCCAGCTCTCAGGGTTTTAACACCGTCTTTCAGTGATCCGTGTTAGCCTAATTTTGTAACAATGTCCAAAATTAACTTAACCATAGTCCGTTACACCATAGGAAATAAAATACATTACATATAATCGCCGCAAATATCTCCACGTATAGCATCACACTAATATTAAATATAATTTTTATTTTATATAAATATGTCAGTTCTCCAGTTTCTAGTTATTTTCTCTATTATATAAAAAATATATTAGTTACCGTAACCATTTGACTATATTAATGTTCGTATATTGAATAAAAGAAAAATACATTTGTTTAAACATTAACAGAAAGAAATATATTTTTTGTTTTCATTTGCTTGTGTTTTGTTTTCTATAAGCATCTTGTAATTACCATTGAATAAAACTTTTTTTTTACTCATGAACAATCTGAGGGTTTACATAATCTGAAATCTGGTCACCTGACTATACAACCCTGGTGGAAACACAAAACGCTAATGGGAATTCAATTTTTAGACTTCGTTACTACTCATTAATTCAATTTTAAAATTAATATATGAAGTTTATATATAATATATACTGCCATCTATTAAAATCAAGTAAAATGAAATTAGTTAAGACTCAAACTTTTGTGTATATTTTTAGTACAGAAATTAACCTTTATGCCTCAAACCAAGTGGATTATTTTTCATAGTGTAGTGTATATACATATACAAATTTTAAACACGGTCTGTTGTACTTGCTTCGGCAGTACATATACTAAAATTGGAACGATACAGAGAAGATTAGCATGGCCCCTGCGCAAGGATGACACGCAAAATCGTGAAGCGTTCCACATTTTTTGGACCTTTTCACAATAAATATTAGAGCTTAAATTTTACTAATTCTATTTTTTTACACCTAAATATGATTTTTGAAGTGAAACTTTTATTGGCACGGTAGGGCAAATTGGCCTGAACGTCACGAAAAGTGAAACGGTGTATTATATTATTATTATTATTTTATTATTATTTATTATTATTAAATATTTTATTTATTAATAAATTATTTTTATTATTTTAATATTAATAATTATTTATAATTAATAATAATTAATACTATTTTAATATTATTAAGTGTATTATATTATTATTAAAAATAAAAAAATAAATTTTTGTTATATATTATTTTTATATTAATACACTTAAAATTTATTAATTTTATTTTATATTAATTATTTTATGTTATATTTATTTGAATATTTATTTAATATGTAATTTATATTTAATATATAATTATAATAATATATATGTTATTATAATATTAATAATGATATTATTATTATATTATAATTAATTATAATATAATTAATTAATAATATAGTATTAATAATATAACAAACATAATATAATTATAAATAAATAATTATTTAAAAATAATTCATTTAATAATTAATAATAACATAAAAATATTAATTTATTTAAAATAAAAAAATATAAATTTTATATTATTAAGTGTCTTATATTATTATGAAAATTATTATTTATTTTTAAAATTATTATCAAAAATAAAATATATTTTTATTTAATTAAGAGAGATTAACATTGTTACATAATATGAGCTGATGTGGTTTGGGCATGTAGAACGAATGGAGGAAGAAAGACAAACAAAAAAAGAGCCAATTTGAGAGGATTATGTAGTAGAGGAAGGCCAAGGAAAGTATAGTTGGATCAAGTGAACGATATTTTGAAAAAAGGAAATATAGAAGTTAGATCAATCATAGGAATTCTAAGAGCAGGTGTATGGATGTAGAAGAGGCTAAGGATGTGTGTAGAGATAAGAAAATTTACTAAGGTGCATGGCCGCGCGGTAACACACTGGACTTCCGTGCGGAAGGTCGCCAGTTCGAACCCCGCCCTGTGCTACTCCCCTCGAATGACACAGGCATTTCTTCCGTCTAGTGTTCGGAGATATAAGGATACCTATGACTTCGGTCATATATATATATATATATATATATATATATATATATATATATATATATATATATATATATATATATATATATATATATATATATATATATATATATATATATATATATATATATTATATATATATATATATATTATATATATATATATATATATATATATATATATATATATATTATATATATATATATATATTATATATATATATATATTATATATATATATATATATATATATATATATATATATATATATATATATATATATATATATATATATATATATATATATATATATATATATATATATATATATATATATATATATATATATATATATATATATATATATATATATATATATATATATATATATATATATATATATATATATATATATATATA